>JALGQZ010000002.1:77421284-78008784 GCA_023105745.1 Austropuccinia psidii | reverse complement strand
CCATAGTGGATATCTCACTTGAAGCTTAAATTTCTATTTTTACGTGAAAAATAAGCAAGGGGGACAAAAGACATCAAAGAGAGCCAGGGTACCCAACTTCTGAGGCCTCAGAGGCGTGGATAGCTCCAGAGCATGGATCCATGGCTCATCTTGGCCCAATTGGTAAACTAAAACTCTTTGGGAACTTGGTTACCAAGTTACACCTACTGTAATCACAAGAAAATAGCAAATAACCTGCTATTTTGACGTGCCAAGGAGGTAATGAGCTACTTAGACTCCTGTAACCACGTCAATTCTTGATGACTTTCCATGACTAGACCCTAAAAGAGTAATTAAAACCCTTTTGAGACTCATATTCATTGATTTACCTCATAGCAACCAGCAAAATACTGCTATTTGCAATTCTACGTAGAAATGAGGTAAAAACTTCAAAAATTCATTAAAAATACAATTCTTAATGAATCTTTCTGAAACTTTCAGGACCAATGAAGAACTGTATTATCTATGGTACAACCAAAAATAATTACATCTTTACTAGTAAAATTAAAAGTTTTACCTACAGTCCATTTTTGACCATTCTACGTGAAACACTGAATCTTCAAAAATTCACAGTAATTAAAACCTGTGATGAAATTGGCAATAACATTGATAACTTTGAGAAATCAATGATTATTTTAGAATAAAAGAAGATTTACTGCTGTTACTCCTTTTTTTCTTAACCATATTGGGGTTGGTAGTCACGTAAAAGCATCAATTAAGTAATTATGATAATCTTACGTGACAACAGATGATGCAATCATTAATCCAAAAAGGTTTATTGTTTTCTCACTCACTGGGTTTTCAGTTTTCTCCATGGCACGCCTCTGTGAGCTGTTGTTGACTTAAAAGAAGCCTCTTCTTGCTGTTTTTTCCGTATCATCATCTTATCAATTTATTAAATCATTATTACCAACAAGTATTAGTTAAAGCTATTCTTAAGTGTTTTAAATCTTTCAAAATCATCCAGAAAGACGTGAAATCATATAATCCAACTATATATTGTTGTAATACTGTTATAAATCCTTTTGATCCCTTAAATCCACAATTCCACGTCAAATTTCTCTACTCTTATCTATCAATAAGTTCTTTGGAGTATTAGTGAGTCATTTATTTTTAATTCTTAAAGTTTTTCTCTAGTAATAGTTTTCTTCAAGAATTATCTTTATAATTATTCTTGTAAAAGATAATTATATATTAAAATAATTTTATTATTTTAATAAAGAAGTTTTTATTATTAAATTCTTCTTGTAATTGATTCTTGTAGACAATTACTGCTCACTGTTATAATCACTAGTAGTGTATAACAAGTGAAAGAAATAATTTTTTAATTATTTAATTGTGGTTATAATAATTTTTATTATTATATTTCATAAGAACAGACATAGTACTGTAGATTAATAGTAATATTATCATCAGTTTCATAGTCACATCTTACACTTTCCAAAAAGCTCCTTCATGGCTTTCCCCATTTCATTCTTATAGATTATACTCATAAAACCAATAATTACAAAATGCCTCTTTTTTATTCTTTTGAATTCAACTCAACCAATCAGATCTTTTCTGGGGCTTTTTTTGTGATGAAGAATGAAACTGAACCCTCATATACTTGGGAATTCAATCAATACATAGAAAAATTCCTCAACAACACCAATCTTTTCCACCCTCAAGACATTGTTATTGACAGGGACCTGGCCTTGAAAAACTCTCTTAAGAAGCTCTTCCCAGACTCCAAAGTCCTTTTATGCATTTTGAACATCAATAAAGATGTATCTTCTTATTGTATGAAGAGAATTGGTCATGGCACTGATTTCAAAACTTTTATGGGCCTTTGGAACTAAGTAATATACTTGTATCTTTCACTTTATTTCACTTGGTTTCACTTTTGTTCTTATTTTTGTTTATATTAATGACTGTCACATGGTGGAATGTGATCCACAACTTGCCTGAATTAATTGGTCTTTCAACTGGTTTGATAGCCTTTTTGGCAAGAGTTCCCTTTGCTGAGGTCTGGCAGACAGCATTGTGACAATAATGTCACAGGGGCTCTTCTAAGTGAAGAGGGCCTGGGACTTACTTATGGAGGGCACAGGATATGGTAAGAAAGAATACACTTAAGAGTGTTATGAGATGAATTACTAAATAAAATAATATAAGAAAAGCAGCAACAAATAATAAGAGTAACAATAAAAGAGCCAACCACAAACAATTCCAAGTCCACTGTTTCAACCTGTCAGAATGAAAAGAGAAGGGTTAATAAGGATATGGCCACCCAGCTCATACTGTACAGGAAAAGAAAGAAAAAAGGCTAAGAATCACTTAAAATCAAATAATTATAATATCCAAAATAAGGATAAGAATAATTCTAAAATAATAAATATACTAAATTCATTAACTGGGGAAAGGTCCCCAGGGGGGAAAGAGCGGCTGGTATATGTGAGAATCACCAGCCCTGATCCAGACAGAGAGTTTTGATGAGAAGATTTGATCATTTAATTGATACTGGCCAATACAGGTCCTGTATGGCTGTACAGAACCTGTACAAGAGGTGTGGTGGAATTGAGTGATCATACAGTTTGGGGATGGTGTATCTAAACTGTATTGGGTATTTCCAGCCTGTACAAGTATTTACCGGCTGTATTGATGAACCAGACTGTATGCATGTTTCAGCAAGGAAGATTGCTGAAACTGAATGCTGATACACACAGTGGATTTCCTGGTTCGAGGTGTTTGAGTGGGTGTAAGTATGAATACCCTTACCCCTGATTGGTGGTTGTTACAGTATCCCCCTCTTGAAACTGGTGGGCTCCTGAACACCATAATACCCTGCCACTGTTGAGTGGTATCTGAATGTCCCCACATTATTTTCAAAATTATCTTTTTAATGATATTTTCCTCTTGACCATTATCCTGAAAGTCCCCTCTTCATTTCTTCACAGTGATACTTGATTTAAATTATCTTCCCCCTTCTTTTAACTTGAGTAAGTGCTTTCAACTTCAAAATATGCTTCTTCTTTTGGATTCATTCATTTCCTTCCTTTTAAGTCATGGCCCTTGGGTTGTATCCCAAAATGAGTGCCATAGAGCTCTTCTGCTCAAAATCTGATAGCCAATTAGTATATGATCATATACCTCATTGTGAATGGGCCCACTTGATGTTTGTCCCTTCTTGCCCTGATTGGAATTTTTTCAAAAGTCTTCAAGTGGGTGTTTTGTCCCCATTGTCCCTGAAAATTGCTCAAATAATGGGTTTGGGCCCCCTTTGGCCCTACCATTTAATTTGGGTCATGGCTCTTCTTATGGTGATTTTTGAAGTTTATGGCTTCAGGGCATGTTTGGCCCTTTTTTGGCTCTTGGGTGATTTTGAGGTCCTACAGACCGCAGGCCGCAGTCTGGGGTCCATTGGAGACCCCCTGAGCCCAAAGTTGCAGGGGAGATCCTGGGTGGTGGCTTCAGTCCAAAAGAGACATTGACTCACCACCTTTAGTACTTTGAGGAGGGGCCATCATTGAGTTATAGCCCCACTTCCTCAAGATCATTATCTTTTTTCAGGCTTGAAGTGATTTAATTCTGACACCTTGAATCTTGTGCTTGCATATTCCTTAGTCATGAGTTACAAACTGACTGAACCCATTGAATCTTCTCCTTCTGTGCCGCCACCATCTTTCCTTCATGGTCTGCAATTCTCGGTCAAGTTTCTTTACCATCAATGGCTTCTTCTGGTCATTTTGATCCCACCCAAACTTATGACAGTTACAAGGCAGTTGAAGCTCTTGATCCTGCCTGCACTGAATTTTTGGAAAAGTGGAAGGATTGTTTTGAACATTACAATCCCAGATCTTCAAAATGCCACTACTGCTTTATTGGCAAGAATCCATGTTGCTGTACTGGGAAGAAAGCTTCCAGTTTCAGGAGGTATTTGTGGAGTAAGAAAGATGGGCCTTTTGGAAAAGAGTTCCCAGTTTCTGAGGCCCCTACTCTTGATGGTACTTCAGTGTATTCTGCTTGTGAGTGAAATGATTTTCTTGCTTGAAATGGATACTGATATCTTGATTCAGTGACTGGTTCTAGGCAGAGAGATGTGGCCAGGTGGACCAATGTTGGATGGCCTATTCAAGTTGGTGATGGGCCAATATACTCCAGCTCAGAAGTCCCAATTTCCAGGATCAATACTGAAGTAATAGTGAAACAAATAAGACAAATTTTTGATTCCCCACATGATCCAGATGCTGAAGGTAGTGATGAATTGGATGGTGAAGAAGTTGAGGTGGTTCCTAATTCTGCTGGTCATAAATCCAATACTTCTCCTTCCCAGCCTCCTTCAAAGAGATTCCAAATTCAAATCATCCCCAGTACCCCCAAAAAATTTCCAACCCACTCTTTCTACCATTCTTACTTCCATTACTCCTGCTTCACCACACTCTTCCCACACCAGGCCTGCCTTGAAACCAGAAGTAAGACCATCCCCCATCCATCAGCCCAGAAACTCACCCATAGTCACTTCACAACAACTCCAACCTGTGGCCAGTACCAGGAGAAGAAGAGAAGAACTTTCTCCTTTGGCATTTACTTCCTCTCAATTGTTTCAACACAGGAATTGCTGGCCTATCTGAGTTACCAGAGAAGATCCAAATACAGAAAGTGAAAATCAGGATTCTGTTGCCAGGTTATTTAGGAGGGTTGATAGAAATAGTAGGGAGGTGATTACGTATTGTAATGATAGGACTATTCCAAGGACTGCTTCTGAGGAGATGGCTGAAAAGTTTTCCTTGTATGAAGATGAGTTGATTAATTATTTCCCTAAAATGTTTGATCATTTGGGCAGAGATAACTAGTCTCCTTGTCCTTGTTTGTTCTTGGTTTGACTTCTATCCCCACTCTTATAAGATACTAAAAGAAAAATTTAAAAATAAATGGAACCTCTCAACAAATGATTTGGGAGGGGATGCTGCTGCTTTAAAAAATAAATAAAAAGAAATATACAAGTAAGAGAAGAAAGAAAATGAGAAAAAATGAGAGTAAATAAATAGAGAAAATTCCTGAGGTTGTCCTTCTTGTGGTTAGTCACTTGATTTTGGCCAAGAATTTTCTGAAATATGAGAACTAAGCATTTTATGCTCACAGAGTGGCCAAGGTGATGTTTTACAAGACGTAGAACCCTCAGCGATGCATACCAGTAGATGGAACTTATTTTCATAACTTCCACTCCCCACCAAGCACCATAAAAACAGATAAGTTTTCCATAATTGACTTTGAAGTGATGAATTTCTTGAATAAATGTGATTGGCATAAGTTGGAAAAGAATAAAAAATAAAAAATAAAAGAAGGAATTTGGCCATATCTTGAAGTAAGGTCCAAATTTGAGGATATTGATGTTGCAAGGCCTTCTGAATCTGTCCAAAGAATTGACAAGTGCTCACAAAGTGGCCAAGGTGATTCTTACAACAACATTTGGGTAGAATACCCCCTTAAAGGTGAATTCCAGGAGAGGAACCTACTTTAATAACCTCTTCTCCCCACCAAGCACCATGAATCAAGCTCTTGAGATATTTGGACCAGGCTTGTATGGATACAATGAATGGAAATCCTTGACAAGGTCTGGTGAGTTGGTAAGGTTGGAAGCTTGTTCCCAAATTGTTCTTTCTGGGTCTTTGCTGAATCGTTTCCACTCTACAAGATACCACAATCTACTTCTTTTGAGTTTTGAGTCCAGATCCTGAGCCACTTCCCATTCTTCTTTCTCCTCCACTAGAGCTGGTGGTGGTGGCAATTTATTACGATTTGGGATGCTTGACTGTTTGACTGGTTCTAGTAATGACACATGGAATACAGGGTGAACTGACTTCCATTGCAAAGGCAACTTGAGGTGATAAGAATGACTTCAAAGGGGCCCAGCCATCTTTCTGAAAGTTTCTTGGTGGGTGCCGTGGTCTTGATGTCCTTGGAAGCTAGCCATATGTTGTCCCCAGGTTGGAAATCAGGTGGAATTGACCCATTTCTATCTGCATACTTCTTGAATCTCCTTATTTCTGACTCTAATTCTTCTTTGACAACTTGCTGTACTTATTGGAGTTTTGTTGATAGCTTTCCAGAAGGTTAGTCTTGATAAATATGGATTGATTCAAAGCTGGGATTTCTTCCATAAATGGTGAAAAAAGGTGATTGCTTTTTTAATGAATGTTCTGCATTATTGTAGGCAAATTCATCCAGAGGGAGCCAGGTGTGTCAGTCATCTTGATGTTAACTTACATACATTCAAAGATACTGTTCTAGAATCTGATTTAACCTCTCTGTCTGTCCATCTGTTTCAAGATGAAAATCAGTTGAAAGATCTCTTGATATATTGAGCTGCTAACATAAATTGATGCAGAATGATGAAACAAATAAAGATCCTCTATCACTGACAACACTTACTGGAAGTCAATTTTTGGAAAATACATGGCTGATAAAGATTTGAGCTAATTCCAGGGCAGTGATTGTTCCATAAGCTGGAATGAAGATTGCAATTTTTGAGAATCTATCCACAACTGCTAGAATTGAATCAAACTTGTTGAAAAGTGGCAATTGAGTGATGAAGTCCATTGATGAAGAATTCCAAGGACCAGATGGAATTTGAAGAGGCTTGAGTAATCCAAACTTCTTATGATGAATGTTCTTGTTTCTTGAACATTTCTGACATGAGGACACATAATCCTTAATAAATTGATTCATGCCAGCCCAATAAAACTCCCTCTTGATGGGCTTGAGGGTCTTCTCCTGGCCAGGATGGCCAGCCAATAGTGAGCCATGGCGCTTTTGAAGAGTATTGAGTTTGGTTTCTTCATTGCTTGGTATTACCACTCTATCTTTGGATAATAATAACTTTGCTTGAGGTTCAATATAATAGTCTGTAACTGATTTACCTCTTGCTAGTTTCTTTAGTATTTCTTTATAGTCTTTGTGTTGCCATAATTCCTTTTAAATCTTGTCAACTAAATCTGAGAATATTTCCACTTTGATTGAGAAGAATCTTGACTCTTGAATTCCATCTTGCTTGATTACTTGATGAAAATTCTGAGGATTCTTGCCAATGAAGTCCACCCCCCTCTCTGGGTACATGTTGTCCCAATGTGCCAAGGCATCTGGTAAAGTGGCCAGCCTGCCTGGGCGGTAAGTGATAGTGAAATGAAACTCAGAAAGAAATTCAGCCCAATGGGCCTGACAACAAGTAAGAACTTTGGAAGACATAAAATACTGGAGAGAAGAGTGGTCTGTCAAGACCTCAAAAGGATTGGAAAGAGAAAGAAGAAAAGCTCTTCAGCACTTGAGAGCCCAAACTATTCCAAGGAGTTCCTTGTCATGAATTCCATAATTCAGCTCAGCGTGATAAGCTTGCAGCTATCAAATGCAATTGGATACTTTCCTGAGTCATTCACCTGACTCAGTACAGCACCCAAGGCATAATCAGAAACATCAGTCTCTACAATAGTTGGTATGGAAGGATTGAAATGGGAAAGGATAGGAGAAGTGGTTAGTGCTTCTTTGAGTATTTGAAACTGACTGAGAGCTTCCTCATTGAAGATAAAAGGAGGGTCTTTTTTAGGAAGGGAAGTGAGAGAAGTGATTTTTTTGGAGTAATTTTTAATGAAACGACAATAGAAATTGGCAAAGCCTAGGAAGTATTGAAGAGCTTTGATGTTTTTGGGCTGAGGCCAATTGAGGTTTTTCTGAACCTTTGAATAATCCATCTTAAGGCCATTAATTGAAATAACATAGCCCAAGTATTCCACACTTGAAGGCTTTGGAAAACAAATTATTGTCCCTCAGTCTTTGTAGGACAGATGCCACATGTTTGACATATTCCTCCTCTGAGCTGGAAAAGACCATAATATCATCTAAATAAATTACAACAAAGATATCCAAGAGGTCTGCAAATATATCATTCACAAGATTCTTGAAAGAAGCTGGAAAATTGGTAAGGCCAAATGGCATAACCAAATACTCATAACTACCATATTTGGTTTTGAAGGAAGTTATGTGCTCATCCCCCTCTTTGATTCTCAGGAGATTATATGCACCACACAGGTCTATCTTGGAGAAGATGGTGGAACCGTTGAATATGGTAAGAAGCTGGTTCATAGGAGGAACAGGATACCTGTTCTTCCTAGTGACAGCATTGAGTTTGCAGTAGTCAACACACAAATGAATACCTTCATCCTTTTTCTTAACAAAAAGGACAGGTGCTCCTGTTGAAGAGGATCTTTGCCTTATGAAACCTTTCTCTAAATTCTCTGAAATGTAGGCCCACAGTGTTTCTGACTCTTGATTTCATAATGAGTAGATAACAGCAACTGGAGGTAGAAGACCCCCCGATTTGGTATGGTGATCACAGGCACAGTGTGGAGGAAGTTTCTCTGCTTTCACCTTGGAGAATACATCCAAATATTGATGATAAGAAGGAAGGACTACCTTCAACACAGTTTGAATTTCTACTGGATCTTCCTCCTCATCCCACTGCTCCCCCAGGGAGGAAGGTCCATATCCCCTTGAAAGAAATAAAGTGAAGATATAGCAACATCTTCTCCAACATCTTTTATCTCTTTGAATACCTCATCTTTTGCTTTAAATGATGACTGAGATGGAATTATGGAAGGGATATGGACAGAAAAAGGAAGGTAAGGTGTCTTAAGTTCACCATCTAGCGCAACACTGGTGACAGAAGTGGCCAAGGCATTATGAGCAGAAGATTTAATACCACTAGAATCCTTATGACTATAATCATAGGCGATCAATCCATTTTTCCAATAAATAAGGGAATTAAAATGGTAGAGGAAATCATAGCCCAATATCAGGTCTTCTCCCTTGGGTGAACCCCTGATAAAAATGTCCCATTCAAAGCTTGGGAAGGAAGGCAAGTCAACCACCCACTTGGTATAATGGGTGATGAACAAGGAAGGGGATTCATTTGAATCCAGAATGAAAAGAGGAATATTTTCAGGGAGCTCTGATATAGTCAATAAGTACTTGAGAACAAAATTCTATGCAATAAAAGAGTTTTTAGCACCAGAATCAATGATAATACTATAAAAGATATCAGAGACAGAAGAAAAAATAAGAAACTTCAAAGATTTCTTGACACTAGTATTCATAGTGCACAATTGTTCTTTTAAAGGAGATACATGAGAACCATTGAACACATCATGATTCCCACTCAGGCTTTTCCCTGCTTGCTAGGGAAGCCTCTTGATGACCCAGGATTTTTTTGAGGTCTCTTGAAGCATTTTTCAATTGGGTTCTTCCCACCACAATAAGTACACAATCTTTCATTCATCCTCCTCTCCTTTTCAGAACCAATTAATATATTGTCCTTATTAAGCAGAGCAGAATGGGGCTTGTCCTTTGAAGCTTGAAATTGCTTTCCCTTCTTGTTCTTCTTATGGTGAGGCCTTTTTGAAGATGGGTCTTGAGGAGGCCTTGAAGAATTGGATCAAGTAACAGGAGGCTTCTTTTCTTGATGACTACCCTTCTCCTTCTGTCTCTCATGGTATCTGGTATCTAATTCCAGGGTAATGTCCATGAGTTCTTGAATAGTATCAAAGTTAGCAAGGTAGGAAGCCAACTGGTCCAGAAGTCTTGATTCCAATCCTCTTCTATAGACATGAGTGTAAGCTCTTTCTCCCCAATCCCCAATCCTTGACATTGGGCTTCTGAAATCAGAAATTTACAAGGATACATGACCACTTTCCTTCATCCTCAAATTTTCCAAGTCTTGTTCAGCTTTCCTGACTTGATTGGGATCACAAAAAAGAGTGAATAATTGAGCTTCAAAGAACGGCTAATTATTGAGGAGGTAGGAAGGATCTTCATTGGAGATATTGGAGAGGTAGGGCTCAATCCATTTGCCAGCTCTACTAGTGAGAAAAGAAGTTTAGTACAGAACTTTTTTCCTGTCAGAGAAGAAATTTTCTGGATCATTATGGAAAATCAATTGACAGGATTGGATAAATCCTCTCAATTTATGAGCTCTAGTACCATCAAAAAAATCAGGTTCCTCCATTGATGGGGTCTTGAATGCAGGGGTTTGGAATTGTCCCTGGGGGCTGCTGCTTGAGAAATTTGTCCCATAATAGTAGCCATTTGCTTCATGATCTTGAGGAGACTTGGATCAGATTCAGAGACAAGAGGTTGATTAGTAGGGGCTAGATTAGAACCCTGGGGTACCTCTGGAGCATTTGCCAAAGCTCCTGCCACTTCAGTTTACCCAGAATCTTCCTCTTCCACAGACTCCTCCCCCTCTTCATCTTAAACTTCTCCTAGTATTGCTCTTGCACCTTCAGACATGCCAGGATAACCACCCAACAGGCCAGAGAAAGATCTTGATCTTCTTGATTTCATTCCCCCTCTTCTGGAGGGTTCTGCTCCTTCCATTGGTGGTCCTCTGTCCAAATTTTCACTCAGTTGATGAGCTGATGGTGTGCGGTCAAGAGGAACCCTTGCTGTAGGAGTGAGAACAGCTGTATTTCTTTGAGATCTAGTATTCTTGGCTGGAGGGTTATGCTGAAATGCAATTATTGAGAAATTAAGAATAAAAAGTTGATCATACTTTAGAATAAGGAATCAAAGCTTGGCTAAATCAATAATAAATGAAATCTTGATGATCTTGAGGTGAAATCAAATTCAATCAATCAATCAATCAATTCAGTAAATATCAGCAGTCAGTCAGATATCAATAAATATTGAATAATTCAACAATCAATCAATAATTCAATGTCTTCAATATCAATTCAAGGTCCTGAGGAATCAATAAGTCAAATCAATATCTTCAGGAATCAAAATCAATCAATTTTCAATAATCAATTCTTGAGGATAAATCACTTATCTTGATCAATTAAAAAGTCAATCAGTTCAATCCAAATAAAATCCTGAATTGCTAAATCAATAACCCAAATGAATCCCAATCAATAATTCCTGATAAGACCTGAATAAACAAACAAAGAAATATTTGATTGAGATAGAATTTATAATGAAGTGAGATGTTCAGCAATGACTAATAAATTAAAGAATCAATTTTCATATGAATATAATGAATGAGATGAAAATTGAAGAGAGAAAATTCATAATCATGAGTAATCATAAGATCATAAAAGAGTCATAATTTGATGAATGAGAGAAATGAAGTTAAATGAATTAAGGGGAAGAATCAAATATAAGTTAATTAATTTAATGTCACAGGGGCTCTTCTAAGTGAAGAGGGCCTGGCACTCAGTAAACTGGGACTCATTATGGAGGGCTCAGGATATGGTAAGAAAGAATACACTTAGGAGTGCTATGAGATGAACTACTAAATAAAAGAATATAATTAAAGCAGCAACAAAGAATAAGAGTAAGAATAAAAGAGCCAACCACAAACAATTCCAAGTCCACTGTTTCAACCTGTCAGAATGGAAAGAGAAGGGTTAATAAGGATATGGCCACCCAACTCATACTGTACATGCTAAGACTAACTTAAAATCAAATAATTATAATACCCAAAATAAGGATAAGAATAATTCTAAAATAATAAATATACTAAATCAATTAACTGGGGAAAAGTCCCCAGGGGGAGAAAGAGGGGCTTGTATAAGTGAGAACCACCAGCCCTGATCCAGACAGAGAACTTTGATGAGAAGATTTGATGATTGAATTGAATATGGCCAATACAGGTCCTGTATGGCTGTAAAGAACCTGTACAAAAGGTGTGGTTGAATTGAGTGATCATACAGTTTGGGGATGGTGTATCCAAACTGTATTGGGTATTTCCAGCCTGTACAAGTATTGACCGGCTGTATTGATGAACCAGACTGTATGCATGTTTCAGCAAAGAAGATTTCTGAAACTGAATGCTGATACACACAGTGGATTTGCTGGCTTGAGGTGCTTGAGTGGGTGTAAGTATTAATACCCTTACCCCTGATTAGTGGTTGTTACAATTACTTTGGGATTCATTTCTCAGGTTATGTATTCATCGACGGAGAATTTATTCAAAGACAACTGGAAGAAGCTTCAAAAACAAGTCAAAAATCCTGAAGTCTTGGGATATTTGGAAAATACCTGCCTTCCTCTCAAGGAGTATTATGTGCCAGCCTTGACCAACCACCATTTCCACCTGGGTGTGGGCTCCACCTCCAGAGTTGAAGGTACCCATGCCATGGTTAAACCATGGCTCCAAAAGTCTACTGGTACTCTCCTGGAGGTAGTTAGGATTCTCCAAATGGCTTTCAGAAAAAAAATAATTGAAATAATCAACAGAATCTCCAAAGAAATGATTGTCCATATCAAGAGTTTTCCTTCACACATCTGTGCTCTCAATGGCAAGGTGTCTCATTATGCCCTTCAGATTGCCTTTCACAATTTCAAAACCAAATTTCCCCCCAATGAAAAATGCCACAACAAATACAACAACTATCAAGGCATTCCTTGCAAGCATAAGACCCAAAAGGCTTGAGATATCAGACTTCCCTCCTCAGTGGCATTTGAATTTTCCTGTGAGGGTTTTTTAACTTCAAATTATTGCTTTTTTCTTCTTATTAACTGATTTTCTTTGTCATATTCTTCTCAGACTGGTTATCAACGTGATGATCAAAGCATTGAAAAAGGAAGAATCAATGAATCCAAATAAATATTTGAAGCTATTTGGGAAGACCTTTTACAAATACCAATGGTAGAAATCACTCCAATTCTTGAACATTTTCATGATTTTTTGACTGGAAAAGCCCCATTTGATCAAATTCCCAAGAGTCAAGAGGATGATCAATACTATGAAGACCCACTAGAATGAAAGAATATCCGTGGAAGATCTCAAGGAGCCAAGAATAAAAATAAATATAAAGATAAAAGAGAACCCACAAGATTTGAAATCATTGAAAGTCAATCCAAGAGAAGAGGAAGACCCCCATCAAAAGTGACTAGCACAACAGCATCAAGATCACAGTAAAATGTCCCCTCTCCAATTATGGGAGTGGACTCATCTTAAAATTATTAAAATTCTGATGCCTCATTATCAAAATCAATCAGCTCATCAGATTCACTACCCTCAGCAAATAAATTAAATTAATATGGGAAAGAAGAAGTCAACCTTAGAAGGTCTACAAGATTGGCAATTGTAATCAAAACCTCCCAAAGAAAGTCCCACAAGCCTGCCATCAGTTTGAACATATATGATGCAATTTACTTGACCTGTGAGCATTGTCAAATCAATTATAACACAAGTGATGAATTCTCAAAGCTCTTTTTGAGCTTCTGATTCTTTTCAATGTATATTTTTCTTGTTTGTTTTGATATTTATTCATTTTTTGACCTTATTTTATCAGGTACCTGGCTCAGAAGAATTGCCAAAGTCTATATTGAAATACACCTTCAAGCCCATCAATGTCAAAGGGGATGGAAACTGTTGCTATAGAGCAGTATCTCACTTCATTTACAAGACTCAAGATCAATGGGCTGATGTAAGAGGTGACTTGGCTGAAGAAAATTCAAAAAAAACTCAAGACCTTTCTGAAGCCATGAACACTTTAATTCCCTCAGTATCCATTCAATCAGACAGAATTGAGTGGTATGAATATGTTTTCCAGGCTCCAAAAAGCAAGTCAATTTCCATGCCTGACATGGGCAATCCAATTGCAAATAAGTATGAAAGACAAGTTTTCCTTTATTCCACAGTCCAATCTTTCTCTTTTTTCCCTTATTTCTGTCCTCCAAATGATAATCCCCCCATTTTCATCTGCTTCTTGGATAGCTGTTCTCATTTTGTTCCATTGGATATAATCATTTCTAAATTTTATCCAGTCCCCCCATTACTATGAATTGGAAATTTCATTCCCAACCACAAGTCCTGGGGTGGGCTGATAAATTTAAGAAAAAGAGGATGCTATATTTTTCCAATCTTCCTTCCCCCCCCCCCTCTCAGAAAAAACCAACTATTTTGGAGGTTGATTCAGATTGATTGATTTTTTTATATACAATTTATGCCAATTATCCTCCTCCTCAGTCCCATTTATTGCTTAAATCCCACCTCAGTCTCTTTTTTTGTCAAAAATGTGGAAATTTTGTACTTCAAAATAGTCATATTACAAAAAAGAAAAAAAATATGAGAAAAAAACACTTTTTGCGCCTTCACTTGTTGTCCCACCAAAAAAATCCCCAAAATTATGGGATTCTGGTTCTTTATTGTCCAGACTGAACCCTTAATTTCTGAAAAAATGACGGAAATCATAAGTGGAAAGATTTCAAATGTATTTTTTAAAAATAGTAATATTACAAACATGGGAAAAACCATTTGAAAAAAAAAACACCTTTTGCACCTTCACTTGTCCCACCAAAAAAAATTTCCAAAATTATGGGCTTCTAGTTCTTCATTTTAAAAGAAAATTAATGATATTTATAAGTGGGAAGATTTTATATGAATTTTTTAAAAAAATATGCCATTTTGTCAAATTGGCCAAATTTGAGAAATTTGGCAAAACAAATTGCAAAAATTTGGGGATTTTGACATCCCATGTTGGAAAAAATATGGCAAAAAAAAACTTAAAAAAACCTCAAAGCTGAGCCTGAGAAATGTTTCTTAAAAGATGAGGTCACTTAGGTGTTTGGGCCATAAATTGGTGAAAAAAGGTAGGTTTTTGGTAAAAGCATGTAAGGGCTTATGTGTCTTTACCAAAACCCTAAATAAATAATGAAATAATGAAATAAAGAGATAAATATATAAATAAAGAAATAAAGAAATACATAAATGAATATATAAAGATATAAACATATGAAGATACAAAGATATAAATCCATAAGTCATTGGATCAAATTCATTTATTCAAAGAATATGATTTTTAGCTGGAAAGAAGAATGATAAGAAATAGACTAAAATAAAGAAATAAGTATGGTGCATGAAAGTTTAAACAGTTTGGAAGGATGAGATTGAGGTTTATAATCCACTTATGAATTAATTTTCAACTTTTAGCATTTATTAAAGAATAATTATTATCAATCAATTGGTGAAATAATGCTGAGTGAATTCTAAAAGTAGGCGGAAGCCTCCCAATAATGGGTGAAGGGGTTGGCCAATGTTGATTATTTTTCCTTTCTTGAAATAAAACTAGAAAACTTATTTTTTATCCATAATACACTTGACCCCAAAATAAAAATGCACAAAAGAATCAAGAAAATAGTAATGATATTTCAAAAAGGGAAATCAGAAGGTTTCCCTGAAATTTTAGTGAATCAGTGCGAGAAAAATTAGTTAATCTTAAGTATTAAAAAATTCAAACATTGCTATCCTTCATAAATATATAGATATTAAATACCAAGTTTCTTTAATTTTTTGTAAGAAAAAATCTTGAACCAAAATTGTATTTGATTTATAAAAAGAGTCAATTTTAAAATTAAATAAAAGTAAAAATTGAACTATAAAATGAAATCAGGAATTGAATTTGAAATTATAGTGAAAAGCTCCCAAAAATATAAAAAAAATTCAAGAGAAACCTGAGAAATTTCTTCTAGCTGGTTTCCCAAGTAGAATTCCAAAAGCGAAATGAAATCCACCAAAAACAGAAAATATTTTCAAATGAAAACCTTGTCATACTTTTTCCTGACATTTATTCATAATCAATTAATTAAATCAACTCCCATTATTGAAAAACAAGTTATGAATTTCAATATGTTATTTCTCATAACACTAAGTTGGTAAATCCACTCCTCAATTTGAGGATCATTTTTCTGTATCTATGAACTACCAAATAAGGTATAATTCATTTTTACCTATAATATCCTGTGTCATTATTTCTTGATCAATCTTAGTATATGCTCCAAATAAAATATAGCTGGAATATTTTCCTATTGAACTCTTGATAATATTACTATTAATAAGGAGTGATAAGACTTTTCCTGTGAAGTATAATAGAATAAGCTTATTAAAATTAACAATAAATAATTAATTGCACAATTTTTCTTTTAATTGCAACAAACCACTAGTTATTATAACAGTAAGCAGTAATTTACTACTAGAGTCAACTACAAGAAAATTTAACAAGAAAACTTGTTATTAAAGTAATATTGAGTTATTACAATTAAAAACAATCTTTTTCAAAATTACAAATCATAGCTTCTCAAAGAAAGTTATAAATCTCAGAGATAAAACCTCAATTATTTAATAAATCACTCACTTAAACACAAAATATACCTTTAAAGGAGTTGGAAACATGATTTGACATGTCATATGTGGATTTGAATGATTTAAAAGTTCATTCAAAACAGTAATACATTAATGGTAGTTAAGCTACTATTGGAAAGAGTATTATTCTATGATTTAACCAAATTCTGGTTTCTGTTAAAATATAGAGACACTTAAGAGCTATTTATAGTTAAGACTTAACTATTTTATTGAAGATTTCTTTCTTTAACCAAATTATAATGAGTAATACTGGGCAAAACTGGCAATATTACTCTTCTCTTGTGTCTAAAGCAGCTCAAAGAGATTCTTCATTGTTTTGATTGAATAATAAATTGGTTAAGAACCAATTAAAACATATACATTGATTACTGCATCACTTACTGTCATGTAAAAGTATCATACTTACCTAATCAAGGGATTTTAAATGGCTACCAACCCTTTCATGGTTAAAAAGTTATGAATTTAACACTCTAAACCAACTCTCATTTTCTCGAAGTTATGAATTTCCTTGGAAATTTAATCAAAGGCTGTATTTTCTGTGAATTTTTGAGAATTCAGTGCTACATGTGGAATTATCAAAAAAGGATTGTAGGTACAAATTTCAATGAAAATTAGGAATTCATGATTATTCTTGTATTAATTAATGGGGATTACTAACTCATGCATTTTTCATTATATCTTGGGAGAGATGAATTAATAAATTATGTTTTTTATGATTTTTTGAAGTTTTACCCCATTTTCTACATGATGCAAGTACACAGCATAGTGACCTCTGGTTTTCATGAGGTAATTTCATTGCTACTATTAAAAAAGGGCTATGATAAATCCTCTTTGGTTTCTTAAAGGGAAATTATTAATAATAGACATTGACAAATTATGTTTAAGTGCTCCTTACCTTTTTTTCAAATCAAAATAGCAGCTTATTTTATATTTTCTCGTGATTTAATGGGGCTTAGCCTGAGTGCAAGGCTCCAAAAAGTTCTTATATTACTAGTTAAGTAAGTATCAGCCATTTATTAAATCTCTATTCCTTTCCATGCCTCAGAGACCTCAGAAATCAGGGCACCCTGGCTCTCTTTCATGCCTTTTGTCCCAGTTGTCTATTTTTCATCAAAAATAGTAATTTGGGCTTAAAGACTGATCTCTAATATGTGTGTAGCAAAAAATTGTGTAGAAACAAGTTTTTATTGGGCTTTCAAAACATGCATAATACTAACTTTATTTCATGTGTGATATGGGAACTTTCAGAATCTGATTACATTAGCATAAAAATGTAAAAAAACAAAAATCTACACAAATATTTCATGTGGTATTTATGGTTAGTTGATGAAGTATTTTCCATATTAAAAACTTATGAAGCTACCCCAAGGGAATTTGCTTTTATATTCCAAATCTCATCTTTAACCCAAGGAGGTACTTACTCAATAGAAGCTATTTATCTTGTTTTCAAGGAAACATATTAATCTGGGATCTTCTTATAGATTATTTTTTATCATATTAAAAGGTTCATTTAAAATCCACTATGACCCATTTGTGTATTTAAATTATACTTCAAGACTAAAAATAGGCCTTCTTAATTCTTACTCTGCCCTTGTGAGATTTGATAATCATTGATTCTCCTTCAACTCCAATTCCCTATTCAACTTTCCTTTTTTGATTCATTTTCATGCTGTGTTTTTTATCATAAGATTCTTCTTTTTTTAATTAAAATCTTTTATATTTCTTACTTGCAATTATTATTTCCTTCTCTTAAAGAACTTTTTCTTTTTACCACTCCAAACAAGTAGAATAATGTTCTTCTTTGGCTAATAACCCTTTTTGTGAGCCTTGGAGGTATCTTTATACACCCAAAAGACCACAAATAACAAACTATGTTATATTTACAAATAGATAAATTTATTTATATCATAAAAACACAATATACAAAATTAAAATTTTCATCATAATACAAAATTAAAATTACATTCAAATTCAAAATTGTGAAAACACATTTTTACTTTGAAAAAGTAAGTAAAAATAAATTTTCAACAAAAAATTTCAAAACTAAGATATTTTGGAGAAAATGTTAAATGAAAACTATTATCGCTTTTTATCCAACAAATAAAATTATGAAAATTATTTCACCATTGGATTCCTCATAAAAAATAAGGTGGAGCCACCTCTGGGTAAAATTTCTATAACTCAACTGTAAATAAGCTTAAATTAAGTTTTTAGTATTTTCTGTATGTAAATATGAAAATACTCAAAACCTCAAATTTAATTCACACCACATGTGGTGTTAACCATTAATTTTTGTGTTAAAACTGAGTTGTTGTGTGTAGTTTGGAAGCTATGAGGAATTGAAGTATTTTCAATTGAAATGTCAAAATTTGTGCATGTATTACATAAGTGAACTTTGATTTAAATATGAGTTGTCAATCATTATAGTTGTGTACTTGGAAAACCAAATCTGATTACATATGTAAATTAAAAGTATAGTACATGATGAGGAATTAAGGAAAGAATAAATTGAAAAGATTAATTTCAGGGGGAAAAGGAATCTTGGCTCCAAGGGTGCCAGACTCAACCAAATTCCTTGCTTACAGGTGTGGGTTGTCAAAATGAATCAAAAGGCTCATCACCTTTGGCCTGGAATTGAGTCAAAGGGTCTGTGACTCAATTGATGATGAGGATTTGATACCAACCAGGGCAGTTTTAAGTGTTGCCAAGAGGGTAAAACTACCCTTAAAGTAAAAAAAAATTGGTAGAAACAGTTTTGACTGGCTTGGACGTCTTTTACACACATTCTGACATGTTTCAAATGCTTGAAACCAGGTATTACTATATCAATGGCTGATTCAAGGGTCTAAAATGGCTAAAACCAGCCATTTTTTTCCAAACCAGGGTGCAATGATGCCATAATTGGATCTTCTGTTTTCAGTGTGTTTTTAATGACTTATTAGAGTTAAAGTTACTTATAGAGTAAGAGAATTGATGGCTATAAGAGGATGTCTTCTTTTCCCCACTTTTCTCTTCATGTGAGAATCTTTTCCTTTTATAATTGGTTCAAACACTGTTCAACAAATAGATACAAGATTCCAACCACCTCCCTTATATCATTTTAAACCCTTTAACCACATGTAAAGATCATTATAGTCATTGTGTGTACCTTTTATAATCATTTTTGGCCTTGAACCACCCCATAAGTGAATTAAAGCATCTTTCATCACTGTTAACTTTGTCACTTTTTCCAAATTTACATTGGTCACTTTTGGGTTTGTTTTCTCTTTGATGATCATTTTTAATAATCTGTTCTTATATTAACTTCCTGCATTACTTTTCTCAATTAATTCCAATTAAAATTCCTATTAAAGAAATTTCTTTTGGAGCCTTAAATATCTCTTGTATAGTATTTTTGGATATATTTTTATTTTTTCTAAAACAATAAATCTTCATAACATTATGGTTTTATAATTATGACATTAAAAAAAATAAATTTGGCATGTTTTATCATAAAACTCTTAAATTTTACTATTTTCAATTGAATTCTACCTCATACAAATTTTGAGGACAGGAGAAGTACTTTATTTTTGATCAAAGTTTCATATCCACACCTTACACTTGTCAGCAGTGAAACTGACTATATGAATGAAATTTTGAACACATACCTTCTTGGAGGGATTCCAGATAATATAAATATGGCAGTACAAACATATCAATTAATTTTTTCCTTGAACCACTCTTCTCATTAAGGTTAGGGTTAAATTCTGAGTTCCTCTTTTATTTTAAATGAGGATTAAATTTACTTAGATAAATGAATGAAAATTCATCAATAATGTGATTAAAATGTATTAATTTTAATAATAAATACTAATTTATCATTTTGTTTCTCATTCATAATTTGATAATTATCAATATGATGCAAAGTATAAAAATAAAGATGCAACTGCAAAGAATTTTCACTTTTTTCAGAAGATATGACCTTGTATTAGCTCATTGATTCGTAGAGGGACACATTACCTCATTGATTCTTAATCACCCACATGTCATAAAAATAATCCAAAGCTTTCCTCATGTTATTTTTATGAATTGTACCTATTAAACCAATAATTACAAAGTTCCACGTTTCATATTGTTGATTTTAGATCAACAACTGAGACTTTTTCTGGGACTTTTCTATTTATGAAGAATGAAACTGAGCCCTCTATCAAAGGATCTCTTTTTAATAACAGGAATTTCCTGTAACTCATTAATCAGGTAGCTCACTTGGAATACTCCAAATAATCAATAAAAAATCTTTAACAATTATGCATGTACAAGATGCAATTTCAAATAAGAAAGAAAGCCAGTGGCCAAAGTTAAATCAAAGTAAGTCCTTTATTCACTGTTTAAACCTTCCAGAAATAACAATGGAGCTAGTAGAGGATATTACCGCCAATATACACTTACAGGAAAGAAAAGTGGTGCAAACAACTGGCTTGATAATATCAGTATTTACTATTAAGATGATGTAAAATAAAATATAAAAATAAATCCTATTAGACTAATTAGCTGAGGGTAAGCCCCCAAGGGTTAAAAGAGAGGTTGGCATATATGACAATCTGAGAGCTTGACTACTTCAGGCTGACAACTGGTCTCTATTGAAACCTTGAAGCTGTATTGATTTCTTGAGGGAATTTACACCTGGCCAAATTGGGAAATGAACTGGGTTTAATGATCTTCCCAGGGTCTATGATTGAAACACAGGCCTTTATGGAATGGGACTGTATTTAATTAATGTGATTTCCAAGGTTTATCTATGGAGCATTCACACTTGACAACTGATTTTAAACTGCCTCTTGAATATCCCTTGGAATGAAAACTGAAAGTGGTCTCTTGGCAGAATATAGCATACTTGAAAACAGCCAATACCTCATGGGTGAGGTGATTGGTGTTGATGAAAATAATTTGATCTTGAGCCTTTATTAATATTCCTGAAAATATTATTCCATAAGGGCTGGAAAAGTATTTTTTAATTTGAAACAGGGCTGCTGTATTTTGTCACCCTTGTATTTCTGGTGAAAAAAGATTAATCAAGGTGTATAACACCATTTATGGAATTTCTGGTTATTGAAAGGAAAGTATTTCCAAACATCTTCTGGATGATGGCCTTGAAAAAAATTGGAATAATGTGTATTTGATGGCTTCAGAGACTGGCTGGTTTTTTTGGCAATTTTTGGGTTCTCCAGCCAAAACTAGCCTGTAAAGGCTTAAGACTGTACTTGTGCAAAAAAATTTAAGATTCAGAAATTAATCTGCAAAGGGACTAATATGGCTGTTTGGGAATATTTTCCATACTTAATGGAAACATGGCATATTATTGCAAAATGAACCAAAAGTTGCAAATTTCACAAAACTTTATTTGAATCTCAAAATCTCAATACAGCCTTTTAGGCTTTATTTCCCCTATTGACTTGGAAATTCCCAAAGGAAGAAAGTGTCCAAAAATGGCCTGATGAAATGACCATCAAGGCCAACAAGCTGAATATGGCCAGTTTTTCCAAATTGCCTTAAATTTTATATAGAAGTTATGTTCCATAGACTTATCCACAAAGTGGTTACTGTCCATGGATGCGACACCCTCCTATACTTGGTAATTTAATAAATAAATACACAAATTCCTCAACAACACCAATATTGTTCCCCTTCCAGTTATTGTTATTTATAAGTATTTGGCCTTCAATAATTCTCTTCAGAAACTCTTTCCAGACTCAAAAGTCATGTTATTCATTTGGAAAATCAATAAAAATGTATCTCCCCATTTCATGAATAAAATTGGTCATGTGACTGATTTTACAAACTTTATGGGCCTTTTTAATCAAGTAAAGCAGTTTTAATTTTAACTTTCATTTATATTGATGTGTTTATTAATGGTTAGTTTTATATTTCTTTCTTGTGCTATTTATTCCTTAAATAGTAAATATTTCAAAGAAAACTGGAAATAAATTCAAAAGCAAGTCAAAAATCCTAAATTTATTCAATAGTTTGAAAAAATACACCTTCCTCTAAAGGAGTATTACATTCCTGCCTGGACCAAATACTATTTTCACCTGGGTGTGGTTTCATCTCAAGACCTTAAAGGGCCCATGCCATGATCAAACTTTGTCTCCAAAAGTCCACTGGTACTCTACTGGAAGCTATTAGAGCCCTTCACATTTCTTTCAAGAAACAATTTATTGAGATCATCAACAGAATATAAGAAGAAATGATTTTCCATTTCAAGAATTTCCCTCCTAACATCTTTGATCTCAATCTCAAGGTGTCTCATTATTAAATTCAGATTTTCCTTGAAAATTTCAAAAAAAAAGTTCCCTCCAACAAAAAATGCACCATAGAATACAGTAGCTCTCAAGAAATACCTTGCAAGTACAAGACCCAACAGGTATCTTACAGGATTCAAATTCTCCAGATAGCAGACTTCTATCCTCAGTGGCATTTTAAGATAATTTTTAAACTTTTTAGAAATAAAGAAATAGCAAAGCCAAAGAATATCTCAAGAAATTGGGGAATACCAATGCCATAAATAACCCCAACTATTGAACATTTTAAGGATGCTTTAACTTAAAAGGTACCTTTTGATGAAATTTCCAAGAGTCAAGAGGACCAAGAATTTTATGAAGACCAACTTGGATTCAAAATACCTCTTTAGTACCTCAAGGATGAAAAAACAAAAATAAAAACAAAAGAGATCCCTCAATTTTTGAGATAATTTAAAGTCAATCCAAGAGAAGAGGAACACCTCTATCAAACATAACTGGCCCAACTTCAATATCACAGTCAATTTCACTCCCTCAAATTGTGATCCTTTGAGATATGACCTCATATCCAAAAAGGTCACAGAAAAATTTCTGTAATAATTATACTTATGATAATTATCTCAAAAATTATTAAAATACCATAAATAAGTACAGAATCTGAATTGAAGCAGAATCTAATTTATAAACATGTGAAATAAATTGCACCATTATATTCCTCATGGTAAAATACACATATGCCATTTTTATGGCATATCTGAAAAGTCAATAATTACTGAAGTATAAGTAATAATATCTTAAAAAAGGTACAAACCCACATTTATCTCAGAAAAAAATGAAACAACATGTGAAGTAACTTCTACAATTGTATTCTCCATAAATCTATACGCATAAAACAATTATAAAGATAATCTCTAAAGTCAATACTTAAGGAATTAAGCTGAATATATGCACTTTTTGGTCAATGCATATATTCATGGTTCTTGACTAATATCTCTTGAAATATACAAGTTAGAGAGATAAATCAAAAATAAAGTCACAACGCAATTACTGTTAAAATACAGATATGAACTTTATCTCAAAAGGTATAAACAAGGTTAAAACTTGTAATGGATTATTGAATAAAATCAATAAAGCTGTTGACCACTTTGTTGTGAAAGTGGTCCAAACTTAAAAAAGAGTAGACATTCAGACTCTACTAGCTCATACATGAGTAATGACGTAATGTTTATTATAATATTCAAGGTATAGTCCTTGAAATCATGGCTTTAAGTTCAAAATATTAAATTTCAACAGAAAAGATGAGTTACAAGAAAAATCATCAAAAATAGAGTTTTGATGATGTGATAAAATTCTCTTGGAAATTTAATAATGACATGCCAAGCTATCAGAATTCACTATCAGAATAGCTGTAGCGTGTATAACGTAAAATCTATTAATGATCAAAGCTTAAGCTTAAATTTGATCATTTATGATCACTCACTGTAATCTTATTTTAAGTTTAACAGTCATATAAGTGATAGAGCTGATTAATACTATTATATTATGATTAATACTAATAAAATCCACAAAGTTTAGGCTTCTTACAAGCCTATGATGTCATCAAACTTAGAGTTATAGTGATAACTCTAAATAATGGCATAATAATGAGATAAGATGGTTTGATCATGATGTAATCATCACTAAACCTTAAATTATTGATCATTTCTAGTAGAAAGCATCAGTACACATCCACTCGAAGCCTTCTGGACTCTATAAGGGAGGTATCTACTATAAATAGAGCCCTTTTTACTCTATTTTCCCCTCAGACACATCAAAAACACTAAAATAATTTAATCAAAAGGTAAATTCTTTATTTTTTATATATAAAACTTTTATATTATCAAAGACCAAAGTTCATCTTTATTATAATCATCAATCTTGAAATGATTAAATCAATTATTTAATTGTTTTTTTTCAAAAATCTCTTTAGCTCAATTTTCATGTAAAAATTAAAGAATATTTGTAATTTCTCTATTTTTATTTGTAAATACAGTTTGTATAAATTGTATTTACATTATTTTAGCATAAAATCTTTCAAAATTATTATATTAAGTGTTAAAACTAGGTTATTTTCTCTTTTATAATAACTTCTCTTTATTATTATTTTTAATAATTCTTATATTAATAAATAACTTGATATTAGTAATATTATTGTTATTAATTGTTTTTTATTTATAAAAAACGATTTTCTATGCCTTTATTATTTTTTGGTAACAATAATAAAGTGTTTTTAGATATATTAATTATCGTATATTAATATATTTATTTATTATAGTATTTTTTTTAAAATATAAATTATATTATTATATTTATTTAATAATATAATTATTTTTACACCATAATTATAATGATTCTTTATTATTATAATTCTTTTTTATTCTAATTTATTTTATTTATAAGGACATTCATAGTACAATAAGTAAAACATTAGTAATTTTTACTTATTGTTTCATAGTCAAACCTTACACAAATTATGGGAGTGTATTCATATGAAGATTCTGAAGTCTCATTAACTAAATCAATTACTTCATCAGCTTCACTACCATTTCCAACTTCCTTGAATGAATATATCCAATCAGGAGTCACCCTCAGGATGTCTGGAAGATTTCCCAAGAGCAGAAGAGCCTCATAAAGAAAGTCCCACAAGGCTGAAGCAATTTTGAAGATTTATGATTAAATTGAATTAACCTTTAATCATTTCCAAACCATCAATCCACAAGTTATTAATTCTCCAAGATTATTGTTAGTTTTTTTCTTCATGTTAATGTAGAATTTCTTTGTTTATTTTTATTTTTTTGACCCATGTTTATTTGTTACCCACTTGCTAAAATTCATTTTGAAATACACCTTCAATTCCATCAATGTCAAGGGTAATTGAAATTGTGTCTATAGGACAGAATCCCATTACATTTACAAGACTCAAGACAGATTGGCTTATTTCATAGGTGACCTCATTAAAGAAATTAAGAGTAATAAACACCTTTAGTAAGACTTTAATACCTTTTTACCATAAACAGAAGCTTATTTTGACAGAATATAACGGTATTAAGATGTTTGAAAAGCACTAAAAATAAAGTGGATGCCCATGCCTTATACGGGAGATCCAATTTCAAATAATTATTTAAGACTAGTCTTCTGTTATTACATATTTCAATCACTTCCTTTTTTCTCACTTCTGTCCTCCAGATTACAATACACCCATCTTTATATGTTTTTTGGATATCTTTTCTCATTTTATTCACTTGGATGTCATTATTTATAGAGTCTTCCCTGTCCCCAAAATTACTGTCAACTGGGAATTTGATGCTAAACTGTAAGCACTTGGGTGAATAGATAAAGTTAAGAAGAACATAATTTCATATTTGTCTGATTCTCCTCCCCCTTTCATGAAAAGATCACTATTTTAGAGGTTGATTCAGATTTAAATTATTGTCTGTTTTTGTTGAATATACAAGTTATCAAAGTCATTCCACTTCTCAGTCTTATTTATTTCTGAAATCCCACCTCATTCAGTTTTTTTTTTCAAAAACATGGTACTTTTCTACTTACAAACATGAAAAAAAAAATATATATAAAAAAGAAAGCCACTTTTTGTGCTTACACTTATCCCACCTAAAAAAAATATTCAAAATTATATGCTTCTTATTTTTGAATTTAAAAACATTTCCCTTCCTTTTTTTTAAAAAAAATGAAACAAAAATAAGTAAATTCATAAGTTGGAAGTTTCTTAAATAATTTTTTTAAAAAAATGACCATTTTTTCAAATTTGTCAATTAAGAGAAATTTGGAAAAAATAAAAATTATTAAAAAATTTAATGATATTAAAATCCCAAAATGAAAAAAAAAATATGTCCAAAAAAAAAATTGAAAAATTCCTTAAGACTTGGTTTGAAGAATTTTTTTTCAAAAAAATAAGTGTTAATTTTAAGAGTCTCATTGACAAAACTTACAGGAGCCCTCCAAGTGTATTCCCTGAGTACTGAGTACCAGGTTGCTCTCTTTTTACCCAAGATCCCTTGGAAAAATTGGTCTTGAATTCCTCTTCAGCTAAGTTTAAATCTATTATTGTATTTCTTTCTTACCTCAATTTACATAATCTGAAATTTCTTTTGATTTAAAATAATAAGGTTTACTCTGAATGGGATTCCAAAACTTGGTTTGGGTTAGAGGAGTCATTTTCTCTTCTTTATATTGAATTCCCTCTTATATCCTATTATCAGATTCTTTTAAATCTGTATTAGAAATTATGAGAATAATTTTTGCTTCTATTTTTGTTAGGTTTTGACTAATGTCCTCATATTCTGTATAAATATCATTGAATCCCTCTATTAGCTCATTCATAGCTGCTACTCTGTCATTTCCCACTATGATTGAATAATTGATTTCTTGTTCTATTTTCAAAAAGATATTATTAATTTATTCCATTAACTCGGACAATCTAAGCAACATTTTCTTCTTTAGTAAGGCCCTATCTGAGTATTAACTTGGATTATTTATCTGATCTGAGACACTAGTATCAAAAAATTACTCAAGCTTGGATTTAATTGGAATTCAGTTTATTATTTTTAAATAATCTGCACACATAAAATTTAAATATTGATTAGTAAGGATATAAGGATTATTAATATTGGAATTGATTTGTTTTGATTTGGATTAAGGAATTACTCTTTTATTAAAGAAATTAAAAGTGATCCTATGGTTTTTAAAGAAGCTTGGAAAGGATAAAGCATAAAATTACACACTAAGACTCCATTATTAATTCTAATTTGAGCTAGGTTTAATAGAGAAATTCAAGATTCCTGATATTGAATAAATTTAATTCTATGTACTTTAGAAATAAAACAATTGGGTTTTGTCTGTAATATTTGTAATACAAATCCGGTTATATTTCAATGAGGGATTAACTCGCTTGGATACCCCCTAATACAATAGCTTTAGGAAATATTAATAAAAAAGGTGAAATATACATTATCTTTATTCGTAAAAGTGTAATATGTTTTTGAAAGGTTTTAAAAGAAAAGAAAAGTCTTGTAATTTCAAATATAAAGCTAATATTCAAGTTCAATTGTAAATAAATTTATTATTAGATGATAAAATAAAAGGCAAAAAGTTCCGCTTATATTAAGATTTTAGTGTATAATTAATAAAGTGCTATCAATTTTTTTTTTAAAATTATGAAAGCAAAAAAAGATTTATTTGTGAAATATTTTAGTTTCTTAGAATAATTTTAAATACCAAAAGCCAAAGTTTTTGTTTCAAATTAGTTTTAAGTCAAAATTTAATCTTATACTGAGAAGGGTGCAAGCTACTTTCCAAATGAAACACCTTCTTTCAGTTGTGGCCACTTTTTCTACAGTTAATGGGATATTCTTTTATCACTTTTTCTTCAAGGCACCAATAATCTTATATTTTAAGTCTTATTAAGTGGGGCTTTAGATGATATTTTCAGGATTTCAAATAGATTTAAATTCTCTACTTACCTCAGGCTGCAAGAATTCCAAAACCTGTTGGTATTTTTTGTTAATTTTGCAATTGAATAATAACAAAATCCTTTAACCCAATATTAACAGGAAGATTCTTTTTTGGTAGGCTTAATAATTTCTTTATATCATGGCTTTTAGACACCCGAAATTAAAATGATTTTTTTTAATATTTTATTCACCCATTTCTGTTATAGATGACAAATTATGATATTGAGCTCATTCATTTTGTACACAAAGAAAAAAAATTTCATTTCTTAAAGGATGAATAAATATTCCTGTACTATAGTATTTTAAAATTTTACCATGATTAAATATTATCACCCTATTAAAATATTGAGATTAATCTAAAAATTTTGGGAATAAAATTCCTTTTTTAAGATACCATAGCCTTCTTTACTTACCTTACTAGAATCAGAAATAACAAATAACCAAGATCTACCAACCCCACATATATAATTAAAAAAAAAATCAAGAAATTGTACCTGATACTTGAAACGATATTTATTTTGAGAAACTTAAATGCAGTACCTTCTTATAAAAGCTCCAAAACATATTGAAATTTTCTTATATTTCTATAGTCAAAAGATGTTACATTTATATTTCTAACCTGGTATTTCTTCCTAAATTTCAAATTTTATCTATTTCAATATTACCAATCAAAGAATCAATTTTATCAAAATTGAACTGAGTTGATTTTTTTGAGACCTTAACTATGATAGTGAATCAAAAAAAACCGTTCTTTATTAATTCTCTACTTAATTTTAATTTATAAAATTTTTTCCTGAGTTATATAAGAGGATATTTATAGAACTCTTTCTCACCCAAACTGAATATTGTTTTTATTATTAAATGTACCAGATTATCTTACTCCCCCTTGTAGTTTTCCCCCCAAGCTTATCAATCTACTAAAATAACCATTAAGTTGATAATTAAGAATCTCTCACTTTATAATTGAATAATCAATTGTAATATTAATCTCTAAGTTTTAATTTTTGTTTTGATTTTAGATTCCTAATGAAAATATTTAAGTTTCTCAAAGGATTGTACTTTTTGAATAATCTTTTTTAGTCAAAGAAATAATTAATCAACATTTCTCGTTATAAATCAAATGAAATCTCTTTCGAAGTACTCAAAAATGATTCAAAAAGAAACATTCTTTACAACAGAAAGAAAGACAAAAGTTACCAAAAATTCAAACTTGAAGATTTTGACTCCAATATTGCTGAATTGTTGTGGATATTTATTTTGAATGCAAAAGTTTTGGATGTTTTCTCTGATAAAAATGAAGCCTTTTTTGAAAAAAAGAGCTCCTATTTCTTGAAGGGGGTTTGAGTCTTACTAAAATTCAACTGGTGAATTCTTGTAGGCCTTAATTTTTAAATTTCCAGGGTCTGCTTATTTCCTGGCTGGTTTGCTTAGTTGACCGTTTAATTTTGAGTTTGGATGGCATCTGTGACATTGCATGTGAAATCGATTGGGTTCAGACTGAATTTGTGACATTTCATGTGAAATCGATCAGCTCAAATTGAATTTGTGACATTTCATGTGAAATCGATCAGTTCAAATTGAATTTGACCAATTTAAAAAAAAAAAAAATATAAAATTTCAAAAAATTTCCAATTTTCATTTCTCAAAATTCAATTTTAATTTAATTTTTGTTTTTTGTCAAATTTCTTGAAACTTTTTATTTTTTATTTTTTATTTTCAATTTTCGATTTTCGATTTTCAATTTTCGATTTTTAAAATGATCATCACCAAATCGATATCAAGTACATCCTTAGTCAATCCAACTCATCTCAACAAGAAAATCTCAAATCAGAATCAGAATGATCCATCAAAATTTTCATCCTCACAGCCATCCAAGCTCTCCAACTCAATTTCAACTCCATCAATCTCATCCAATTCATCAGTTTCGTCTTTGGCTTCTTCCCCTTCTAATGGAAATCTTAATCATTCTGGCACCTCAATCCTACCAGGTCTAGCTAATCTCGGCAATACCTGCTTCATGAACGCAATCTTACAGGTCAGATTAAAATCTAATTTACTAGTGAAGTCCTTAATTGATTAATACTCAGAACTAATCAATCAATCTATCCGGGATTCTCTTATGCTTTTCAAAGTCATTCAATGCTGCTCAATCCATCACAAACTTATTAATCTATCCTTCAAATCAAGTCATCCAATCTCAACCGCTCCTCCAACAACTTTCTATCAAATCAAACTCAAACTATTTAGATCAAATTCCAATCTTAAGCTCCCTTTCAAAAGTCATCTACCATCTCTCAACTCAATCAGGTTCATTCAAGCCAATCAATCTATTAAATCATATCTCAACTCATCACAAAGACTATCAAATCAACCAACAACAAGACGCTCATGAATTCTTACATATCCTTTTGGATTTAATTCGCAATGAAGAAGTAAAGGTAAGCCATCTGTTTCAAACAAATCATCAACAAAAAATCCAATCTATTAAATCCATCAAAATCAATACAAACAAATAAATAAATTATTAAGTATCAAACTCTTACTAACCTCGCTCAATTCTCATTCATTTATCAGTTTTTAATTCAATTCAATCATCCAACTTCACCACTTCAAACTTGTCATTCTTATTCTTCACTCTCGTCATCATCTCCAATCACTTCTAACTCTCAAATCCTTCAAAACGTCAATCATCATCAAATCATCGATAATTGTAAGCTATCAAACTTTTTATCTTATTAATTCCCATTCAAACTTATCATTTTTCCCCTCTAGATTCATCTCGATCAACTCATCTTGCTCATCTTGTTAGCTCAAGTAGTAGTGATTCGTCTAATAATTCACTCACTCAACCTGCCTCATTTTCAAACTCCAATTCATCTTCCGCATCTTCAACTACCTCTATCGATCCGCTCATCTCATCTTCCACTCAACCTAAATCTCATCTCTCTCTTCTTGATTCAGTCTTCTCAGGTTGTTTAAGTCAATATACCATTTGTGAAAGATTACATGTATCAAAAGTCGTGGAAGAATTTTTGGACCTTAGTCTTGCAACTAAAGATGGTACTAAAAACATTTGGGCCGGTAAAGTAAGAAATTTATTCATAATTGTAGCCTTTTTTTTATACCAAAAATCTAATTTTAATTCTAATACCTTTTAACCATCTCATAGCGTACTCGACTCAAAAAACATTTTCAAAATCGCTTTAAACCTTCATCGACTAATAAACTTAATACCATCTTACATCAAACTATCCCTTCACCCTCATTCAATCATCCTACTCATCATGAACCTATGCCTCGTAGATCTTCAATATCAAATACCCAAACAATCGGAACTTCAGATCAAACCACTCATCAACCCAATAGAAATCGTAGATTAAGCTTGGATTCTTGTCGAGATTTTAACTTTTGTACACCCAAAATCTCCCTCTGGAAACCTACTCCATTTAATCCATCCAATAAACTTAATCATCATCATCATCATCCTGACTTGGATCCAATCGTCAATCAAAAAAATCAACTTAGCCCAATCTTCAGCTCATCAAAACAATCAACAAGAGATCGTTCTCAAATTGACTCATTAAATAAATCTTCTTTATTCAAATCATCCTCCTCATTTTGTCAGGTCGAAGCTCATAAGCAATATGTGCGAGAAATCCTCTCAGAAAGTCAAAAACCTAATCCATCTTTAAAATATCTTCGAGCTCTTAGGTTCACTTCTCAACCTAATTCACCCACTTCATCTTGTATCAATCTTGAACCCGCTCTAGATACCGGCTTACATGCCCTCTTAAGAAGGTTCACAGCTGTTGAAGTTTTAGATGGTGATAATAGTTTTGCTTGTAGTGAATGTTGGAAAACTGAAATTCAAAATCAAGAATTAAATCAAACTTCATCACTCACTCCAATTTTTTCATCTCAAACCATTTCTCCTCAAACTTCCTCTGAACCCAATTGGGACAACATACCAACCATTAGAATCTCAACTAGGTCAATTTGTGATATTGACTCCCAAACTTTTAGTCCCAAGCAAAACCAACATGAGCTTGATGAAAAAACAAGTAAAGGATTATCATATCTTAAGATTAATGATCATCATCAACTAAATCAATCACAAGATCATAAACTTGAAAACAATTCTTCAAAAGTCATTCATTCTAATTCTCATTTACTTGATAGTCAAGTTAAAGGATCATCTACTTCGGTTATTGAACAAGTCGAACAATATGTAATGTGTAGAGCATTCAAACGTTATCTTTTTGCAAAACTTCCAAAAATCCTGGTCATTCATCTACAAAGATTTGAAGCAATTCTAAAATCTGGTTTATTCAACAAACAAATCTCAGCTCAATGGACGAAAACAGATGATTACATTAGTTTTCCAGAGAAACTAGACCTAAGTCCATTCATTTCACCTGAGCTTCATGATGAAACTTCACAAATCGGCCAAAGTAATCGTGGTTTTAATTATCGTTTAATTTCAGTAATTGTTCATCGTGGTCAAATGGGTTCAGGGCATTATTTTAATTATGTTTTAACTGATAGATATGGTAATCAAGATGGTTCTGTAAAAAAAAACGAAGATGAAATTGATGATCATCAAAATGAAGGAAAGCAATGGGTTTATTGTAGTGATACGTAGGTTTTTTCTCTTTTTTGCCTATTTTATACAAAGTAATTGATTCATTTCTTTTTTTGGATATTGAATCTCAAGGGAAATTAAAAGAGTCACATTAAATGAAGTTTTAAAATCAAAAGCGTATATTTTATTTTATGAACAAACATAATGGTGTCAATTAAATAAGCTTCACCAACAAGTTCAATCAAATAGTTTCGGAGCACAACTCATGTATTATGATTATGATTTTTTTTGTTTGCTTGAGTCAAACAACATATTGAATTTGTTGTTTTTTTACACAATGTCTTTTGAGTTGAATTAAAAAAAACCTGTACTGAATTCGCTTGGGGGTAAAATAAATCGGCAAACGTGAAATTCAGAATGAAAATGTATGATTTCGTCATTATTTTTCAAGCCAAAAACAAAAACGTGTCAAAAGTCATGCGCCATTAACATGTAAAGACGATGTTAGGCTTCAATTTGGATTCATGAGTATTCATGAATCCCGAAAAGTTTCCAGACAAACTCATTAAACATCTCAGCAAAAATCAATGCAAAAGTACAACGTTTGTTCTATAAGCGTTTTTAATCGACTCGAAGAAGGCTAACTGCCAAAGCTGTTTAGTGATGCTTGGATGCTTAACAATCCTTGAAATTCTCTTGAATAAGATATTAATAATTTAGGGTAAATTTGAATGTAAATCATCATTTATTACTTTTTTAAATCAACATAAAAATAGTTATTAGAAAAAAGGTTTTTTTTTGGTTAATTATCTTGAGAAAAACTTTTTTAAAAGTAATAATACCAGCTAAGGCTGCAAAAAACACCTGGACTTATGGCAACAGGTGCATAAATTTTCGAAATATAAGCACGGTGCCTTGGACCAATGACCCAGATGCCTATAAGCCCATAAATAATGTGATATAGTAGCTTTGATGGGTTTGCAAAGAAAGTGGTGTACCTATAGGAAAAGTGGTGCAGTTATACTGTATTCCTTCTTTTTAGTATGCAACACCTGGATATAAATTCTTCAAAGGGAACAAAAACTTATTAAACTCTAAAGCTGAAAGTATCACATAGGTATTTTGTATTTCAATTTAGGAAAGTTTGTATCAATCACCATTCTGGATATTGTAATATATATATATGAATTGTTATAAACTCTCACTAATGAACATGAGAATGAACATTCCCCTTTTATGGTCTACCCAATTATCACCTCAAAAGAATGTTTATTCTTGAGATGCCTGTTAGTAAATTAAGTATGGAACAAATTTATTTTTTTGAAAATTTCAGCTCTTTGTGGCCTTCTTTCTATCCTTTCTATTTACATTTCAAAATTCAAGAGTAAATTCATCATGTCTCAATATTTATATTTAATATTGATCAGTTTCTTTTTAAATTTTAACTAATTGTAACATTTGAAAATAAATTAGGTTTTTTTTTTTAAAAAAAAAAAAAGAAAGACAATCTGTGATTCAATTTAATTAAAATATTTCAAATAAAATTTAATTTAATTTTAAGTTTTAAAATATAAAATTAATCATTAATTAATAAAAAGGAAATATTAAGATCTTAATAAAATTTATTAATTAAAAATTAATAAATTTTTTAATTAAAAATAATATTAAATATTAAATTTTCAAATAAATTAAATTTATAAAAAAAAAAAAAAAAACATTCAAGTTTAAATTTTGAATTATAAAATTATAAATAAAGTTTATTTATATTTTATTATTAATTTAAATGATAGATAAATAGTTTCAAAAAGATTTTAAATCAAATAAATACATAATTTTTAAGAAATTTATTTTTATAATCTAAAAAAAAAAAAAATCATAAAACCTTTATTTGAAAAAATCTAGGTTAAAATTCAATTCTTGAATTTTGGGATTAATTTATACAGACCATGAAAGTTAATAATTGAAAATAATCAGGTTTTAATGCATATCTTAAATACATTTTAATTGTCTCAATTCAGTTATCTTTAGCTAAAACTGTAATCAGCTCAAATATCTAATTAGTGAGCTGTATGAATTAATTTTTTTGATTTCCTGCAGTGAATTCAATTGAATTATAGAAAACAGTAATAAATGATTCATCTCAATAATGTAACAGTAAAGCTTATTGAGACCCATAACCCTTGGTGAAAGGGTTTTGATATATGTTTCAGAGGGTCATGAGTTTGGAAAGGTTACCTGTCCAAAGCCATATCCAAACACATTATTTTTTTGGAACAATAATTTATGATTTTCAAAATAACAATTCAATTTATAAAAATAAAAGAAAAAGTATTAAAAAAATACATGTATATGGTTAGATGAAAAGAAATAATTCCTTTTTTAAAAAACAAAAAAAAAAATGAAGATTTTTGAAGATAATCTAAAATTGTTGTCTGTTTTTCAAATTATTGAATTCATCTAATTTAAGGTTTTTTTTTAATGTTAATTTAAGTTATCAGTTAAATCATTAAGCTATTTTAATGATTAATGAGGTAAGTAATTTAAAATTGTAAAAAAAAGTTTTTTTTTTACTTCAGATATTGGGGGGGGGGGGGGAAGGGTAATTGGGGCTCATGTTGGATTTTTTTCAAGTTCTTCAGACTTAGCCTCCTTCTAATTAGAAATATCTTACAGTGTGAGAGGCTTATTTATATTGAAATCCTCTCAATTTAATGGGTTCGAAAACCCAGAAATAGACATCCAATTATTATGTTTAATGAGGTGAATTAAGTGGCTGCACATGTACAGTTATATTACATCAAAGAAAATGATTGTAATATTTGATAAAACTCCTGATGCCTGTTAGTTGCACTTAAAATTATATAAGAGTTAAAAAAATACCAATAATCTTCTTTTAATTGATCATTCCACTTGATTATATAATTTTGGAATATTTGGGCTTTCATACAAGCCTTTGATTTAAACTAATACCTGTATCCTAAATGAAAACCATATTTTTGGTTAAAAAACTGAGGATGTTTTGATTTGTGAACCTTTGAGATATGACCACATACCCAAAAAGGTCACAAGAAACCTTTAAAATAATTACCTTAAAACTACAAAAATGCCTTAAATTGGTATAAAACTTGGTTTAACTTAAAAAACAATGAAAAAAAATGTGAAATAAATTATACCATTGGATTCCCCATGGTAAAATACACATATACCATTTTTATGGCATATCTGTAAAGCCAATATTTAATGAGCTATAAGTAATAATACCTTATAAAAAATACAAATCCTTATTTATTTCAAAGACCAATGAAACAACATGTGAAATAAATGGTACCATTGGATTCTTCATAAAACTCCACATATAAAACAATTAAGAATCCAAGCTCCAAAGTCAATACTTAAGGAATTAGGCTGAATATATGCACTTTTTTGGTCAACGCATATATTCAAGGATTTTAGCTAATATCTTTTGAAATATGCATGATAGAGTGATGAACCAAAGATAAAGTCATCACGTAATTACTGTAGGATTACAGAAATGAAGTTTATTTCACAAGCTATAAACAAGGTTAAAACCTGTAAGGGATTATTGACTAAAATCAACAGAGCTGTTGACCACTTTGTTGTGAAAGTGGTCCAAACTTAGAAGAAAGTGTACAGTTGGATTCTAATAGTTCATTCGTGAAGAATGATGTATTTTCTATTATAATATTCAAGGTATAACCCCTTGAAATCATGGTTTGAAGTTTAAAATATTAAATTTCAACAGAAAAGATGAGTTACAAGAAAAATCATCAAAAATAGAGTTTTGATGATGTAATAAAATTCCCTTGGCAGAATAATGAGGTTATGACAAGCTGTTAGAATTCACTCTCTGAATTTCTGTAGCGTGTAAATCTTAAAAGTTATTAAGGATCAAAGTTTGAGCTTAATTTGATCATTTATGATCACTCACTGTAACTTTGAATTAAGTTTAACAGTCATATGAGTGATAAAAATGATGAATACTATTATATTATGATTAATACTAATAAAATCTACAAAGTTTACGCTTCTGCCAAGCCTATGATGTCATCAAACTTAGAGTTATAGTGATAACTCTAAATAATGGCGTAATAATGAGATAAGATGGTTTGATCATGATGTAATCATCACTAAACCTTAAATTATTGATCATTTCTAGTAGAAAGCATCAGTACACGTCTACTAGAAGCTTTCTGGACTCTATAAGGGAGGTATTTACTATAAATAGAGCTCTTTTTACTCTGTTTTCCCCTCAGACACTTAAAAAAACATTAAATCATTAAATAAAAAGGTAATTTTTTTTATTCTTTATATATAAAACTTTTATATTATTAAAGACCAAAGATAATCTTATAATAATCTTCATCTTTGACATGATTATTACAATTATTTAATTGTTTTGTTTAAATTTCTCTCAAAAAACCTCAATTCCATGTAAAACCAAGAAAATTTGTAATTTCTCTTGAACTTTATTGTAACTACAATTTAAATAAGTGGTATTTACATTTCTAGGCATAAATTTACTCAAAATTATTATATTAAGTATTAAAAGTAGGTTATTTCTCTTATGATAATAATTTTTATTATTATTACTTTTTAATAATTCTATGATTAATATAAATAGTATTTATATTGATTTATAACTTTAATATTGGTAATATCATTGTTATTAATTGTTTTTTATTAATAAAAAACAATTTTTTACGCCTTTATTATTTGTTGGTAACAATAATAAAGTGCTTTTAAATATATTAATATATTTATCTTATATATATTATTTTTTTATAATATAAATTATATTATTATATTTATTTAATAATATAATTATTTTACGCATGAACTATAATAATTCTTTATTATCTTATTTAATTCATTTATAAGGAAATTCATAGTACAATAAGTAAAATATTAGTAATTTTTACTTATTGTTTCATAGTCAAACCTTACATAATTTGACAATCAGAAAGGGGGGAAATCACTTATTACCTGTTTCATTGAAAGTAAATGCAACAGTGATTTGGGTCTTATTAGTTTTGGAGGCATGCAATGAAGATTTAGCCAAAAGGGATTATCAGGTAAAATTCTGAGAAAAAAAATAAAAAATTAATGAAAAAGGTTGAACCGACACATAAAACAAACCTGTTTCATCTATATTCAAAAATTCTTTCTGCTGAAAATCCTGCTAGAGGAGGTTTAAATCATTAAATTTCATCTTGAACTTGTGAGATCTTCATTGAGGAAGATTCACCATTCCTCTTATGGAATCCAAGATTACTGCATTGTTTGAAAGCATTGAGCCAGCCTTTTGAAATTTGTAGAAATTTATGACTTGAAATATTCCAAAGGCAGGAAAATTCTTTCCACTGTCTTTGTATGAGATGACTAGTTATTAGAAGGATATTCTCCACGGCTCTTTGAGCTCAAGATTCTAGAATCTTTTCAATATTTCTATTCTTTACAGTTCCTAAATTTTTCACATAAATAAATCTGGAAATTTGCTTTTCATGACATATTTTGATTTTTTCTTTGACAAATTTGGATATTATAGGCTGCTAAAAGCATACCTGGAAATATATTTTATTAAATTACTTTGCCATTGCACTGTGATTGAAACAATTTTTATAGAAACAATCCAGAATTTCTGTTTTTTGGACTAAGGTAGCCAGATGGCTTTGAGTGTTTTTTTTTTTTTTTTTTTTTTTTTTTTTTTTTTTTTGAAGTTGAATACACACCACCACTTGGTTTATTAGCTACATCATTTTTCTTCATAAATTGTTCTTCAGATTTTTGTTCCTGTGAGTATTGAATAAAAATACCCAGTTCTTTGAATGGAAAAGGGGCGAGTGTTATAATTTATTGACTATTGCTACTTTCTACCAAAATTTGATTGATTGCCAAATGCTTTTGAATAAGATTTCCTTCCAAATAAAGCAGATCTTCCTCTGCTTGAGTAAGTGAGGAATATTGTTTCATATAAAGCAAAATCCAATTGAAAAATACCCTCTTCAAGCACATAAATATTATGTTTGTCTATCATGGTTTAGAGGTGTTGAGCATACAGAGGATCAAAAGGCAATATTTTTGAAAAAAAATGTGATTTACACATGAAGTGTCATAAATTGGAGATTTTTCAATCATTAGAATAATGGATTAACAGACCATGGAAGAAAGAAGAAGGAAGATTTTGTTGAACCATATGGGTTTCACAGAAAAAACTGAATTATTGGTATGGGTTCTGGAATTGGGAGGTTTTATTGGTTTTGTGCCTTTACACACTGAGAACTAAGCTTGTTCATGGGTTTTCCTATAGACTTTGGTGTTTTATGGGTTTGAATATGTTTAGCCATGAGTTTATCCCTGTGATATAAAATATCATTCACCATGAGAAATGTGACTACACCTTACAGCAGGTGTTTCATTTGAAAATAAAGTTAGAACCAGATTAGGCTAAGATTGATCCCTCCCTCTGAGCTAGGGTGGCTTCAGGATTTGATTTTTTTTGTAAAGAATCTAAGTACTTCTAAGCCACTGAGCTATTGTAAAGTTTCTAAGTTTGATATTTTCTCCTTCAAATTGGATATAATACATGTATAGTTCATTATATTTAATGTTTTAAGATATTGGCATAAATTAAAAATTATTTTTTATTCAGTATTTCATCTTCATGAAGATATCATGTACTATAGACAATTAACTCTCAAACCTATATTACTAATTCAAAAGCTTCCTTTTATATTTTGAAGGCCTCAATAAGCAAAGCCCAGGTTTTAAAATTGAGAAAAAATTTATCTTCTTTTTTTGGGTATTTATCATTAGAATATATTAATATTACTTATTATTTTTTTGAGAGACGAATTAAGAATATATATATTATACATGGGAACCTTTCCTTAAAAGCCTCTATTATTGAAATTATCTTTATATAACCAAATTTTTTAAAAATAATAAAATACATATTTTTAGGTTTTTTGTTGAAAAAAAAATCCTTACAATAAAAAAATATGAAATATTCATATTTTTAATGCTTTATCAAATTGAGTTCTTTCAATAACAGGATTATTTTAATGTTTTTAATCATTGCTCACATTTTGATTAAATAATTCTCATAAGTAAGAGTAATATAAATTTCTTTAGAAAGAAAGATTTTTGCCTCTTAATTTTCTATTGGTTTTTTTGTGATTTTTTTTTCATTTTTTGGTTATTAAATTCTTTTTTTTGATCACTGTGAGATATATTTTTATATTTTTTTTTTTTAAAATTCAAATAGATTCATGGGAATTATACTGTTAAAAATTCAAGGATCATTGTTTGTTACATGAATGTACAGTAAATCATGTAGCTGTAGAGTTGTAAACAATCACAGAAAATTTTACTGTAGCAGGCCTTACAATCCCTGCTAATTTTATTTTAAGTAAAAAATAAATTAAAATAATACCAATAAACAGATTAATGAAAAAGAAGAGATTAAAAAAATTTCAGAAAATAAAACTAATAACGTATAAAAACATAATAATCATAATTAAAATATATGATAGAGTTGAAAAAAAACCAAAAAATATTTTTTTTAAAAATCAGGAGGATATTCTTTTGTCCTTATATATTCCAAAAATCACAAAAAGAATTTCATCATAACAATGAAAGAAATATAAAATACTAATAAATAAAGGGTGTTGGTAAAAACACATAAGAGCTTACGTGTTTTTACTAAAAACTTACGTGTTTTGGCCATAAATTGGTAAAAACACATAAGGGGTGCCCTGGGCCCATTTTTAATTAAAAATGAAACACAATTGGGCCTGTATTGGGCTGAAACATCCCCACAAAACCTCTCTAACTCCAAATTGTTTCAGTTTTTTTTGCCCCGCCCCCCCCAAAAAAATAACAAGCCCAAACACCCCAATAATACACATTATCCCCACCCCAAACCATTGTTTTTTTTTGGAAAAACAGCATTACCAAAGCCATTTTGCAAAGCTTTTCACACTTTTTTTTTCTTTTTTTCCCCCAAAGACTGCATTTTCCACCACAACAACCTTCTTTCAAGCCTCTCAATTTTCAATTTTTTACCTTCCCTCATCTATTAATCCCACATTTAAACCACTTTCTGTCACTCTTAACCACTTCTGTTCATTTTTCACACCTTTTTTCACCTCTTTTTCACATTTCAAAAGGTTCTTACCCCATTCCAAATCGCCCAATTCCCCCTTTTTTTCACTTTTATACATATTTTTCATTAAAAAAATGCTTCAACCCCCCACTGAAGGTGAATTTCAGACCCTTGAGCTTCTTTGGCAACATGTGCATAAGGTTGCCAGGGCTCAGGGGTATGCTGTGTCCACCTTGAGGTCCAATATGACCCACAACCAAATTGAAGTATGTTGTGACAGGTCTGGCACCCCAAATCACAACAAAAGCCCCTCCAAAACAGTCACCTCAAGAAAGATTTACTGTCCTCTTATACTTTATGCCAGGAAATATGCCAAGAGTACCACTTGGACTCTTAAAGTCAAAAATCCTGCACATAGCCATGATGCCACTGAAAATATCATGGCACATCCTTATTTCAGGAAATTCAATGAGCAAGAAACATCCCAAATTGCTCAAATGTCTGAATCGCTGCTCATGCCTAGGCAAATTCAGGCCCAATTATGCAGCCAGAGGGAGTCTGACAGGCCTGTAATCCTTCAAGACATTTACAACCAAGTCAAGAAAATCAAGAAAGACAAACTGCAAGGCAGAAGGCCCATTGATGCTCTTATTGACACTCTCAAAGAAGAAAATTTTGTTTGGTCCTCTGCAAGGGATTCTGAGGGACACATTACCTCCTTGTTTTTTACTCACCCCCTGGCCATAAAACTTCTACATGGCTTTCCTCATGTCATTCTTATGGATTGTACTTATAAAACCAATAAGTAAAAAATGCCCCTTTTTCATATTGTTGGATTCAGATCAACCAATAAGACCTTTTCTGGGGCGTTTTGTTTGATGAAGAATGAAAATGAACCTTAATATACTTGGGCATTAAATCAATACATAGAAAAGGTCCTCAACAACACCAATCTTGTTCCCCCTCCAGTTATTGTTATTGACAGGGATCTGGCCTTGAAAAACTCTATTAAGAAGCTCTTCCCAGACTCCAAAGTCATGCTATGCATTTGGCACATCAACAAGGATGTATCTGCTCATTGCATGAAGAAAATTGGTCATGGGACTGATTTTGAAAATTTTATGAACCTTTGGAATCAAGTAATACACTTCTTCACTTTATTTCACTTTTCTTCTTATTATTGTTTTTATTAATGACTTTGGGATTCATTTCTCAGGTTATGTATTCATCCACTGAAAAGTATTTTAAAGACAATTGGAAGAAGCTTCAAAAGAAAGTCAAAAGTCCTGAATTCCTGCAATATTTGGAAAAGACGTGGCTTCCTCTAAAGGAGTATTATGTGCCAGCCTGGACCAACCACCATTGCCACCTGGGTGTGGGCTCCACCTCCAGAGTTGAAGGTGCCCATGCCATGGTTAAACTTTGGCTCCAAAAGTCCACTGGTACTATCCTGGAGGTAGTCAGGGCTCTCCACATGACATTCAGAAAAAAATTTATTGAAATAATCAACAGAATCTCCAAAGAAATGATTGTCCATGTCAAGAATTTTCCTCCACACATCTGTGCCCTCAATGGCAAGGTGTCTCATTATGCTCTTCAGATTGCCATTGAAAATTTCAAAACAAAATTTCCTCCAAATGAAAAATGCACCAACAAATACAACAAGTATAAAGGCATTCCTTGCAAGAATAAGACCCAAAAGGCATTTGCCAAGCGCCAAAGGCTTGAATTATCAGACTTCCATCCTCAATGGAATTTGAATTTGCCTGTGAGCATTTTTTAATTTCTTCTTATTATTATTTTTCTTATTAACTGATTTTATTTGTCATATTCTTCTCAGGCTGGTTTTCAAGGTGATGATCAAAGTGTTGAAAAAGAAAGAAAGAATGAAGCCAAGAAAATATTTGAAGACATTGGGGAAGACCTGTTTCAAAGACAAATGGCAGAAATCACTCCAATACTCCAACATTTTCAAGATTTTTTGACTGGAAAAGTCGCATTTGATCAAATTCCCAAGAGTCAAGAGGATGATCAATATTATGAAGACCCTCTAGAATGCAAGAATATCCGTGGGAGACCCCAAGGAGCCAAGAATAAGAACAAAAGAGAACCTTCAAGATTTGAAATTATTGAAAGTCAATCCAAGAGAAGAGGAAGACCCCCATCAAAAGTGACCAGCACAACAACTTCAAGATCCCAGTCAAATGTCCCCTCTCCAATTATGGAAGTGGACTCATCTGAAGATTCTGAAGATTTTGAGGACTCATTATCTAAATCTATCAGTTCATCAGATTTACTACCCTCAGAAACTGAATTAAATAAATAAGAAGTAACCCTTAGAAGGTCCAGAAGATTGGCAATCGGAAGCAAAACCTCACAAAGAAAATCACACAAGCCTGCCACCAGTTTGAATATCTATGATGCAATTTACTTGACCTGTGAGCATTGTCAAAGCAATTATCACACAAGTGATGAATTCTCCAAGCTGTTTGTGAGTTTCTGATTCTTTTTAATGTAATTTTATGTTGTTTATTTTGATATTTATTCATTTTTTGTACTTATTTTATCAGATAAATGGCTCAGAAGACTTGCCCAAGTTTATATTGAAATACACCTTCAAGGCCATCAATGTCCAGGGTGATGGAAACTGTGGCTACAGAACAGTATCCCACTTCATTTACAAGACTCAAGATCAATGGGCTGATGTTAGAGGTGACTTGGCTGAAGAAACTAAACAAAATCAAGACCTTTATGAAGCCATGAACACCTTAATTCCCTCAGTATCCTCTTATTTGGAAAGAATTGAATGGTATGAAGATGTTGACCAGGCTCCAAAAAGCAAGTGGATGTCCTTGCCTGAAATGGGGGATCCAATTGCAAATAAGTATCAAAGACCAGTTTTCTTTTATTCCACACTCAAATCTTTTTCTTTTTTACCTTATTTCTGTCCTCCAAATGATAATCACCCCATTTTCATCTTCTTCTTGGATAGCTGTTCTCATTTTGTTCCTTTGGACATCATCATTTCTAAAGTTTATCCAGTCCCCCCCATTACTGTGAACTGGGAGATTAATGCCCAAACACAAGCCCTGGGGTGGGCTGATAAATTTAAGAAACACAGAATTTTGTATTTGTCCAATCTTCCTCCCCCCTCTCAGAAAAAACCCACTATTTTGGAGGTTGATTCTGATTGAATGATTTTTGTATATACAATTTATGCCAATTATCCCCCTCCTCAGTCATATTTATTGCTTAAATCCAACCTCAGTCTCCTTTTTTATCAAACATGTGGAGCTTTTGTACTTGAAAATAGTCATATTATACACAAGGAAAAAAACAGTTGAAAAAAAACACTCATTGCGCCTTCACTTGTTGTCCCACCAAAATTTTTTTCCCAATTAATGAGCTTCTGGTTCTTTATTGTCCAGATTAAACCCTTTAACTTAAAAAAAATGAAGGAAATTCATAAGTGGGAAGTTATTAAATTCACTTTTTAAAAATAGGCATATTAAAATGACGGGAATTTTTTTTTAAAAAAAAACCCTTTTTGTGCCTTCACTTGTCCCACCCAAATAAATTCCCAAAATTATGGGATTCTGGTGCTTTATTCTTCACATTGAACCCTTTATTTTTTTTTAAAAAATGAAGGAAATTCATAAGTGGGAAGATTTCAAATGAATTTTTGAAAAAAATATGCCATTTTGGCATATTGGCCAAATTGGTGAAATTTGGCAAAAAAAAAATTTTGAAAAAATTTGTGCCTATTTGTCACAACCATGGCGATTCCATCCTTGGATCTCCATATGGCATATCAAGCCACAGTCCTCTTATGGCCAATTGGCCTTGTCCATCACCAGTGACAAATATGGCCACAACATCATCCTATGGACCATTTATGGCCATTTGTCTTTTGGGGCCTTCATGGCCCTTCACCTCAATCCAGAAGCCATAGCGGCAATTTATGCCCAAATGGGTATTTCTGGTCATTTCCCTCAAAGCCAGGGGAAATGGCCCAAATGGCTGTTTTTGGCCATTTGGGCTCAAAATGCACATTTGCGCATTTTGCGCACTTTGACGCAAAGTGTCCAAAAGACACTTTGGACACTTTCCCGCCCTTTGGGCCAGTTTGGCTCAGAACCCAAAAGTGGCAAAAAACCCCAAAGGACCCAGAAACACCTTTCCAAGCTCTGAAGCCATCACATCAATCTTTTTCCCCTCTGTCTTTCCATCTCAAGACCTTTGGACATAATCTTCTTTCCAATGAACCAATATGCCATAAATGATGTTATATATCATTGTGCATCATTTTTCAACAGAAATTCAATGGTGGCAATATCAAATGGTCATTTCAACATTCCAACATATCATCATGTCATCAAGGCACCCAATCATTCAGAGGACTCATCAAGGCTCAAGAGCAAGTGTTTCAGCGTCAAAGACCAATCACGCCATCAAGACGTCATTGGATATTTCCATTCACAGTATTCCTCCAAGGCAATACTGTTCAACCATTCTCAAGGGATTCAAGAGGCAGTTCATTCATTCATTCATTCAATTGTCAAGTGTCAAAGCTCCACTCAATCCATCTTGGCAACCATATTCATTTCAATACAGTCTGGATCCATCAAGAACTGTATTTCATTTTCAAGCATGGGAAATTCATTCAACCCAATTCAATTTCAATATTATCCAGCTGTATCAATTCCCAAAACAATCAATACAGCCTCAAGGATCAATACAGATCAGTTTTCAGCCTGAAGAACTCAAGCTCCCAACTTTTCACATATACTGGCTACCCTTTCCACCCTGGGGGGTTTTTCCCAGTTAATTAATATACTTTGATTTTATTTTATCTTTATTTATCTTATCATTTTTTTAAGTGAATACTGATATTATCAAGTCAGTCATTTAGCACCTTTTCTCTTATTCTTTCTTTGCCTGTCAATGGATATTTGGTGGTCATATCCTTACTAATTCCATTGTTCATTTTGGCAGGTTGAAATAGTGATTAAGGACTTACTTGGTTGGCTCTTTGGCCATTTGGCTTCTCTTTCCTCTCATTCCATCTCATCTTTGTACCTGCATATTTCTTTGAGGAACTTATTCTTTATTTTTATTTCTTTATTCTTTGGAGTCTTCCAAGTGAGTTCCCTGATTGCTGAGTGCCAGGCCACTCTTGTATTTCTTTCCAAGAGCCCCTGTGACATTATATTAATTAACTCATAATTTCTTTTCATTCTGTTCATTCTTTCTTTATAATTTCATTCACTCATTTCATTGTAATTATGACTCTTTAATGCTTATGAACCTTATTATTCATCTTCACCTCTCAATTTTCTCTCATTCATTATTCATTCTGAAAATTGAAATCTGACCAAATTTTATTTTTGTTTCTCTTTTTAAATCTGATTCAAATCATCACTTTTTTTAATTCATTCATAATTCAAGCGTCATCCTAATTTTCATTTGATTTCAAATTTTTCATCAAATTATTCAGACCCATTCTTCACATCAAGATTCATAATTGATTCATTCTTCAAGAGCTTTGATTCTTAAGAAGAACTCACTTGATTTTAATTTGATTGATTGATTTGACATAACTTGATATTGACCTCAAGAAAATTGATTGACCTGAAGATTTCATTGATTTTGCTGATTTTTCACATCAAGAATTTGACATAAATTGATTTTGCCTCAAGAATTCATTTGATTGATTGATTGATTTTGCAAGATTTTGATTTTGATTGATTTGAAATTTGATTTATTGACTTCAAGTTTTATTTGATATTTAATTAATTGATTTACCTGAATATTTCATTTGATTTATTGATTTTGATTTTTGAATTCAAGCATTATTTCAAATTGCCTCAAGTTTTCATCTTCAAATCTTGATTCTTTTTCATTTTATCCTGAAATCATGCCCATCCAACACTCACCTCCTGCAAGGCAGACAAGATCTCAGGCCAGAGCTCAAGCTGTTCTCACTCCAACTCCAAGGGCTCCTCCTGATGGCACCCCAGCAGTTTCTCAACTGAGGGCCAAATTGGACAGAGGACCCACTTTGGAAGGAGCAGCACCGTCCAGGAAGGAAGGAAGAGGGCCCAGAAGATCAAGTTCATTTTAAGGAGTAGTTGGCAGATTTCCAGGAACTTCAAGGACTATTTTCAAGGGTCCAGGTGAAGATGGTGAAGAGGAGGAGGAGAATTCTGTGGAAGAGGAAGAGTCTGATGGTACTGAAGGTGTCCCTGCTCTGGTGGAGGCATCCCAAGGTACTGGAGGGCAAACTCTAGCCCAGTCTAATCAGTCTGAACCATCTCTATTGGCCATCATGCAGCAAATGACTCAGATTATGGCCAATCTTCAAGCAGCTTCATACTCTGAAGCATCAAGACCACCAGCCTTCAAGACTCCATCTATGAAGGCACCAGAATGCTTTGATGGGACTCAGCCCTTCAAAGTTAGAAGCTTTATTCAGTCTTGTCAATTGATTTTTCATAATGATCCGTCAAACTTCGCTCAAGACAGAAAGAAGGTCCTTTATGCCACTTCATTTCTTATTGGCAGGGCTGCAAAATGGATTGAGCCTTATCTTTCCAATCTCACCAATCAGGACTCCAATTACCTTCTCAATTCTTGGCCTTTATTTGAATCTCAACTTTTCACTCTATTTGGTGACCAAATGAAGTCAGAAAAGCTGAATCAGAATTGGATTCACTAAGAATGAAGGAAGGTGGCTATGTTTCACTATACATAGCTGATTTCAGAAGTCTTGTGTCAAGAATTGGAGATTGGGGTGAAAGGGCTCTTATCCATCATTTCAGGAAGGGATTGCCATCCAGGATTTTGGATCAATTGGCCTCCCATCCTTCAAGAATTGACTCTCTTCAAGACTTAATGGATATTACCCTGGAGCTTGATACTAGGTACCATGAGAGGCAAAATGAAAAGAGTCACCATCAAGAGAAGAAGCCAGAAGACTCAAAGTCAAGTTCTTCTCATCCTCAAAGTTCTTCAAGCTCAAGTCAAAAGAAGAAGAAGAATTTTCAGAAGAGGGACAAGCCCCATTCTTCTTTATTGAATAAAGATTTCAAGCTTATGAATTCTGAAAAAGAAAGAAGAATCAAGGAGGGTCTTTGTACCTATTTTGGTGGGAAGCATAGTCTTGAGTCCTGTATCAAAAGGCCTCAAAACAAGCTTACCCAACCGTCAGGCAAATTTCCCAGCCAGGGAAAAGCCTGAGTGAAGATCATGTTGTGTTCAATGGTCTTCACAGTTTTCCTTCCAGAGAACAATTGTGCATTCTGAATACTGGTGTCAAGAATTCTCTGAAATTCTTTGTTTTTTCTCCTCTTTCTGATGTTTTTTACAGTATTCTCATTGATTCTGGTGCTACACACTCATTTATTGCAAAGCAGTTTGTTCACAAGTATTCATTGACTACGTCAGGGCTTCGAGAGAAGATTCCTCTTATCATCTTGGACTCCTCTGAGTCCCCTTCCTTATTTGTGACTCACCATACTAAATATATGGTTGAGCTCCCTTCCTTCCCAAGCTTTGAATGGGACCTTTTAGTCATTGATACTCCCAAGGGAGAAGACCTCATATTGGGCTTTGACTTTCTTAATCATTTTAATCCATATATTGATTGGAGGCAAGTACTTATCACCTTTAATGCTGATTATAAGTACTATCATGATCCTTCAAAATCTTTCAGTAATGACTTTTCTTCTGCCAAATCATGTGCAGATCTGGTTGGTGATTCTAGAACACCATCATTTCCATCTTCTGTCCATATTCCTTCCCTTAATTCCCATCAGTCATTACTATCATCTAGAGATGAAGTCTTCAAAGATATTCAAGATTTTGGAGAAGATAATTCTGTATCTTCACTTCATCTCTTCTTTGGGAATATGGACCTTCCTCCTTCATCTTATCATGACTACCTGGAGGAGTTGTGGGATGAAGAGGAAGAGCCAGAAGAAATAGAAACCGTGATGAAGGTTTTTCCTTCTGTTTATCACCAGTACTTGGATGTACTCTCCAAGGTGAAAGCAGAAAAACTTCCTCCTCACCGCGCCTGTGATCATCATATCGAGCTGGAGGGGTCTCTACCTCCAGTTGGGGTGATTTACTCTTTATCAAACCAAGAGTCAGATACACTCAGGTCCTACATTTCAGACAATGTAGAGAAAGGTTTCATCCAGCCAAGCTCCTCTTCAACAGGAGCACCTGTCCTCTTTGTCAATAAGAAAGATGGTGGCCTCCGTTTGTGTGTTGATTACCGCAAACTCAATGCTGTTACTAGGAAGAACAAGTATCCTGTTCCTCCTATAAATAAGCTTCTTACTGTTTTCAATGGTTCTTCTATCTTCTCCAAGATTGATTTGCATGGTGCATATAACCTGCTCAGAATCAAGGAAGGTGATGAACATTTGACATGTTCTAGAACTAAATATGGCAGCTATGAGTGTTTGTTATGCCATTTGGGCTCACCAATGCTCCTGCCTCTTTCCAAAACCTTGTCAATGATATTTTTTATGATCTTCTTGATGTTTATGTTGTGGTTTATTTGGATGACATTATGGTCTTTTCCAAATCTGAAGAAGAACATGTCACTCATGTGTCCACTGTTCTTGCCAGACTCAGAGCCAATAACCTCTTTGCTAAGGCCTCCAAGTGCCTGTTTCATGTTTCTAGTGTAGAGTATCTGGGTTATGTTGTTTCTTCTGAAGGCCTCAAGATGGACCAAGCAAAAGTCCAGCAAATTCTTGATTGGCCACCTCCAAGAAACCTCAAGGCTCTTCAATCATTCCTTGGCTTTGCCAATTTTTACCGCCGTTTCATCAAGAATTATTCAAAGAAGATTAGTTCACTCACAAGTTTCCTCAAGAAAGATTCCCGTTTTCCCCACAATGAGGAAGCTCTGTCACATTGATTCCAGAAACCATCAACAAGCACTCGAGCTCTCCACTCAGGGTCATGTCGGAACAGGGGGTCCCCCACCACCACCATGACTAGACCCTAGGTTGCTTGATTGCGCAATCATCACAGCTGAGCAGAAAAGGCTACAAGATCAAGGCTGAATTTCCTTGATCTTTTTCTGGTATTATAGGTCACAGTTCCACCGGGGTTGTAAGGTTTGACTATGAAACAATAAGTAAAAATTACTAATTTATTACTTATTGTACTCTGAATGTCCTTATGAATTGAATAAATAAGATTAAAAATATAATAATAATAAATAATAATTATTATTATGGCATAAAATAATTATAATAATATAATTTATATTATGAAAATATAATATAATAAATAAATATATTAATATAAAATAATTAATATATTTAAAAAGCTTTTTATTATTGTTACCAACAAATAATAAAGGCGTAAAAAATTGCTTTTTATTAATAAAAAACAATTAATAACAATAATATTACTAATATTAAAGCTATGAATTAATATAAATACTATTTATATTAATTAAAGAATTATTAAGAGAGTAATAATAGAGAAATTATTATAATAAGAGAAAATAACCTACTTTTAACACTTAATATAATAATTTTGAAATATTTTACGCCAAAAAATATAAATACAACTTTTTCAAATTGTGTTTACAATAAAAATAAAGAAAATTACAAATTATTCTGGATTTTAACGTGGAAATGAGTTTTTAAAGAGATTTTTAGCAAAAACAATTAAATAAATGATTTAATCACGTCAAAATAGATGATTACAACAAGGTGGTCTTTGGTCTTTAATAATATAATAGTTTTATATATAAAGAATAAAGAAATTACCTTTGATTTAATTGATTTAATGTTTTTGATGCGTCTGAGGGGAAAATAGAGTAAAAGGAGCTCTATTTATAGTAAATACCTCCCTCCTAGAGTCCAACGGGCTTCTAGTAGACGTGTACTGATCATACCCACTGGAATTGATCAATATTTCAAGGTTTGGAGATGATTACATCATTATTACACCATTATTTAGAGTTATTACTATAACTCTAAGTTTGATGACATCAGAGGCTTGGCAGAACCCCAAATTTCGTGGATTTTATTAGTTTTAATCATAAACTAATAGTATTCACCAATTTTATCACTCTTAAGACTGTTAAACTTAAATTAAGGTTACTGTGAGTGATCATAACTGCTCAAATTAAGCTCAAACTTTGATCCTCCATAACTTTTAAGATTTACACGCTAAAGCAATTCAGAGAGTGAATTCTGATAGCCTGGCATAACCTTATTATGCTGCCAAGAGTTTTTTTATTACATCATCAAAACGCTAGTTTTGATGATTTTTCTTGTAACTCATCTTTTCTGTCGAAATTCAATATTTTAAACTTCAAACCTTGATTTCAGGGGGTTATACCCTGAATTTAATAATGAAAATTACATCATTCTTTACGAATGAACTAGTAGAATCCAACTGTATTTTTTTTTTTAAGTTTGGAACACTTTCACAACAAAGTGGTCAACAGCTCTGTTGATTTTTATCAATATTTCATCATAGGTTTTAACCTTGTTTATAATTTGTAAAATAAAGCTCATATCTGTGTTCTTACAGTAATTACGTGGTAACTTTATTTTTGGTTCATCATTCTATCATGTATAGTTTAGGAGATATTAGCTATGATCCTTGAATATATGCGTTGACCAAAAAAGTGCATATATTCAGGTTAATTCCTTAAGTATTAACTTTGGAAATTAGCTTATAAATTGTTTTATGTGTGAATTCGCGTGGGAAATCCACTGGTACAATTTATTTTACATGTTGTTTCATTAGTTCTTGAGATAAATAAGGTTTTATGGTTTTTATAAGGTATTATACCTTATAATTCATTAAATATTGACTTTACAGATATGCCATAAAAATGGTATATGTGTATTTTACCATGGGGAATCCAATGGTAGAATTCATTTTAAATGTTGATTCATTGGTTTTTAAGTTAAACCAATTTTTGTACCAATTTATGGTATTTTTTGTATATTTAAGTAATTATTTTTAATGTATAATTATTCTAAGTAATTTTAATATAATTATATTAAAGATATAATTATTATGAGTCTTTTTTGTGACCTTATTGGGTATGTGGTCATATCTCAAAGGCTCACAGGGGTTAGAAGCACTGCGTCCCGAAGTGCACTAACACAGATGGGCAATCCTGTCCTCAATCAGGGGCATCAGCTACACAACAGGCCAGTATAAGGAGCCATAAGGGTTGTTGGGTCATCACTCCCAAGCCCTTTCTGCCAACAGGTTTGAAACCCCCAAATTTCGCAATGTGTCTCCCTCACAATTGTGAAATCCACCCATGACAGTAAACCTTGATCTTCTGTCAAATTGATGCCAGAAACCATCAACAAGCACTCAAGCTCTCCACTCAGGGTCATGTCGGAACAGGGGGTCCCCCACCACCACCATGACTAGACCCTAGGTTGCTTGATTGCGCAATCATCACAGCTGAGCAGAAAAGGCTACAAGATCAAGGCTGAATTTCCTTGATCTTTTTCTGGTATTATAGGTCACAGTTCCACCGGGGTAGGAAGCACTGCATCCCGAAGTGCACTAACACAGATGGGCCACCCTGTCCTCAATCAGGGGCATCAGCTACACAACAGGCCGGTATAAGGAGCCATAAGGGTTGTTGGGTCATCACTCCCAAGCCCTTTCTGCCAACAGGTTTGAAACCCCCAAATTTCGCAATGTGTCTCCCTCACAATTGTGAAATCCACCCATGACAGTAAACCTTGATCTTCTGTCAAATTGATGCCAGAAACCATCAACAAGCACTCAAGCTCTCCACTCAGGGTCATGTTGGAACAGGTGGTCCCCCACCACCACCATGACTAGACCCTAGGTTGCTTGATTGCACAATCATCACAACTGAGCAGAAAAGGCTACAAGATCAAGGCTGAATTTCCTTGATCTTTTTCTGGTATTATAGGTCACAGTTCCACCGTCTGTGACACCAGATCCCTGTAAATAACAATGACTGGAGGGGGAACAAGATTGGTGTTATTGATGACTTTTTCTATGTATTGATTTAAAGACCAAGTATATGAGGGTTCAGTTTCATTCTTCATCAAACAAAAATCCCCCAAAAAGGTCTTATTGGTTGAGCTGAAACCAATGATATGAAAAAGGAGCATTTTTTACTTATTGGTTTTATAAGTACAATACATAAGAATGACAAGAGAAAAGCCATGAAGGAGTTTTATGGAAAGGGGTGAGTGAAAAACAAGGATTTAATGTGTCCCTCAGCATCCCTTGCAGAGGACCAAACAAAAATTTCTTCTTTGAGCATTTCAATAAGAGCATCAATGGGCCTTCTGTCTTGCAGTTTATCTTTCTTGATTTTCTTGACTTGGTTATAAATGTCTTGAAGGATTCCAGGCCTGTCAGACTCCCTCTGGCTGCATAATTGGGCCTGAATTTGCCTTTGAAGAAGAAGTGATTCAGCCATTTGAGCAATCTGGAATGTTTCTTGCTCATAAAATTTCCTGAAAGCAGGATGTGCCATGATATTTTAAGTGGAATCATGGCTATGTTCAGGATTTTTGACTTTAAGAGTCCAAGTGGTCTTCTTGGTATATTTTATGGCATAAAGTCTAAATGAACAGTCAAGCTTTCTTGAAGTGACTATTTTGGAGGAGCTTTTGTTGGGATTTGAGTCCCAGACCTGTAAAAACCTATTTCAATTTGGTTGTAGGTCATATTGGACCTCAAGGTGGACACAGCATACCCCTGAGCCCTGGTAACATTATGCACATTCTGCCAAAGAAGCTCAATGGTCTGAAATTCACCTTCAGTGGGGGGTTGAAGCATTTGTGAGTGAAAAAGATGTATAGATATAAAAAAAAGGAGAATTTGGCAATTTGGAATGAGGAAATAAGCTTTCGAAATGTGAAAAAGAGGCGATAAATGGTGTTAAAAATGAAAAGAAGTGGTTAAGAGTGAAAAAAGTGGTTCAAATGAGGGATGGTAAAAAATTGGAATTTTAAAGGCTTGTAAGCAGGTTTTTGTGGTGGAAAATGCAGTCATTGGGGGAAAAAAAGAATGAAAAGTGTGGAAAGCTTTGCAAAATTTCTTTGGTAATGCTTTATTCAAAAAAAATTGTTTGGGGTGGGGATAATGTGGATTATTTGGGTGTTTTGTCTTTTTTTGAGGGAGGGGCTGTGGAAAGAAATCTGGAACAATTGGAAGTTAGAGGGGTTTGGGGGGAAAAAAACCTTTTTTGGGAATGTTTTGGCACTATACAGGCATTAATGTGTTTCATTTTTAATTGAAATGGGCCTAGGGCACCCCTTATGTGTTTTTCCCAATTTGCTTATGTGTTTTTACCAATACCCTTAACTTATTATTAAAAAAATAATTAGAAAAATAAATTATTTTTTCTTAAGTTTTTCTTTTCTTTTCTTCTTTTTATTTATTGAAAAAAATTTATAAGAATATTTTTTATCTCTATTGATATATTGAAATCAATACATATTTACTATATAAACTTTAAATTTATTTGTATTTTTTTCTTAAAAAAAACCTATTTTAATTTTGATCTCCATTTTTATGTCAACGTTACTCTTTTTTAATTTACTTTTCATTTGACTTTTTTGGCGGGTGGGGAGGTTGGAATGGCTAATGTTAATTATTGAGAAAAAAAGAGAGAAAGAGAAATTCAATTAATTATAATACTTGTTCATTGAATTTGTTTAGTTTTTCAGTTTTAAATAGCTAGTTTAGAGAAATTAGGGATAAAGATTAATTTATGTGTGAAGAGGATGATCCTTTAGAAATACAGCCAACCATTGAATTTGTATGTTTTGAAAGAAATTTCTTTTCAGTACCCTTTTGTTAGTTCTTAGCAATGCAGGACTTGCAGTGTGTAGACTGCAAAGTATGCAAGAGAGTAATACTGTGAAGCAGTTTTACTCAGCCAGAGTCAATACTTGTATTGTGACATGAACATTACAACTGGCACTGCACAAGGCAAATATCACCAAAGCTACATATGCAGTCCATACTGCATATCTGGTTAATACTTCTGCCCCAATGAGTCAACTGCAGAGCAATTGGCACGCGTCCTCAGAACCTAAATTCAAATATATTGCGGCAAATATAGATTCTTTTTTATTACTCATTTTGTGGAAATTTTTCAATTCAACCATCCAATAAAGTTCAAGAGTCACAAAAGCAATCTTTTGAAAGACATGTGCTTTACTTTCTCACCGTTTTGGGGCCAGTAAGTCAATACTGCTAGCAATGGACTGTTTTTTAAGCTTGATAGGCACCTGCAATAACCATCCAGACCCAAGCAAATACTAACCATGGAAAGCCTTGGACAAACTCAGCACCCCACCAGTTGTCATTTGCTTATGTATCCTATTGAAGCTTGTGCAAAAGGATCTTTGTTGTTGTTTATTATTTTTTTATTTCCCATTAATTGTGTGTTTTTTGCATTCTGTCCTTATTATATAATGAGCTACTTTGATTTGTATACAACTGAATAAATTCTCTCTCAATTTCTTCCTCGCAAACCTCTACGTACAGATGCTAGTGGTTCATTGCATCCTCCTCAATCTCTAAGACCAGAGATGAATCCAATCCATCATGACTCCAACTTGCATAGGAAAAAGAATCCTCTCTGTTATCACGCTAATAGTTTGCAAGGATCACTTAACTCTGAAGTTACAACCACTCCATCCCATAGTCATAGCTTGGTAACGACTGGCCCCAACATAATTAATAGTGTTGAAGATGAGGAGGCTGTCCAGGAGAGTGGGGCCACCAATTCTTCAACAGACAAATCAGTTGCTCAACACAAAGACTCACCCAACAAATCAGCCAGATCATCTGTGTACAATTACTTCAAGGTGAGCAAATCTCTTGTTACATGCAGTAGCACATTCTGATTGTAATGTTATCCTTTTATTCATGTGTAGCTTACTTCTGAAAATGGAACATGGGATCACAAGAGGCAAATGATGTGATTCATCTACAAATGCAATCATTGCAATGCACAAAGAAACTCATCCAATCTCAATAGACATTTATCAGCATGTGAAGGCCAATATCAGGCATGGGCGCTTCAGAGCCCAGGGGCTATTTGTAAGGTGTGGATATGAAACTTTGATTAAAAATCAAGTACTTTTCCTGTCCTCAAAATTTGTATAAGGTAAAAATCAATTAAAAATAGTATGAAATATTATTTTTAAGAGAAAACACGCCAATTTTATTGTTTATAACTTTATTAGTATAAAACAATAATATTATAAAAATTTATTGTTTTACCAACAATAAAAATTTATCCAAAAAATACTCTACAAGAGATATTTTAAGGCTACAAAAGAAATTTCTTCAAGAGCAATTTCAATTGGAATTAATTGAGCAAAGAACTGCAAGCAATTAATTAAAGAACAAAGTCTTTAAAAAGAATATTAAAGAGAAAACACGCCCAAAAGTGACCAGAGTGAATTTGGAAACAAAGTGACAAAGTTTACAGTGATGAAAGATGCTTTAATTCACTTTTGGGGTGGTTCAGGGGTAAAAATGATTATAAGAGTTACAAACAATGATTATAATGATTTTTTCACGTGGTTAAAAGGATTAAAATGATTTAAAAGTGGTGGTTGGAATCTTTGATTGATTGGTTTAACAGTTTTAAACTAATTAATAAAAGGAAAAGATTCTAACATGAAGAGAAAAGTGGGGCAAAGAAGACATTCTTTTATAGCCATCAATTCTCTTACTCCAAAAGTAAAATTTACTCTTGTCAGTCGTGAAAAACAGTCTGACAACAGAAAAGCCAATTATGGCATCATTGAACCCTGGTTTAGACCAAAAAGGGCTGGTTTAAGCCATTTTTAGCCATTTTTAGCCATTTTAGACCCTTAAATCAGCCATTACTATAGCAATACCAGGCCTAGAGCCCTCAAAACACGTCAGAATGTGTGTAAGAGGCGTAGAAACCAGTTAAAACTGTTTTTACTATGTTTGTTTTATCTTAAGGGTAGTTTTACCCTCTTGGCAACAGCTAAAACTACCCCAGTTGGTATCAAAACCTCATCATCAATTGAGTCCACAGACCCTGTAACTCAATTCCAGGCCAAAAGTGATGAACTTTTGCGTGAATTTTGACATCCCACGCCTGTCAGCAAGGATTTTGGGGGTCTAGCTCCCCCTTAGAGCTGGAGTTCCTTTCCCCCCCCAAATTTAATCTTTCCAATTTATTTTTCCTTTAATTCCTCATCATGTATTATACTTATAATTTACATATGTAATTCAATTCAATTGTACAGTACAATACAGTAATAATTGACACCTCATATGTAAATCAAAGTTCACTTATGTAATACACGCGCACATTTTGACATTTCAATTGAATTCAATTGAAAATACTTCAATTCCTCATAACTTCTAAACTAAACACAACACCTCAATTTTAACACAAAAATTGATGGTTAACACCACATGTGGTGTGAATTAAATTAAGGTTTTGAGGATTTTCAACTTTTGTATTGAAAATACTAAAAACTTAATTTAAGCTTATTTAGAGTTGAGTTACAAGAATTTCACTCAGAGGTGACCCCACCTGATTTTTTATGAGGAATCCAATGGTGAAATAAATTTTATATGTTTATTTATTGGATAAAAAGTTATAATAAATTTTATTTAACTTTTTCCAAATTTATTTATTTTTTCACAATTTTGTTAAAGTTTCATTTATACTTAATTTTTTCAAGTATAAATGTAATTTTATATTTACAAAATTTAATGTATTTTTTATTTTTTAAATTATAATTAATTTTTTATTTTTAATATAATTTTATATTTATATTTTGATTTTTATTTTAATAATATAAATAAATTTATTTTATTTATATTAATATGTTATTTTTTATATTTGTGGTCTTTTGGGTATATGAAATTACCTCTAAGGCTCACATTCCCTCCCCCTAAAAAAGAATATTACTTTGTAATATTGGTGTTTCTAGTGTGTCTGAATCTCCTCAGGAGTTTGGTAGCTTCTGGTATATCTTTTTCTTCTAACCATTCATCTTCACAAGTTGGGTCACTGTACCTAACAAGGTATTCCCTTACTTTCTTGGTTCTTAATTTCCTTTCTTTAAGAACTTTGGTTATTTTCTTAGTACCAGATGTCTCAATAGGAGGTATAACTTGGGGAACCTTATTCCTCAAGGGAAATTTCTCAGCATCACTAGATTTATATGGTTTTATCAAGCTCACTGGAAATGTAGGGTGCTTATTGCTAAGTTCTTCAGATAACTCTACTTCAACAGCATTTTCTCCATGGAGGGCCTTAATCACAAAAGGTCCTGCAAAGGAGTCTTTCAACTTTTTACATCCTTTGATGTTATTGAAGTTAGTGGTGGATACAAGAACTAGGTCCCCCACTTTGAAATCTAGAGTTGCATGAGATTTATCCCATTTGTCTTTTGCATATGCAAAAGAGTCCTCCATGCACCTTACTGCATGCTTTCTAGCTTTGTCTAGCATTCCTTTGAAGCTAGCAGCTGTGGGATGTATTTCAATTAAGTCTTTCCTCAAGGAGTCTTGGGGTAACTTGGGGTTCCATCCTTTCTCTAGAACAGCAGGAGTTTGATTGGTACTAGCATGGATTGATGTTTTATATGCTAATTCCAGTGCTGGTAAAAGAGTACACCAATCATGGGTAAATCCATCACAATCTTTGAATTCAAGGCCATATGCACAAAATCTTCTCACCATGTCCTCTAAGGTTTGGATCATTCTTTCAGCCAGGCCATCAGTTTGTGGGTGGTAGGCTGTAGAGAAAGACAGTTTAGTGCCAAATAATTGGTGAAGATTTGTCCTTAGTGCTGAAGTGAATTTGGGATCTCTATCACTGATGATATTTGTAAATATCCCAGTCCATGACACTACTCTATTCCATATCAGAAGAGCTGTATCCATGGCTGTATCATCTTTGTGACATGGTAAAAAGATTGGAGTTTTACTGAATATGTCCACAATTACTAGGCAAGCATTATAGCTCCTGTCACCTCCTGGTGGTAGGCCAGTTACCCAATTCATATGGACAATTTCCCAAGGTCTGTTTGGTTCTTGGATTTTCATCATATTTCCAAGTCTTTTGCCAGTGGATTTATTTGCCTTTTGGCATCTGTCACAGGTTTTGCAATACTCTGCAACATCTTTTTGCCACATTGGCCACCATATGCAGGTCTTCACTTTCTCTCTTGTTCTGTCTTCAGAAAGATGTCCTGAAAAGGGACTATCATGGCATTCCTTCAGTACAAGATTGATTAATGACCTGTCTACAACTGTCATGACACATGTGTGCTTGGTTCTGTGGTAAATTATACCATCCAGTAGGTGAAATCTTCCTTCATTATAAGATTTTCTCCATACTTCATCCAAGGCATGTATTAGAGAGTTGTCTTTACAGTCTTTGTTAAGTAATTGGCATAAGATGCTACAATTCTTATCTTGAGTGTAACTATTTCTGACTTCTTCAAAGAAGGTGGTGTTCAAGTCTGTAACACTTATTCCTTCTATTGGAATTTGTGGTGAAGCTTCTTCTGGAACATAAGCAGGATTATCAATGTTATTTGGTAATGGTCATCTGCTTAGTCCATCTGCATTCTTATGAATATTCCCATCCTTATGAACAATAGTCATATTGCCTCTGTATTCTTGTATGGCTATTTGCCATCTGAGCATGTGTCTGTTAGGTGTTTTCATGTTCAAAAGTGATTTCACAGCTGTACAATCTGTTATTACTTCAAAAACACATCCCTCTAAGAAATAGTTCAATTTCTCCAAGGCCCAGACAAGGCATAGACATTCCATTTGACTTGCTCCATATCTGGCTTCAGTTGGTTTGATTTGCCTGGATATGAAACATATTGGTCCTTCTACAGGTTTGTCATTTATGATCTGAACTTGGTGAAGTGCAGCACCTAGTCCATCCCCTGATGCATCAATATACAGTTTGAAAGGTAATTTAAAGTCTGGCATCAGTAAGAGTGGAGCAGTGGTCAATGCTTCTCTTAGAGATTCAAAAGCTTTGACTCTGTCAACAGTCATCTCAAATACTGTGTCTTTGTCACACAACTTATAAAGTGGTCTTGCTATGGATGCAAAGTCTTTAATGTGTTTCCTGTAATATCCTGCAAAACCCAAGAATGACTGAATTTCCTTCTTATTCTGAGGCATTGGTTTTAACAATACTGCTGCAACTTTGTTTTTATCAATTCCAAGGGACAAACCAGATACAACATGTCCTAGTGCCTTAAGTTCTTTAAATCCAAAATGACATTTCTTCAAGGAGATTTTCATGTTTACTGATTGGATTTTTGTCAAAACTCTTGATAATCTGTACATGTGCTCCTCCCAAGTCTTTGAACAGATAATAATGTCATCAATGTAAATGATTAACCATCCCTCTGAGAGTTCTTCAGGGAAGATTTCATTCATCATTCTTTGGAAGTGTGAAGGTGCATTTTTGATACCAAAGGGCATCCTTAGGTATTCATACACTCCACAATGAACAATAATTCTCAAGTATTTTCTTGCTCTTGGTGTTACCACATTTTGATGGAATCCTTTAAGGGCATCCATAGTGGTTATATACACTGCTTGAGATATTTGAGTAAGGGCAATTTGGATTTTTGGTATTGGGTATCTGTCTGGAACAGTGTAAGTGTTCAGAGCTCTAAAGTCCCCAACCATTCTGGATTTTCCATTGTGCCACGCCACTATGACTGGTGTAGTTATTTCTACTTCCTCATTGTGGCCTACTTTTCTTATTACACCAAGGTCTAGAAGTTCTTTGATATGAATTTCTAGAGCTTCTCTTGATTTTGGACTTGCTGGATAAGCAGGTCTTCTTAAGAGTGGTGGATAAGGTCTCTCAATGTTAAGAATGATGTCAACTTCATGACCAATAATTGCTCCCAGAGGTTCTTTGTCTGTAGCAAATGCTCCTTTGTGGTCATACAAAAGGGAAGAAAGTTCATTTTCTTGTTTATCAGTCAGATGAAGGCTTATCTCAGCCTCATTTAACTGTTCAGACTTGAATTTTTCTAACTCTAAGTTGACTGGTGATACTTTGTTTACTGTAATTTGTCTTTTAAATGGTAAAAAGGCAAATTTCTGGCGCTTATTGTCCCCAATTGTAAAGTATCTGTCTTTGTTATTATGTAAATCTATCCCATACATGATCAAATAGTCATTTCCCAATATAAAATGGGTACTAGAGCAATTTTCCATAACCACAAATTCAACTGTGATCCTTAAATTCCCATTTATGTGTGGGAATATGACATTGGTCTCAAAGATTCCCAATGCTTTCATTGGGTTACTTGCACTGTTGAATTTTATACCATCAATTGGTAACAATTGGTCTTCAAAATTTGGCACACAAGTCTTAAGAAAGGATTTTCCAACACAAGAGCAGAAGGCTCCTGGGTCAAGCAAAAGTTTGGTGGGCTTGTTGTCAATTACCACTTCTGTTATACAGGAGTTACCAGCTGTATAACCTTTTCCTCTGTTTGGTTTTGTCTTCATAAGTTGTGCATCTTGAACTTTTGATAAATCAACTTGACCATTGCTCAATTGTGGTAAGTGGGAATAAGATTCCATGATGTCAAAAGTGGCATTGATATTTTCTATATCTTTTGAAGATTCAGAAAATATGGATGACTTATCATCTGAATTGTCTTCAATTATGTCTTCTTTTTCAACATCTGGTTCCTTTTCAATGTCAATTTCATTGATTTTCCCCCTCTTTGGACATGTATTGGCTAAATGGGTGGTGCTTTGGCAAATATGGCATTTTCTGACTGTATCTGCAGATTTATATTTAATATTACCAGAATTTTCTTTGGGGTTTTTGTCCACAGAATCTTTCCAAGGTGTATTAAACCTTGTTTTGAGATTCACCCTACTAGAACCAATTTTGGTTCTGGTGGTTACTTCTTCTAGTATATTGATAATATCTTCTGCTGAAGATTGTTCAGTAGTCCTGCTTTTGACAGCATGCTCTAAGTCACCTCCACATTGTCTCAGAATTTTTCTATGGATCATAAACTCTGACATGTCAGGATATAATGCTGTTAATCTGTCCTTTTGTTGGCAAAACCATGGTAAAGCTCTGTCTTTATCAGCATTAAATTTGGCAGATTCAAAGGCTGTTTCAACTTTAAACCTCCAAGCATCATTTGCCCATTTGTTGATGATTTGGGTTTTCCACCAAGTCCAACTCTGGTGTCCATGTGCTTGTCTTATTTTGATGTACCATCTGTGAGCTGATCTGGTAAACAAGGTGTTAAACCTGGCTGTTACCAATCTGTCTGGTAATTCAAAATCCTCTTTGATCATGTCAATACCTCTAATGAATTCCATATGGTCATACTCTCCTTCACCACTGAAGTGAGGCCATTCTTTAAGTTTTGGAACTTCTTTCAAGAGTGCTTGGCCCATTGATGGTTCCAAGTTATGAAAAGAAGTGGATAATTCATTTTTTAATTGTGAATTATCAGGATCCAATACTTGTGGATTTGGAATTCTTGTGCCCTCATTTTGATTTAGAGGTGTAGACATTCTTGGTAAGGTGTTCAGTATTTGTTCAATGTCATTCATTTTACTGTTGCTACACCTTTGGGAATTTCTGTATTCATGTTGGAAGCTTTGTATTAAATTTATTACTTCAATTTTATACATGTCTTCCTTATGTGTCAGTTCTTGCCATAACTCTGTCTGTCTTGTATTATCAGCAGTGACTTGATTCAATTTCATTGATAATTTTGATACTTCTTCTTGTGAAGCATCAAAACACTTTTTCAAGGCAATGGTATATGTCTTTACTTCAGTAAATGAATTTGAAATGTCATCAAGGACTTTCTTGTTATCTGTTTTGATAATATTTATGGCTTGTTTAATTCTTGTTTCAATCATGTCATCAATATTGAATTTAGAATATTTATCTGTTAATTCTTTAATAATGGCAGATTGTTCATTTATTTTAATGTTAGAAGAATTGTCATTATTAGAATTTTTAATTGTTCTTAAAACTTTTTCAAAACACATAAGTGTTTCATTAATTTGGCACAGACTCAGGTTGTTTGTTTTAATGTTGTTACAAATGGTGTCATTTTTATCAGAAAGATGTTTTTTCACGTCATTTATAGCATTATACAACTCTGGGATGGAATCAAATATGTCAGAAATCATTTCTGGAACCTTAATCTGGCTTCCTCCTTCTTCTGTAATTCCATCATGGTTCTGGCCATCTGAAATACATTTTCCATGGCATCCTGCTGAATCTTTGGGATTCTGTAGCCCTGGCTGTAAGGTTTTGGGGCTGGTGCCTTCCCTTTGCCCTTGTTTGGAGTTTGTGGCTGTTTTTTCACGTTGGAATTGCTGCTGCTGGCCACTGGGGCTGTTTTTGGCACTGGTTTGGGTGGTGGAGGGTTGTTTTTCCTCCATTCTAGTGTCAAAAGCATCATGTTTTTCTTCTCCATCAATGGATGCCATCCATTGAGCAATTTGCAAGTGTTGGGATGGCCCAAGAATTTTCTTACTGTCAGGTAAGAATTCATGCAATTCTTCCACAGGTCTGCAAGGATCTGGTACTCTTTGAATTGAAGTGAATTGTTGTATGCACTGTGGCTGGCTTTGTATATGTCCACAGAGGCTTGTTGTGGCGGGTGTCAGCTCTTTTTGAAGGTAAAATGGTATTATCAGCTTCAGAATGACCCATTTTAGTTGTTTGGAAGTCATCAACTGACCCTTTTCCTTCTGTACCTGGTTGGCCTCTGCCATAATCACGTCTATTACCTTTTTGGGAGCTGCTTGAGGGGTTGTAGCTGGCTCCTGACCTGGTTGAAGGCATAATTATGGTTAAAAAGGCTTAAAATAGTATTTTTACGTCAAAAAACTTACTATTGGCCAAATTTTTAGCTTTCTGAAGGGTATTACTTATGTCCAAGTTAATTAATTCAGAAGATATTGGTTCAGGCTGGTTATTTTGAGTCACAATAACAGTACTATTATGATCAGAATTAACAGTACTGGCAGGGATAATGCTGGTTACTGTTGAGGCTGTTTCAATGTTTTCTTGTCTTACCACGTTTTCAGACACTAAAATTAATGAAAAAGCCAATTAATTAAGTAAAAAAAGGTTATTTCAAAAAAGAAATAAAAATATAAGCCTCACTTATAATATGAAAAAAAGTTATTTTTTATGGATTTTTTTGAATTATAAGTATTTTTTATATGTTTTTAAATTTTTCAATATAAGAAAAAAAGATTTAAAAAGAGTAAAAAAATATGTCACAGGTAAAATATCACGGCTGGGCCCCCAAATGTAAGGTGTGGATATGAAACTTTGATTAAAAATCAAGTACTTTTCCTGTCCTCAAAATTTGTATAAGGTAAAAATCAATTAAAAATAGTATGAAATATTATTTTTAAGAGAAAACACGCCAATTTTATTGTTTATAACTTTATTAGTATAAAACAATAATATTATAAAAATTTATTGTTTTACCAACAATAAAAATTTATCCAAAAAATACTCTACAAGAGATATTTTAAGGCTACAAAAGAAATTTCTTCAAGAGCAATTTCAATTGGAATTAATTGAGCAAAGAACTGCAAGCAATTAATTAAAGAAAAAAGTCTTTAAAAAGAATATTAAAGAGAAAACACGCCCAAAAGTGACCAGAGTGAATTTGGAAACAAAGTGACAAAGTTTACAGTGATGAAAGATGCTTTAATTCACTTTTGGGGTGGTTCAGGGGTAAAAATGATTATAAGAGTTACAAACAATGATTATAATGATTTTTTCACGTGGTTAAAAGGATTAAAATGATTTAAAAGTGGTGGTTGGAATCTTTGATTGATTGGCTTAACAGTTTTAAACTAATTAATAAAAGGAAAAGATTCTAACATGAAGAGAAAAGTGGGGCAAAGAAGACATTCTTTTATAGCCATCAATTCTCTTACTCCAAAAGTAAAATTTACTCTTGTCAGTCGTGAAAAACAGTCTGACAATAGAAAAGCCAATTATGGCATCATTGAACCCTGGTTTAGACCAAAAAGGGCTGGTTTAAGCCATTTTTAGCCATTTTAGACCCTTAAATCAGCCATTACTATAGCAATACCAGGCCTAGAGCCCTCAAAACACGTCAGAATGTGTGTAAGAGGCGTAGAAACCAGTTAAAACTGTTTTTACTATGGTTGTTTTATCTTAAGGGTAGTTTTACCCTCTTGGCAACAGCTAAAACTACCCCAGTTGGTATCAAAACCTCATCATCAATTGAGTCCACAGACCCTGTAACTCAATTCCAGGCCAAAAGTGATGAACTTTTGCGTGAATTTTGACATCCCACGCCTGTCAGCAAGGATTTTGGGGGTCTAGCTCCCCCTTAGAGCTGGAGTTCCTTTTCCCCCCCAAATTTAATCTTTCCAATTTATTTTTCCTTTAATTCCTCATCATGTATTATACTTATAATTTACATATGTAATTCAGTTCAATTGTACAGTACAATACAGTAATAATTGACACCTCATATGTAAATCAAAGTTCACTTATGTAATACACGCGCACATTTTGACATTTCAATTGAATTCAATTGAAAATACTTCAATTCCTCATAACTTCTAAACTAAACACAACACCTCAATTTTAACACAAAAATTGATGGTTAACACCACATGTGGTGTGAATTAAATTAAGGTTTTGAGGATTTTCAACTTTTGTATTGAAAATACTAAAAACTTAATTTAAGCTTATTTAGAGTTGAGTTACAAGAATTTCACTCAGAGGTGACCCCACCTGATTTTTTATGAGGAATCCAATGGTGAAATAAATTTTATATGTTTATTTATTGGATAAAAAGTTATAATAAATTTTATTTAACTTTTTCCAAATTTATTTATTTTTTCACAATTTTGTTAAAGTTTCATTTATACTTAATTTTTTCAAGTATAAATGTAATTTTATATTTACAAAATTTAATGTATTTTTTATTTTTTAAATTATAATTAATTTTTTATTTTTAATATAATTTTATATTTATATTTTGATTTTTATTTTAATAATATAAATAAATTTATTTTATTTATATTGATATGTTATTTTTTATATTTGTGGTCTTTTGGGTATATGAAATTACCTCTAAGGCTCACACTATTGATCCTCATGCTAACAACTTGGACCTAGTGAAATTTCAAGATTGTTTTCAGAGGAAATTGGTTATTGGCCTTATTGAAAAGAACCTACCTTTTGGAACCTTTAATGACAGTGTGTTGCATGACATTTTGTGCAAAATGGCAGCCAATTTCCAATGGCCTCATTGCAAAAAAGTGGCCAGCATAGCTAACACTTTGTACTATGAATCCCAAGCAAGACTACTCAATGAGCTGAAGAAATTGCCGCGTGGACAGGTAATCTGCACATCCATTGATTGCTGGACAACTAAAGACTGCAATGAGTCTTACCTGGCTATTGTAATTCAATGGCTTGATTATCGCTCCTTCCAGTTTGAACGTTGATTATTGGCATTTGAATCACTCTTTGGAAGTCACAGTGAGGACTCCATTGCAGAAGTTTTTTGGGATTCCCTAAAAGAACAATTGATTATGAATCAATTGTACTCAATCACCAGCAATTTACAAATGGCAACGTGCTTGCAAGCCAAAGTTTGCAAATGTAGGTGTGGCTTGGCCTAAGAGGGAGAGATTTAATTGCTGTGCATGTCATGTACTTTGTTTAGTAGCTAAGGATTTCTTATCAAACATCCATGCCTTGACTGAGGACAACTATCAGTATTTTGACCATTATGTTGCCGTGGACCAAGAATCAATTGAGGCACAGGATGAGGTTGATACAAACAAGGAGGAGCCCAACAAGAGTGAGTAAAGTAGTAGTATTGATAAGACATGAGATCACTAATGCCGGATTTGGTCACAGATCTTGTGGCCTCATTCAATATGGTCCATGATATCTCGCGTGGGAGGTATTGGGTGTTAAATGAAGCATCAATTGAAACTCAGCAGACTACAATTAATGAGACCAGTCATCAATATGATGACATTGTTGGCTCACCAAATCCCCTGCTGCAAGTGGAAACTTGTGGAATCCCACATAGCCACTCAGTGGTATGAGTTCTGAGGGACCTGTGTTCCCATATTTGATGTTCCCCAAAACAACAAGAACTTTTCAAACAGATTTGCGATAGAACCAAGGACCCAAAATTATTTCCCCTTAGTATTCCTACAACATGGTGGAATTATTTCCTTTATCAAATCCAAAGGGCACAACAATTGAAGGCATCCATCATATTATATACTCAAGCAGCCAAGTCCAACATAAAGCCCTTAAGTGAAGAAACTTGGGCAGCAATGGAATACATTGAGCCTATATTACAGCTATTAGAAGACGCATGTATGGAATTCCAAACCAATCGGCCAACAAAGCATTTGGTCCTACCGTTTGATCATTCAATACAAGAAGAACTCCTACATTGGGCAAGCAAGACAAACCCCAATTGGGTGACTGCTTTCCAAGCAGCTGCGGAAATACTCACAAAGTACATAAAATACAAGACAGAAAACAATTACTCCATAATCGCATGTGTATTAGACCCTGAATATCGCCAATCTATCCTAGCTCAGATGAACATATCAACCATGCGCTCCCAAGAAGCCATTGAAAGCCTCACTGCTGAGTACCATTACCACTTTGAACAGTTAAATCTCCCCAAAGACCCAAACAATGGTGATACCTCATTGGACAACAAAGATTCCAACCAAATCCAAGGTACTCGTTGCCAGAGTATCTTGAAGCAATATGCTGAATTGCCCATTGATAAAGTTCATGCCCACATGTTTGCAACACACCAACATGATGAGATGGTTGAATAATTGGCCCATTGCTCCTAATGAGGACATTATCAGTTATTGGAAGGTGAGTTATATCAAATTCTGTTTACTATTTTGCTTCAACACTCACTAATGCTAGGATATAGCATCAAATAATATCAGGAAACCTTCCTATTCTTGGATGTATTGCATTACAATACTTGTCCATACCAGCCTCATCTGCTGGAGTTGAAAGGGTATTTTCTCACAGTGGTTGGATTGTCCCCCCTACTAGGTCCTCTCTTAATCACAAAACAATCTCTCATCTGACCTGCCTGAAGGAGTGGGCGCATCAGCCATATGGCCACTAAGGAATTTATGATTTCCTTATCTCAGTAATAAACATTATTAGTATTCCAATCCGATCTTATGGCTTTGTTTGGCCTTTACTGTACTGCTCTACTTCTTTGTCATTTTACGTAGCATGTAAATAAATACAATGATTGACAAATCATCATTGAGAACTTATGCGGCTACTCTGAATTTGCAATAATGAAATGGTTGATTCAAAATATTGCTTGAAGTTTATTCGATTAATTGTCTTTTACTCTGGGTTCTAACATAGTGTATGTATCCCAAATACTTGCAGTTCGGTTGCAGTAACCCTGATTACTGCATTCTCACATGCAGTACTAAGTTTTTACAGTACGACTTTGCAGAAGTACAAATACAGTGCAGTAATTACTGCACTCTGTACAGTGCCCTGCTAATTATATGCAAACAAAAAAAATACAGGCAGGGCACTTTTTTTTTTTTTTTTGCTGCACAGTTTGTATCTCACACTCATGGGCCTTTTTTTTTCTAAGTCAAACACAAAACTTTTTTTTTAAATTTCATGTATTAGCTACTACAACTACTCAAGCATGTATATTTTGTTATATAAAAAAAATACATTATAATTAAAAAAAAAATGAAAGACCTGATAACAAAAACCAAGAGAAAGAGAAAATAAAATCAGCGATTGTATTTTAAACGAGAGGAAGCAAAAAAACTTACCACTGATGAATGGAGGTCCTAGTAAGAAGTTGGACCTCCATTCATTTCAATGACCATGGCCATGCGTCGTGGCATTGAGTAGAGGAGGTCGTTGAGGAGGTTAACATGGAAATCGGTCCACACAGCGTTAATCGCATGTCGTAGCTCGTCCACCGTCTGAGGTTGGTAGAGCTTACTTATCTGACTCTTCATCGTTTTCCATACGTTTTCGATGGGATTCAAGTCAGGCGAATGAGCCAGCCAATCGAGCTTCTGGATCTCGTGCCGAGCTCGCCAGTCTGTGTGTATGGGGGCATTGTCCTCCATCAAAAGGAGGCGGTGGAAACCACGAATCCAAGGGGCCTGCTCCATCCAGGCTATGAACAGAAGCAGGCCCGGTCGGTAAACTTGCTGAACCATCTTGGTCAAGGTCATTCGCCCGTTGAGAAAAACCAAAGGTGCTCGCATTGCTGCACAAAATGCCCCCCATACCATGAGGCTTTGGCGGCCCAATCGATGGTTGACGGCGAGGTTCTTGAGGCGTCCTCCAGACTCACACCTGATCGACCTTCTTCCCAAGCTCAAAAGCCGACTCATCCGTCCAAACAACCCGGGCCCAATTGTTTATCGTCCAATGGCAGTGGGCTTGGGAAAAGGTGAGGCGACATTGCAAATCTTGAGGCCGGAGGTAGGGTTTTTTGGGAGCAATGCGCGAAGGCTTACCCAATTTGTGGATCTCGCGCTGGATTGTGCGACCATTAAGTGTCAACCTCGAGTGATGATACGGTTGAGTTCTCGTCGGTCTCGATCAGTCATTATCGGAGGTCGTCCGGTTTTTTTTGGGTCCTCACAGTGCCAATAATCTGGAATTTTGCGACCATATCGTAGACGGTTGAGAGCGGTATCCCAACTAAATCCGAAATTGCTCAAAATGGTAGGCCTGCTTGTCACATCCCAACGATACGTCCCCTGGTTTCTATATTGAGGTAAGGCATCATGATCTGTTAATAAAAAAAATTAATATTTTAAATTCATCTTTTGGTAATCTGAGAAAGACAACTGCTTACATATTGATTGTCCTCCTGAACGTCGGAAGTTTTGAAACAGGTGAGGTTGTAGTTGGGCAGCACTGGTGAGTGCTGGCCATCTTTTATTGGGTGAGATGAACCAGGCGTAGTCATTGTTGTCATTGTTAAGATGACAAATAAGAGAGATATAGAAAAAAATAAAAAGTTGAAGCCCGGAGCCGGAGCGCGACCTCTGACAAATCAGAGTTGTCCACGGCAACTCGCGAGCGTACAGTACAGCTGCCCTGCCCGCGTTCGCATACTTTGGGCAGGGCACTGTACATGCGCAGTTTCACCCATACTGCATGCGTATGGTTATGCAGTAACACTCCATACCTCAAAAAGACTGCAAGTCCTGCATTGGTTCTTAGTGTTATTTTAACTCAAGAACGACTAAACTTCTTCCAAGTTGTCCCAAGTCGAAAAGGGGATTGAACTCTTTCTTGTATCAGCTATAACTAGCGTAAGCTTCGATTCCTGCTGCTTTTGTGTCGTAAGATGAATAAAGTCAGGTTGACATTCGAATAAAGGTAGAGAGATGAAAGGAATTCCATGGATGCATATCATCCTGATCCAAGCTATCGCATGACGCTTTTCATCAACAATATAGGTATAGGATTACACCAAAACTCTACACGATGCTACAAAACAAATGCTAAACTTGAAAAAGGTGACTTTAGTACACCCATTCTTCCTTTAAATAAGTTGTTGCATAATATCAAAAACAACCCAAGACAATGTAAATCATAAAACAACAATTAATATTCGTGAAAATACTCGATGAATTTGATATAAGACACATGCGCCATGCTTAGTCTAAGTAGCTAGGAGCACTGTCTTTAGCAGCGCCCAAAAGATTCCCTATGAAGTGATGTGAGATCTGAGACGAAGACGAGCTAGAGCTACGCAAAAGCAGGCAAGCCACAGAATCTCATCTTTCAATAACTTAACGGTTTTCAGCGGTTTCTGGGAGCAACTTTAAAGAAAACTAAAGAAAATTCAAGTGAATTTATCAGGAGAAGGAGTCTTGCTTGACTTATTGAGTGAATATCGAATTCTATGTGAAGCGGCGTGAATGTGTTCACTTTTATCAAGCAATAGACTTGTGTTTGCTGCTTGGTCTTCAAGGGCAATTTCCTCAGTTCCCATTCGAATTATATCTTTAGTGTTCAGCTCGTGATTAGGAACCAACTGTAAAAATTCTTCGATAGATTTGCAGATGCTTAAAACGAAGTTATGAATTTTACATTCTTTGGTTGAAATATAAATGCCGTTGTGTAATATACTACGAGGGCCAATCAGCTGGATTCCTTTGTTATTTGTGCTTCCAAACGCAATTTGATCTAAATAAAAGTAAATCTGGTTTAAAAGTCCGCTATGGAAGTAATTGGCTTGGCCGTCGGAAGATGCTAGCTTGTGATCAATCAAAAATTTCTCCAGATTTGAACGGGACATTGGTCGGTAGCAGATACTAGTTTTATAATATGGGGAAAAGTCTTCGGGATAACGTGCAAGTTGTGAGATATCCGAAACATTTCTTCGATATCTTTGGTAAAAAAGTGCTTGTACAGTACGTTGGCTCGCTTCCATCACAAATTAATGAGGAAAACATTCAACTTACATGTCGTCAAAAACAAGATACCACCAAAGCGTTAAATTGCTCCTCAAAATCATGCTTAATCTTTCTTCCATTTCCTTCAAGGAAGCCTGACAGGTTGACGGAAATTTTCGCAGCTGTTCGTGCACTTCTTTTTCATGGACATGTTTCTGAAGTAAATCAGTGAGCGAGTCACCCTGGGATTGCTCATAAAGAATGGCATCTAAAAACGAAAACGACATTGTTTGCTCTTTGAATGCAACTTCTTCAAAAAAATGCACGCGATGCGATTGGAGTAATTCTCGGACCCTATCAATAGTGGTATCAATGACATGCTTGTTGTCTTCAAATATTTTTGCTAATACTGGGGTCACCTGAAAATCTTCTCTTATCCCAAGTTCTCGGGAAGCTCGTGTGTAAGATAGATGGCTCATAGGTGTGCCACCAGGCAGAGTTGAATGGCCGTCACGATAGTCAATGCTGACTTTGAAGCCTGAATTATAATTGTAACCTCTCCATTGATATTGACAATTTCTCTCTATTTTCAGTGTCCCAGTACGAAATTGGATGCTGGAACATTCTTGCTTTATCCTTTTGAAACATGAGTTTCCTTTCTTGATATCATCCCACTCCACTTTGATGGGGGCAAAAATTTGCTTTCCCTCCAGAGATCGCAAAAACAACCTAATTTGTCGTCTCAGAAAGACTTCTTGGGTCTGGTTTTGGAGTACAAACAAGTGAAGATCTTTTGCTTCAGATATTAAGACGGGTTTTGAGGCTTCATCATATCTAAAAATAACCATAAATGGAAATGGTATTGCATCTGCCCTTCCAAAGAACGTACGGACATTCGGCAAATCTGCCCAGTTGTTGGGCTTCCAAAAGCAATCAGGTCCTGTAAGACTTCCCCTAATGATCTTATGTAATGATGATTCTTTCTCAAATGAGGAGCTTCTTTGGAGAGAACGTTGCATAAAATTCGTGCTTTTTTTTAAAGCGATAGTCTCGCGAACCCTGTAGTTTTCAACTATTCGTTCCCCAAGACTTCCTGCGAAGTTGAGCAAGTAGGGCGGCATGTTAGGCTCCTCAACCCAGCTTAGCTTTTTGCCCGGTGGGATGCCAAATTCAGGTAAGGCCAGCAACCTATAATTTTGGAAGCAATGTTCAAAAATCAATAGGTCATTTAGTATTACTAACTCATGTAGATGAATGTGATGGTCCTTTCTTGATAAAACCTAGACAAAAACCGAAATAGTAACTTACAAAGTACAAAGACCTTCATGCCAGACACGGCGAACAGCCTCTCGCTTAAAATCAAAACTCAGAGAAAATAGGTTGGCATGTAATTGTATCGTTTTCGTGTAGCGCCTGATTAGCTTCTGAAGTGTTGCGGTGGGAAGCAATGCAAAGTAAATGTTTAAGACATAGACCTAAATGTATGCAATTTGTGGGGAGTTTCAGCAGCGAAATTCTTGGGTTTGGCAGGCAGTCCTGATTAGGAAGCCAAGACTCGACTCACACCGAAAGAAACTAATACGATAATGATATTAGCAGACACCATTTTCAAATCCCAAAGGCAACCAAATAAACCACAAAAACTAAAACATCAAGAATATTGACCATTGATTGGAAATAAATCCCTTCATTATTTCTAGAGGTAGTACACACCTTAAAAATACGTAAAATTTGAGGTTTAGGCTATTATTGACGTTGTGTGACCGACGGCCAAAAGGTTGAAAAGATCTTTGAGAAATTAGAAGAAAAGAAAAGAATAAACACTAAAGAGGGAGTAGTGGAATTAGGATCAATGAAGTTAGAATTTACTTTGAAATGGAACGCTTACCAGAATTATCTGGCGAGAAAGATTAATTTTTGAACGTTGAAGAGTATTAAATAAACAATTATCTTTGGCTACAACGGTCACAATCAGAGTTATCATTAATTTGACATAAAGAAAACAAGCCTTCAATGATGCCCAATTTCTCTTGTAATCTGAAAAATTTAAATGAGAAAAACCAATAACACTGGTTAGATGACAAAGAAAATGAAACCAATAAAAAAAAAATTCCTCACTGTAATGGAAATATAGCATCCCTCCTTTAGCATGAGTTGAACTATCTTGAAGAGACAACTCTGCATTGGTGTCCTGCAAGTTCGAAGTTTGGGACCGTGTTGAAGCTGCTGCGATTAGCACTTGGTGAAACCGGATCGGAAACCAGAAGCTGAAAAAGATTAAGGTGCAAAGCGAAATAGGTAAAAGAAAGATGGCTAAGTTGAAGGAATGTTTTTCCCTCGATGTTTTGTAACAAAACTTCCAAGGCTCTCGAAACTCTTGGTCTTCTCCCAGACTAGGTAGGGTTGAAGCCTCGTCTTGAACATTAGGATTGCTAATGGGCCAAAACTCGCTGCTCCAAACCAAAGTGCTAAAGCTGAGTTTGGTGACAGGAAGCTAATTTCACAAATTAGTCAGTTCCACGACAGACTGGCCAGAGTTGGGGGACTTTGCTAAGGCTTACATACAGCGAGCTCAAAGTTACAGCTAAGGCAACTAGGTAAATTGGGCGGGTCTTATAACTTCGAAAATTCAACTTGGGCTTAGACAAAACATCTAAATCATATCCCTCATAGCCTTGATTCTGATCTCGATAAGTGGTTTCCCGAGTACGCCCAAGGCTTGTAAGAGCAAAAAACTCATACAAGCCAACTCCAACAACAACAAACCATATGAAAGACCAGACGGAAGGGGTAAAGAATTGATTGGAAAAGTCAAAACCGAGAATGACGGGAATCCAACGAAAGATTAGTTGAGAAATTTTCGCGAGGGAGGCATTGGGATGTTTATTGGGAATTTGAAGATTCAAAAGCGTTTGAGGACCCAAACCACGAATTCCGACAAGCAAGCCAACAACCTGCAATAAATCGCGAAACATCTCGAGGTGCTCTAAGATTACAAATCCAGATTTAACCAAAGACTCAGGGCGACAATCACTATGAATGAGTTTCAAGAACACAAGAGATGGCGAGTGGCCAGATGTTTTTAAGCTGAGGGGCTTAAGAATTTCCCGATCGAGCAACTGCATTGGAAAAAATATTTGTTCTCGTCTATGTCGTTGGCGCTTACAGAGCGATAAAGGCTGCATGTCTTTTGGACCTTGCTCTTTGTCAGTGTCAATTGTGAGGGTATGGTATTTTTCATCATTGATTGCCTCATCTCTAACTTTGCGCGATGTAAAACCAAGAAATCCAGCTCCTTTGCTAACTTGCGAATTTTCTTCCGTCCATCTGGACCAGCAAGACTGCTCTTGATGACTCATAGCATTAGCATCCAGAGGAGAAAACTTGGCCAATGGAATTTGTTCAATGAGTCCCTCCAGTGCGGGTAGTAATAGTGGAGCAGCGCTTCTGCAAAAAATTTGTTTGGCAGGTATTTTCTCATAGTCTGCGCTGGAATAGCCATGACCAAAGAAACCAAGAGCTGGGTTCTGAAGCAAGCTGTTTGAATGATTTGATTGAGAGTTGGAGGCACATGAGTCCGAAGTCAAAGAAGTAAAGCATGGCTGAAGGGGTGATAGGTGGGGGATTGGAACAGTTGGAGTCGGCGGCAGTGCAAGCAAAGGTCCTGCGTCTGAGTTCAAGTCTGATGGTTGTGATGCTGAACGACGGAGTTGGAGATTTGGCGGATTTACAACATCCTTCGATGTTTCATAATTTTGGAAATCGTGATCAAGGCTTGGATTCATTGTCTTCCGTAAGAAAATACTAGGTAACTTGCCTACGAAAATGTTAACTAAACTTGTTGAAAGCAGAAAAAAGCGATTGACTGACCAGATTTGATAAAAAATGGTAGTGATGAGAGTCAATTAGCACACAATCAGCGAAGATGTGGTATATACAACTGTTCAGGCGCAGAACCTTGGCCGCCAAAGAAGTGGCCAGATTTTAAAGATGACCAGCTTGCTAACGGTGGGGAGGGCTCTTTGAAGAGACAACAGTGGAGCAGGGGTTGACATGGGTAAAGCTTTCCCTAATAGGAAGACGCAAGGAGGTAAGACCTTGATGCTAAGACGAGATTCTTTCTTTGGCCATAAATCAAATAAATCGACTTGACAAGCGTCAAGAACGCGTCGGTGAGATATTTCCCCGATGGGTCTCTAGCTGAGTGCTGAAAATGTCTGCTGGTTTGAGCACCCCAAAGGCAAGAGAAGAGACAGGCAAAATAGAACATAACAGGATGAGCCTTGCTATTCCTTTCTCCAAGTTATGAGCTGCTAAAAGGGAACTGCGATAGCTTGATCCCAACTTCAGCGCCAGCAGCACACTCGTCAATCCAAGCCAGGATGTAGATTAGCCAGATGTGAGTAAAATTGTGATAATTTCGATAACCGATTCTGAGGATACCGAAATGATGAATTGACAAGATCGTTCAAGAATTCAAGTGGATTAAACGAGGAAATCAATAAAAGATCAAAGCATCAAGTCAAAAGATAATGATCGATCTATCGAATAAATCCTTCGAGGGCTCTTAACCGAATTTGACTTGTCCTTCGTCCCTTCAGATGAAAAACTACTGTGATCCCGTTCGAGGGTCAACTAATAAATTGGTACGCCGAAATGTCCTATCTCATTCACGATGAGCATCGTAGTGAGGATGGCTTCATTAAACACTCCAAGAAAGTACCACTTCCCTACGTTTTCATTACTTTGCCGTCTTACCTAGATTGTCAGAAACATGGATTTTATCAATTTAACGCTCTTGGCTCGACTGGGAAGTCAGATTTTGAGCTACTCTGGCAACAGACAGTCCTTAAGAGAATATAGAAAGACATGAACTGGGCCTTCCAGTATCAAACACTTGCTCATCCAGTTGAAATTATCTTGGTCTTGAGGCTCATACGCCTTCCCTATCCATGAAATCAGTTATCATTAGCATTTAACTCAGCTGTTGGATCCTCGCAGTTTATTCTTCTCATTTTACTAATTTATCATGTCACAGTAAACACCTGTCTAATCCATACCTGCAAAAACCCATCGAAAACACATATTGCAATTTCCTTTCCACCTTTTTTAAACTACATTTTCTAGTCAGGAACTATGCTTGTGCCCCATCCTATATCACATTCATCAAATAATGGCTTTGTATGGAACCAATTTATTCTACTATCCAATTGAAGCGTCTTTTTCTTCTTTACCCTCAAACAAACCTTTATTTGAAACCTTGTGTCAAAACACAGCTTTTATTTGCTCTAAAAACACATCCATTCCCTCCTCCATTTTCTGTAAAGTTTTCATTAATGAACTTAAACCTTTTATATAGATTTTGATAAGTCCAACAGAAAAAAGGAATAACACTGTCCAATGGTTAAAAATGAGTAAACCAGTTCAACTTGAAGAAGAATGGATCAATAAAAAGGCAAAATAAATGGAAAAGACACTTCCCCTAGCCAAGATTCACACAAGCATTTGCAACCAAGGCAACAAATTCAAAATTTTCAAAGAGGATTTCTGTATTTTGGAGTGAGGAATCCATGTTGTGCAAGAAAACAGGCATCCCAGATCAAAAAAACAGACAAAATCTTGGGTTCCTGGCCTGAAAATCCTGAAAAAAACTCAAATGTAAGACTACATCCAAAACTCCAATAATAAAAGAAAAAAAAATCAAATTCAAGCAAACAAACTTACTTTATATGAAAACAATCAATGGCCCAATTAAACATACAAAAATAAAACAGAAGATTGTGATTCTCAAGTGATTTGATTCAAATGGCAAGAATAAAAAAGAGAATGAAGCAAATCTTACAAAGGTATATCACCATCTTGGTCTAAAGAAACCAAGAATATTGGCTTGGCTTAAGGATTTCAATGAGATTGAATAAATGTTTCAAGCTTTGAAATAAACAAAAAAACTTCTAAATACCATTGAAGATTCTCTCATTATCAAGGATTTGAAATTTCAAGCCTTGATTTTGAATATCATAAATACTGATGACCTCTTTCATGAACAATGACACTGTTTTGCTTTCCATTAAGAGATTCCAATTATTGACTGTCTCACATTGAGAAATTGATTGATGACTTTGCTGAAATAATCTTTAATGGAGAAGGAAAAGTAGATCCAACTACTACAAAAAAAATTGGAATAATGAATCAATGGCCCAAAGCCTATGACCCTAAAGAGATTTTGAATATGAATGAAAATGAACTCTTTTACTTTTTAGTCCTCTTACTTTATCTAGAATTATGTTACAATTTATCAGCTTTCTTTATTTATTCTGAGAAAATAGGATTCCCACGATATAAAGGTCAAGTGGAAATATTAAAATCACAATTAAGCTTGCACAAGGATTGCAACATCATTGCATTTACCTCAAATGAAAGTGGTTATTAGAAGCTCTCATCAATTTTGATATCAAAATTTAAATTTTCCTGGTATTTTAACAAAAAATATGCTTGTCAATTGTGCTAACAATTCTAATTTAACACAAAATAATGGATAACTTCTACAGTATTTCAGAAATTTATGGGTGGGTGAGATTAAAAAATTTGAATGACCAAGAAAATAATGATCTTATTTATGGAAACCTTCAAGGGGCATATATTCTCAAAAGGTATCCAAATACCTATATAAAATTCTTTGAGCTCAAACAACTGATTCTGAAATCATTTTTAAATTCAAATCCCATGATTGTTACTAGTTTCTATAATATTCCATTCAGAATTTTCATGACAAGACCCCAACTGTGAGCTTTAGGGGTAATTTCACTTACACAAAAGGTCACAAAATACAAAATAAAAATCAAAAATTAATACTTTCAAAAATCATTTCATGAGATAAAATTAAAATTAATTTCAAAATTAAATTAAAATAATAAATTTTATATGAAACATTATGAGAATTAAAAAAAATTATGATTAAAATTTTAATCATAAAAATGAGGAAAATTAAAAAATAGATAAAAGAAATTATTAAAATAATATATTTCTATGAAAAAAAAAAGAATTTAAAAACTAAATAAATACTTTTATTGATTTAATAAACACGAAAAAAAATTTATCACCATGAAATTCTTAATTAAAAAATTATTTTAAGTCATTTCTAGCTGAAAATTTTGTAACTGAATTATTTTAAGCTTAAAATTGATAAAAATAGAATTTTACTAAAAAAAATTCATTTCAATAAAAATTAATGTAAATGAAACCATTTCTGATGATAAATATTATTTTTTGTGTTAAATTGGGGTGTTGTATGTAGCTTAAAAGCTATGAGGAATTTAAATATTTTCAATTGAAATGTCTATATTTCTGTGCATATCTCATAAGTGAACTTAAATTTACATATGAGTAATTAAGAATTAATTTTTTTAAATTATTTTTTCAATAGAATTATATATAGAAATCCTCAAGTGTAATAAATTATGAGGAATTAAAGAAAAAATAATTTGAAAGATTAACCTTTTTGGGGAAAAAGGAATCTTGGCTCAAAGGGGGTCAGACTCCCCCAAACACAGGTGTGGGATGGTAAAATTCATGAAAACATTAATTACTTTTGGCCTGGTGTTGAGCCACAGGGTCTATGACTCCATTTATTATGAGTTTTTGAAACAAACCAAAGAACTTTTAACTATTTAAAAAAGGTTAAAACAGCTTTTAAGTTATAACAAACCTGAGAAAAGAAATTCTAACTGTTTGAAGGTGTCCTTACATATATTCTAACATCATTTGGAGGCTCTTAACCAACCATTACTATAGGAATTACTGGTGTTTAGGATAAAATTTCTGAAAAAAGACCTTTCTCAGTATAAACCAGGGGTCCATGATTTCATATTTGGAATTTCTGTTTCCAATATGATTTTCTAGACTGGTTAGAGAAAAAATTACTTTTGGGGGATAAAAATGCTGGCTATAAAAGAATTTCTTATTTACCCCCTCTTGTCTTTTTATTAATAATTAAATAACCATCAATTTATCCAATAAATATTACAGCCATCATATTAGGATCATCATGATAATCATAGAAAAGTGGAAAAAATACATTATAAGAATGGTTTGGAAATTTTATGATCCTTTCAACCCTTATCCTCATCCAAAAGTTAATTAAAGCATCTTTTATCACTGTAAGACTTGCCACTTTGTTTTCAACTTCACTCTTGTCCCTTTAGGTAATCTTTTTCTTTTAAGATATCATGTCTTTGATATTTTGATTCATTCAGTTCTTGCACTTATTTCCTCAATTGATTACAAAATAATTTTTCTTGTAGGAATTATTTTTGATCTTTAAATATCTTTTGTAGATTATCTTTTGGATAAATTTTTATTGTTGTTAAAACAATAAGTTCTTTTTATATTCTTTTTTCAAAGCTCAGAAATTATGAAAAAACAGTTCTAGGAAAATTTTATCTTTATATTCATTTCTTTAACTATTTTTTAATATTTTGACCTTATAAAAATTTTAAAAAAAGCTCAAAATATTAACTAGCATAATTTAATTCAAATTTTCTTTCTATCCCATGTTTTAATTTAATCCACAATAATTGCCATTTTTTCAGAAAAATATAAAAATAATCCCAAATCAAGCTGAAGATTGCAGCTATAAAACACTCTTAAGGAAAGCTTCAAATCAGGAAAAAAAGGATGTAGAAATAGAAGCTAATAAGCTTCTTGATTTTGGCATTAATAATTCAAATAACATGATTAAAGTTAAGAAATTATTGAATTAACAAGAAGTGGGAAGCTTCAAACAATGAACCTCATAAGATATCTTTTTCTCTCATCTTAAAACCTCTGAGAGAAAAATGAAAGATTTTGAAAATCATGGAGGTGATAAAATGGTCAAGAGTAATTTTCACTACCAAAGGAAATGTCACAACCATGGCAATTAGCTCTCTTGGACCTCAATATGGCATATCCATGCCATACTCAACATATGGCAATTTGGCCATATCCATAGTCATTGGCCAAATTGGCCATTGTCATTCTTTATGGCCTTTATGGTCATTTCATCATCTGGGGCCAACCTGGCCCCTTCACCATCATGAGGCCCTTCCTGGCCTTTCTCTTCTTTTGGGAACTCTTGCGTATTTTCCAGTCAACAGGTAAAATACAGCTAAAAATCCTGTATTTGGCTTTTTGAGCTTTAAATACAGTTTTTCTCATTTCACGCACTTTGTGCATTTTTGCTGTATTCAGCTGTATATGGCATTTTCCCATGTATTATGGGAAATATGCCCAAAAGGCCTGATATGGCCTTTTGGTGCTTAATTGCCAGTTTTTCTCATTTTGCACACTTTTGCGCAGTTTTGCCCACTTTGTGAAAATACAGTTTCAAAGCTGTATAAGCTGTATTTGGCCAAATCACTCAAAGACACTTTCTCACCTTTGAAGCCACTCAAACCCAATTTTCACTTATATCCTCCTGGCATCACCTCAGAAGACCTTTGGCCACTTTCAACCTCCAATAACCAAAAGTGCCATAAATGGTGTTATACACCATTATGCATCTTTTTCACCAGCAATCCAATAGCACCAAAATCAAATGGTTATTTTAGCTTATCATCAGGTCATCAAGGCATGCCATCCAGAGGACTCATAAAGGCTCAAAAAGAAAAGTGTCAATCTCAAAATACCAATGACACCATCAAGCCATCATTGGTTATTTCTAACTCACATTATTTCCCCAAGGGAATACTGGAAGTTCATTCTCAAGAGATATTCAAGAGGAAGTTCCAAAACAATTTGTCAAGTGTCAGTGCTCCACAAATCCACCTTGGAAACCACATTCATTCAATACAGTCTGGATTAATCAAGATCTGTATTTCATTCATACATCATGGGAATTTTATTCAACCCAGTTCATTTCCCAATTTGGAAAGGTATACACTTCATCAAGATGTCAATACAGCTTCAAGGATTAAATACAGACCAGCTTTCAGCCTGAAGGAGTCAAGCTCTCAAATTTTCACATATACCAGCCTCCTTTGACCCTGGGGGGTTCTCCCCCAGTTAATTAATATATTTTGATTTTATTTTATCTTTATTTATCTTATCATTTTTGTTAAGTGAATACTGATATTATCAAGTCAGTCATTTAGCACCTTTTCTCTGTTCTTTCTTTGCCTGTCAATGGATATTTGGTGGTCATATCCTTACTAATTCCATTGTTCATTTTTGACAGGTTGAAACAGTGATTAAGGACTTACTTGGTTGGCTCTTTGGCCATTTGGCTTCTCATTTCTCTTATTGCATCTCATCTTTGTACATTCATTCTTCTCAGAGAAATTCAATTCTTTATTTTTATTTGGTTTATTCTTTTGGAGTCTTCTAAGGGAGTTCCTTGATTGCTGAGTTCCGGGCCACTCTTGTTTTCCTGTCCAAGATCCCCTGTGATATTATATTAGTTAACTCATAATTTCTTTCCATTCCGTTCATTCTTTCTCTATAATTTCATTCACTAATTTCATTGAAATTATTACTCTTCAATGCTTATGAACTTTATGATACATCGTCACCTCTCAATTTTCTCTCATTCATTCTTCATTTTATAAATTGAAATCTGACCCAGTTTTATTTTTGTTTCTCTTTTTGAATCTTATCTCCAATCATCAAATCTTAATTTATTCATAATTCAGGTGTAATCTGAATTTTCATTTGATTTTCAAATTTTTTCATAAATTTATTCAGACACATTCTTCACATCAATATTCATAATTTATTCATTCTTCAATAGTTGTGATTTTTAAGAAGAACTCACTTGATTTTGATTTGATTGATTGATTTGACATAATTGATATTGACCTCAAGAAAATTGATCTACCTGAATATTTCATTGATTTTGCTGATTTTTAACATCAAGAATTTTGACATAAATTGATTTTGCCACAAGAATTCATTTGATTGATTGATTTTTCAAGATTTTGATTTTGATTGATTTGACTTATTGATCTATTGACTTTAAGATTTCATTTGGATATTGATTGATTGATTTACCTCAAGATTTCATTTTTGATTCATTGATTTTTTCTTCAAGACATTGAATTTTGATTTTGATTTTGACTTAAAGTTTCCAGTTGATTTTCTTCAAGCTTTTAATATTCAAATTTTCTCTTTTATTAAATTCAATTCATTTTATTTAATTTTATTCCTTAAATTATGCCTCTTCAACATTCACCTCCTGCAAGACAGACAAGAAGTCAGGCCAGAGCTCAAGCTGTTCTAACTCCAACTCCAAGGGCTCCTCTTTATGGCACCCCAGCAGTTCCTCAACTGAGGGACAATTTGGGCAGAGGACTCATTTTGGAAGGAAGGGAGAGGGCAAGAAGATCAAGTTCATTTTCAGGAGTAGTTGGAAGATTGCCATGAACTTCAACGACCATTTTCAGAGCTCCTTGGGACGATGGTGAAGAGGAGGAGGAGAATTCTGTGGAAGAGGAAGAGTCTGATGGTACTGAAGGTGTTCCTGCTCCTATTGAGGCATCCCAAGGTACTGGAGAGCCAACTCTAGCCCAGTCCAATCAGCATGTTTCTCATCAGTCTGAATTATCCTTATTGGCCATTATTCAGAAAATGACTCAGATTATGGCCAATCTTCAAGCAGCTTCATCTTCTAGAGCATAAAGACCACCAGCCTTCAAGACTCTATCTATGAAGGCACTAGAATGCTTTGATGGGACTCAACCCTTCAAAGTTAGAAGTTTCATTCAGTCTTGTCAATTGATATTTCATAATGATCCAGAAAATTTCTCTCAAGACAGAAAGAAAGTTCTCTATGCCACATCATTTCTAATTGGCAGGGCTGCAAAATGGATTGAGCCTTATCTTTCCAATCTCACCAATCAAGATCCAAATTACCTTCTAAATTCATGGAAATTATTTGAATCTCAACTCTTAACCTTATTTGGGGACCCAAGTGAAGTCAGAAAAGCTGAATCAGAATTGGATTCTTTAAGAATGAAAGAAGGTGGGCATGTATTTTTATACATTGCTTAATAGAAGTTTGGTCTCAATAATTGGGGATTGGGGTGAAAGAGCTCTCATCCATCATTTAAGGAAGAGATTTACATCCAGAATTTTGGATCAGTTAACCTCCCATCCTTCAAGAATTGACTCTCTTCAAGACTTAATGGACATTACCCTGGAGCTTGATACCAGGTACCATGAGAGGCAAGATGAAAATAGTCATCATCAAGAGAAGAAGCCAGAAGTCTCAAAGTCAAATTCTTCTCATCCTCCAAATTCTTCAAGCTCAAGTCAAAAGAAGAAGAATTTTCAGAAGAGGGACAAGCCCCATTCTTCTTTATTGAATAAGCAGCTCAAGCAGATGAATTCTGAAAAATAAAGAAGAATCTAGGAGGGCTTGTGTACTGATTGTGGTGGGAATCATAATCTTGAATTCTGTTTCAAGAGGCCTCAAAACAAGATCACCCAACCTTCAGGCAAATTTCCCAGCCAGGGAAAAGCCTGAGTGAAGATCATGTTGTGTGCAATGGTCTTCACTGTTTTCCATCCAGAGCACAGTTGTTAATTATGAATACTGGTGTCAAGAATTCTCTTAAATTATTTGTTTTTTCTTTTCTTTCTGATTTTTTTGACAGTATTCTCATTGATTCTGGTGCTATCAACTCATTTATTGCAAAGCAGTTTGTTCACAAGTATTCTTTGACTATGTCAGAACTCCCAGAGAAGATTCCCTTTATCATTCTGGAATCCTCTGAGTCCCCTTCCTTATTTGTGACTCACCATACCAAATATATGGTTGAGCTTCCTTAATTCCCAAGCTTTGAATGGGAATTTTTAGTCATTGATACTCCCAAGGGAGAAGACCTCATATTGGGCTTTGACTTTCTCAATCATTTTAATCCATCTATTGATTGGAGGCAAGGGCTGATCACCTTTAATGCTGATTATAAGTACTATCATGATCCTTCAAAATCTTTCAGTAATGACTTTTCTTCTGCCAAATCATGTGCAGCTCTGGTTGGTGATTCTATAAAACCATCATTTCCATCTTCTGTCCATATTACTTCCCTTAGTTCCCACCATTAATTACTATCCTCTAGAGATGAAGCCTTCAAAGAGATGCAAGATTTTGGAGAAGATAATTCTGTATCTTCACTTCATCTCTTCTTTGGTAATATGGACCTTCCTCCTTCATCTTATCATGACTCCCTGGAGGAGCTGTGGGATGAAGAGTAAGAGCCAGAATAAATAGAAACTGTGATGAAGGTTGTTCCTTCTGCTTATGACCAGTATTTGAATTAATTCTCCAAGGTGAAAGCAGAGAAACTCCCTCCTCACCATGCCTGTGATCATAATATTGAGCTGGAGGGGTCTCTACCTCCAGTTGGGGTGATCTACTCTTTATCAAACAAAGAGTCAGATATACTCAGGGCCTACATTTCAGAGAATGTAGAGAAAGGTTGCATCTGGTCAAGCTCCTCTTCAACAGGAGAACCTGTCCTCTTTGTCAAAAAGAAAGATAGTGGCCTCCTTTTGTGTTTTGATTACTGCAAACTCAATGCTGTTACTAGGAAGAACAAGTATCCTGTTCCTCCTATGAAGCAGCTTCTTACTGTCTTTAATGGTTCTTTTATCTTCTCCAAGATTCATTTTTGTGGTGCATATAACCTGATCAGAATAAAGAAAGGTTATGAACATTTGACATGTTTTAGAGCTAAATATGGCAGCTATGAGTATTTGGTTATGCCATTTGGGCTCACAAATGCTCCTTCCTCTTTTCAAAACCTTGTCAATGATATTTTTTATGATCTTCTTGATATTTATGTTGTGGTTTATTTGGATTACATTATGGTCTTTTCCAATTCCAAAGAAGAAAATGTCACTCATGTGTCAACTGTTATTGCCAGACTCAGAGCCAAAAGCCTCTTTGCTAAGGCCTCCAAGTGCCTATTTCATGTTTCTAGTGTAGAGTATTTAGGTTATGTTGTTTCTTCTGAATGCCTCAACATGGACCAAGAAAGAGTCCAGCAAATTTTCAATTGGCAACCTCCAAGAAACCTCAAGGCTCTTCAATCATTCCTTGGCTTTGCCAACTTTTACCGCCATTTCATCAAGAATTATTCAAACAAAATTAGTTCACTCATAAGTTTCCTCAAGAAAAGTTCCCATTTTCCCCTCAATGAGGAAGCTCTTAGACATTTTCATCATCTCAAAGAGGCATTCACCATTTCTCCAATCCTTTCTCACTTTAATCCTTCTCTACCCACCATTGTAGAGACTGATGCTTCTTATTATGCCTTGGGTGCTGTACTGAGTTAGGTCTCTGACTCAGGAAAACATCCCATTGCATTTGATAGTCACAAGCTTCTTCCAGAAGAGCTCAACTATGATATTCATGAGAAGGAACTCCTTGGCATAGTCTGGGCTCTCAAGTTCTGGAGAGCTTTTCTCCTTTCTCTTTCTTCCTCTTTTGAAGTTCTCACCAATCATTCTTCACTTCAATATTTCATGACCTCAAATATTCCCACTTGCCGTCAAGCCCACTGGGCTGAATTTCATTTTTCAATCACTTACAGCCCTGGTCACTTGGCTACCCTTCCAGATGCATTGTCACATTGGGACAACATATACCCAGAGAGGGGGGAAGATTTCATCAGAAAGAACCCAATGAATTATCAAAAAATAATCAAGCAAGATGAAATTCAAGCCTCAAAATTCTTTTCAGTCAAGGTGGATTCATTCACAAATTTGATTGACACAATTTAGAAAGCATTATGGAAAGATTCTCAATATAGAAGTATTCTTCAAGATTTTGGTAAAGGTAAATCTGTCCAAGATTATTTTCTTGATCCCTCCTCCCAACTTCTCCTGTTCAAAGATTGGGTGGTGGTTCCAAATGATCCCACAATTCAACTCAGCATACTTCAAAATAGGCATGCCTCTCCTCTAGCTGGACACCCTGGCCAAGAGAAGACTGTCAAGCTTGTCAAGCAGGATTTTAACTGGTCTGGAATGACTCAATTTATCAAGGATTATGTATCATCCTGTCAACAGTGTTCAAGAAACAAAAATATTCATCACAAGAAGTTTGGACTCCTCAAACCTCTTCCAATTCCAAATGGTCCTTGGATTTGTCTTTCAATGAATTTCATCACTCAATTTCCACTGTCCAATTCTTTTGACTCAATACTTTTCATAGTGGACATATTCTCAAAAATGGAAGTTTTTATTCCAACAATGTCTTCAATAGATTCACTGGATTTGGCCCATTTATTCATCAAGAATATTTTTTCAAATCATGGCCTTCCTTCCAGAATTGTTGGTGATAGAGGTTCACTTTTTGTTTCTTCTTTTTGGAAAAATATTTGTCAGCAGCTCAAGATTTCAAGAGATATGTCAGCTTCTTACCATCCAGAAACTGATGGACAGACAGAGAGGGTAAATCAGATACTAGAACAGTACATTTGGATTTATGTCAGCTATCATCAAGATGATTGGAACACCTGGCTCCCTCTGGCTGAATTTGCCTACAATAACTCTGACCACTCTTCAAAAAAACAATCACCGTTTTTCACTGTTTATGGAAGAGATCCTCAATTTGACTCAGCTCACATTACTCAAGATACTCCTGTTGGAAAGCTATCAACAAAAATTCAATAAGTACAGCAAGATGTCAAGAGAGAACTTGAATTTGCCATAAACAGGCTTAAGAGGTATGCAGATAAAAGTAGAGCAAGTCCACCTGTTCCCAATCCTGGTGACATGGTATGGCTTTCTTTCAAGAACATAAAGTCAACTGGACCCACCAAAAAACTGTCTGAAAGATGGTTGGGTCATTTTCCAATCTTGAAGAAAGTCAGCACTCATGCCTACCATCTCAAGTTCCCATCTAAATGGAAGTCCATCCACCCAGTCTTCCATATTTCACTCTTGGGACCAGTAAAGACATCAACAATCCCAAATCAGAATCAAGAGCCTCCTCCTCCAATCATCATTGAAGAAGAAGAGGAGTAAGAAGTCTCTCAAATACTGGACTCAAAGCTCAAGAGAGCCAAATTATGGTATTTGGTGGAGTGGAAAGGTTTCAGTCAATACTCAGAAAGATCCACTTGGGAACCAACTGAAAACCTCAAGAACTGTCCTGAACTGGTCAAGAATTTTCATTCTTTATATCCTGACAAGCCAGGACCCAATTCTTCAAGAGCTTGATTTTTTATGGTGCTTGGTGGGGAGAGGAATTACCAAAAGTAAGTCCCACTCCTGGTATGCACCTTTAGAGGTATTCTACCCTTTTTTGTTGTAAACATCACCTTGGCCACTCTGTGAGCACCTGGCATCAAATTTGTTTTTCCAGGTCCTTGGCCAATTTCAAAATCAATTATCAACCTCTGTGATGAAGATTGGAACCTCCTCAAGATTCATTTCCCTTCATTTATTTCTTTTCTTATTTTCATTTTCATTCTTTTATTATTATTTTATTTTCATTCTAAATTTTTCATTAGTTACGTCAAAATAAATTCAGGAACAACCATCATTCATTTTCAAAATTACATCAATCATGAATCCAATGTCAAAAGGAGATCAAGCAAGTCCTGCGTCATTGTCAAATTCTTAATATCAGTTTTCAAATTTATATCTTAATCACTCCTCTTTAATTACTCTCTCAAAATCTTTCCAATAGCTTCAACAGGATTCACCTTGTATTGGTGCTCAGGTGCTCACCCTTTCAAGGTGGGGGGTACTGTCACAACCATAGCAATTCACTCTGTTGTACCTCAATATGGCATATCCATGACATACTAAATAGATGGCAATTTGGCCATATCCATAATCATTGGCCAAATTGGACATTGTCATTCTTTATGGCCTTTATGGTCATTTCATCATCTGGGGCAGACCTGGCCCCTTCACCATCATCAGGCCCTTCCTGGCCTTTCTCTTCTTTTGGGCACTCTTGGGTATTCTCCAGTCAGCAGGGAAAATACAGCTCAAAAACCTGTATTTAGCTTTTTAAGCTTTAAATACAGTTTTGTGCATTTTGTGCACTTTTGCGTATTTTGCGCATTTTTTCTGTTTTCAGCTGTATATGCCATTTTCCCATGTGTTATGGGAAATATGCCCAAAAGGCCATATCAGGCCTTTTGGGCCTTAATTGGCAGTTTTTGCTCATTTTGCGCACGTTGCGCAAATACAGTTTTAAAGCTGTATAAGCTGTATTTGGCCAAATCACCCAAAGACACTTTCTCACCTTTGAAGCCACTCAAACCCAATTTCCACTTATATCCTCCTGGAATAACCTCAGAGGACCTTTGGCCACTTTCCACCTCCAATAATCAAAAGTGCCATAAATGGTGTTATACACCATTATGCATCTTTTTAACCAGCAATCCAATGGCACCAAAATCAAATTGTTATTTCAACTTATCATCAGGTCATCAAGGCACGTCATCCAGAGGACTCATCAAGGCTCAAAAAGAAAAGTGTCAATCTCAAAATACCAATGACGCCATCAAACCAACATTGGTTATTTCTAACTCATGGTATTTCCCCAAGGGAATACTGGCAGTTCATTCTCAAGAGATATTCAAGAGGAAGCTCCAAAACAATTTGTCAAGTGTCAGTGCTCCATCAACCCACCTTGAAAGCCACATTCATTCAATACAGTCTGGATTCATCAAGACCTGTATTTCATTCATACCTCATGGGAATTTCATTCAACCCAGTTCATTTCCCAATTTGGCAGGGTGTAAACTTCATCAAGCTGTCAATACAGCTTCAAGTATTCAATACAGACCAGCTGTCAGCCTGAAGGAGTCAAGCTCTCAAATTCTCACATATACCAGCCTCCTTTGACCCTGGGGGGCTTTCCCCCAGACAATTAATATATTTTGATTTTATTTTATCTTTATTTATCTTATCATTTTTGTTAAGTGAATACTGATATTATCAAGTCAGTCATTTAGCACCTTTTCTCTCTTCTTTCTTTTCCTGTCAATGGATATTTGGTGGTCATATCCTTACTAATTCCATTGTTCATTTTGGCAGGTTAAAACAGTGATTAAGGACTTACTTGGTTAGCTCTTTGGCCATTTGGCTTCTCATTTCTCTTATTGCATCTCATCTTTGTACTTGCATTCTTCTCAGAGAAATTCAATTCTTTATTTTTATTTTGTTTATTCTTTTGGAGTCTTCCAAGTGAGTTCCCTTATTGCTGAGTGCCAGGCCACTCTTGTTTTTCTGTCCAAGAGCCCCTGTGACAGAAAAGCTCAAAGGAATCACACAAAGCTATCGCAAAATTAATTCAGTATTTATCTCAAGACAGCCCAAGTTGGCAAGATAAATCAAATAGCTCAATTGATTAGTATTCACATTATTTTATTCATTCTCTTGCAAGGGACTCCTAGAAGAAATAAAGTAAGACTTTCTTTTACCCATCACTCTTAGAGTGGCTGTTCCTGGATTCAATAATTTATTTCTACTCTATTTCACTATCATATGGCTCTTTTATTACCTTTAAGACTTATGATACTGGATAAAACTTGGTTTATATTTTTCCAATTGAAAAAAATGACTTTGTAAGATTCTCAGAAATCCATACTTAATTTTTCAGGTAATAAAAATTCATTTTACCTTATAACCTGTGTTAACACAACAAATTTTATTTCCAAAAAAATATATTTGTTTGGAACTTGTTTATTGTATTTTTTTAATTAATATAATCCAGTAATATTCTCCTCTTTCTATTTAATCTCTATACTTGGGTTAGAGAACTTGCCATTTGTGCCATTCCTGTTTATTTCAACTGTACCACCAACTAAATTTCTATTTTATCAATATTTTATTGAGAATAATCTCAGTTAACTTGCTATTTTACAGCAGAATCAACAGAAAATTTATGATTTCCTACCTATCCAATACCAAATTTTAGCCAGTTTAATTAAGACTAACATTCTGATCATACTAGTTTCAAGAACAGTTTTTCTTAATTTTGAAGCTAAAAAAAATCAAGAATTATTGCAATGAACATATTCTTCCTTTTAGCTTTATTAATGAAATTCAAGAAAATTTGAGCTCAAAAAACACAAAAAAAAAATTCTTTAACCAATACTAATATCAACACTTCCTTTTAAAATTCTAAGAATTTTGAAAATTGAAATCACCATTTTAAATATTTTGATTATCAAAATAAGCACATATAATTAGAAATACAGTTTAGAAGAATCTATGCATTTGTCACATGGAAACAAATTAGTATTCTTATTAAATCTGTTAGTAGATAACCCACTTTGGTAATACAAATTTCAAAGATTTAATTTGAATCAACTAGTACAAACCTTTTTTTTCTGGGTTTAGGTTTCCCATGTTTAAAAATCTTTTATTTATAATTATAAAATTTTAAATTTAGTTTTCACTAATATAAAATAAAACAAAATTTATTTCTCTTTCAAAATAAAGATAATTTTTAAATCATGAATTTGATATTTGATAAAAATGTATCTCAAATAAAGCTCCCAATTAAAGAAACTTCCCGATTTCATTCCTTTTTTTCAAACAAAAAAATCATTCTAAATAAAGTTAGAGAGTATAGAAATAAAATTCTTAATAAAATTTACCATGGTGCCAAAAACATATAATTCTGAAAATTTTAACTTTTCAAAAGATGCTTAAATACTTTTAAAATATAATGACTTTATCTTTCTTAAATTGTGAATTTTTTCAAATTTTGGGTATTTACAATTAAATCCCAAAAATCTCTTCAAAGAAAAATATTTAATGAAATTTATATATGCTTTAACTTTTTTCTCAGGTCAATTGCAATTTTCAAAAAAGGAACTTGAAATTAATTGAGTAGTTTAAGTATATCTCTCAATGAATTTTGAATTTAATATAACCAATAAATGAAATTCATATAAAAAAAGAAAATAGGAAAAAAATATTTTATAAATAATTTAAAGCTTAATGAATTCCAATTTCATTATTTTGAAATAAAAATCAAACATATCAAAACTAAAATTAAATTATAAATAAATAAATGTATTTCTTCAAATAAATTTAAACAAATAGTAATCAATTCATTCCTTGAATTTTTTTTTACTGCTTAATTAATAAATATCAAACAATTTTTTATAGTTATTTTTTAAATTGTAGATTAAAAGTAGTTTTTGTACTTTTTCAAAATAAAAAGAGAAATGAAATATTATTGAGTGGATCTTATTTCAAAACATTACAAATCTAAAAGAAAAAGAATTGAAAACCTAAAATAAAATCCTTTGAAAAAATTAAAACAAGATTATACTCAATTTCTCATTATAATCGAGATAAATTTTGATCGTATTAATTCAAAATAATGGCAAAAATTGAACATTTATAATATTTTATTTGATAAAAAAAATAAAAAAAAATGAAGAAGTATTGAATATTCATAAAACAAGTTTTTTGAAAATCGAGGAAATATGATAATATATAATGTCTGAAATGAATAAAATAGGACACAAATCACTAGAATTTATAATAATATAACAGAAAGCTACCAATATAATCTTTCAAAATTTCCATATTTTTAATCTTTTATATCAAACACATTCTCAAAGATTCATAAACCCATTTTTGAGCTGTTTTCAATTATATCAAGGTATTCATTTTTAAAACAATATCTAATGATATCATTAAAAATAATAATTATTAAAACACAAGGGAAGGTCATTAATACTTAGATCAAAGACATTTACTTGAATTAAATTATAGATTAAGCCGTTATTTACGTGCTTTGAACCAAACTTAGATAAATTTCATTTTCAAAAATTAATTTTTGGATGAAAGAAGATATTATTGTCCCTTGGGTTAAATTTTTATATAAATAATTTTTATTTTTTTCTGATGGAAAATTCCAGTTGGAACTTAACTTTACTGAGAAATAATCAATTAAAAATAAAAAGATACTTTCAAAATTTACCTCCCAAAATTTGGTTATATCTTTTTATATTTATTAATACCCGAAGTTAAGAAAATCTTACAAAAGATTTTTGAAACATTTGGATCTCAATTTGATATCATATTGACTCATGTACATAATATATATAAGCTATCACTAGATACTTGAAAATAATGTCTATTAAATTAAAATTAATTCCTAGATAAATGGAAATAAGTCAATGAATTTGAAAGATATTTTGCAACCAATGAAATAGTCTCCAATATAATCTCACCTTTAATTATTCAATCTCATTCAATTGAAATAAGCCAATTTTGATTTTATTTAATATAAAATGATATGCAATTGATATTAATATATATCTTAATATGCTATTAAAGTCTTAGAAGCTTAGATAGATGACTCTCAGATTAGTTAACTTGAATTAAAAAAATTAATTCAATCCTAAATTTACATTTTACTGCACTTTCAAAGTAAAAGAGTCTAAGATATATCTGTACCAGAATTCCTATGTTAAATATCTGAAATAAGAAGTATTATATAATTTATTTAAAAAAATTATTAATAAACTTTTTGGCCTATTTCAGAATCTTCAAATTAATTCAATAGTAAAGAAATATCAAAGCTAGTAATCAAGTACACAATGAAAAGTGTTTCAGGCTGGTTCTATGAAATATTAATAATAATACTATGACTATGACTTTCAAATTATTAAATGATGTCTTTTAAGGATAAAACAGCTTTGGTAGTTCTTATCAGTGAGAGTGAATGATACTTAGCCCCCTATTTTTAATATTTATTAGCTTATTTATGACTTCATGAAGCAAGAATAATGGAAAATTGAAATTATAAAGATCCTAGCTTTGATTTTACTTGTGTTTTATAGATTTTCATTACATCTTAATTAGCTTATAATATTATTAGAATAATTTAAGTTAATCAAATGGCTCCTTTCATCCCTTTGAGGGGCTGGAAGAGCTCCCTTTTGCTCTAAAAATTCACATTAGTAAATATTTGCAGGATGGAATACCCACTGGAAGTTTTGAAGTCTCATGGAGGCCACCTTTATATCCTTTTCATGGTTCTGAAACCAGAAGGAAAAGTTTTATCTATAAATAGTGAAAATCTTTGCCATAAACCCCATCAGTTGTCTTGTGACATCTATAATTCATTGAAATCAATAAATAATGAAGCTAGAAGATTACTATTGGTCTTATCAGACACTTTGAAGCCCATCTGTACCTCTAACTGAAAAAAAGATGTGGGTAGGCTAATTCAGATATTAGGCACCCAAATGTGGCCTAGAAACTTTAAAACACATATATCTCAGCTAATTTTTGAAATTCAGGTAAAAGAATAATGAATAATTTGAGAAATTAAATAATTCCTTTGATTATTTTGTCTGTATGTCTTACCCAGTGTTCTCCTAAATATTCTATTAAATATGGGAGGCCTTTAAGAATTTTACATGCATCTTATTTCATGATAAGCAGCTTCAAGCCCTAACATGTTGATCAGTTTTTAGAATATCAAAATTGTAATGCATATGAAAAAAATTACAGAGGCTTTTAGCTTAATTAAGCCTGTATTGCTTGTTTTGAGGATTCCAATAAGTATATCTCATTGAAATAGTTTTAATCCTACAGACTCTCCTTTTGACATTCCTGTGGCTTTTACTCCTAGTCCTGATATCAAAGTAGCTTCTCCACCATTATTTCTACCTTCGTTACCTACATTTTATTTGAATCCTGAATTCAAATCATAGCCCTTTCCTGCAAGGACTATAAAGGAAGAACCCAGATCTGATAAAATTGATGAATCCCACTTATCTTCTTTGATTGATCAACCTGAATTAGCTCCATAAAAATCTAATAATGCTTTCTGCTATTCTCCATCCCCTCCTAAATCTCTCAAAAATACAAAGCAGAAAACATTCAACAAAAATATTCTCTATGCCTACAAAGACCAATTTTTTATAAATAGATGAAAGATTAATGTCAGTTTTCTCTTGCTTTCTTTTATTTATCAGTTATTAATTGGGATTTTTTTAGATAATAAATTTGAACCCCTATTTTTTAGCTGAAACTTTTGAATTTCCTCATCTATGTTAGTTGAATAATGAATCTGTCTCATTTTCATAATTGCAATAATAATCAAGCTTTTTTAAGACTAGACTAGGATGTACATTGATTTTTTTTTATTAATTTTATGTTTGTGATTAGTTGACAAAAGTTTTTTCATTTATAATTTAATGAGGTTATTTTTTTCTTTTTAATTGATAAATTCTGAATTTGCTCAATTTATTTTAAGAAATATAAGAATTCAAAAAAAACCCATAATTTCAATATGAATGTGAATGATGATGAGTGAGTTTTCTTCTTTCAAATGATGATAATAAAAGTGCATATTATTGCTATATTGACTTGAAGAAGGTAACTCTGTTTTATAATCAATCGAAATGTAAAATAATATCTTGATTTAATTATGGTATACTTCCTTTTTTACAAAAAATTAAGCCCAATGGGCTCACAATTCCCCAAACTTGTGCCATTTTTTAGTATAAGGTGGCATAAGAATAGATAAACACCCCTGTTTTTCTTTTTTTTTGAATTGAATTGAGTTACCTGTACATTGAAAAAACTTCTTAAAAATTCTGAATTCAAAATATTGTATTGAATACTGATACATAGTCTGATTTTTTTTATGGGATCTTTGAAATTAATAACTATTCAAGCCATTTTTTTATAATTTGTGAATAGTCTTCTTCTAAATCCTTTATACAATCTGTTTCTTGAGTCTTTATATTAATGTTATTTTCTTTTCTTTGATTTTTCTTTCAAATAACTCTTCCCAAACAAAATCCCATGAATCCTGATTTTTATTATAATTATGTGCCTTGATACTGCTAATTCCAGGTACAAACACCTCTTCTCATAAAAAGTCCCAATTTTCCTTTTCAATTACATAATTTCCATGCTTCCAAAAAGATTCTTCCTTTTTTTATGTCCAATAAATCTAAAAACAGTCCTGTTAAGGCTCCCAAATCCTCAAAATATCTTTTTTCTCCATTATGAATCTTCTGACATATCATCTTACAAACAAATGTTTCTTAATTTTCCTCTGCTACCATCATATGTAAGTCATTCTAACAGTTCAAGTCTCTAAATATAGAATCCTGGAAGCTCTTTCAAATTTTTTTATTCTTGAATATGTTCAGGTTTTTCTGGAAATTTGAAAAATTCTTCAAATTCTAAGTCTGGAATCCATATTTGAAATAATTCTCTCCTTATTCAACAATTGGTTTTGCCAAGTAATTGACTTCTGCTAAAATGTCTTCAATTTCACAATTTACATCTGTCCATCCTTCTTCATTCCCATTAATTTTCTGGTGTACTTTTGGAATCCATGACTTTCTAGGTTCTTTCTGAATTTTGGTGATATTATTGTGTTTTGAGATAAAGGAATAATTCCTTTTTGATAGGCCAAGAGGTAACTTCCCTGAGTGATAAGAGTGTTAAAAAAGGATTTTTCTATATGGTAGTTTGAATGATTTGAAATTCCTCTTTGATAAGGCAGCAGGTCACTGTCCTGATTGATTATAGTGTTGAAAAAGCTTGATCAAATTGAAATTCCTCTTTGATAAGGAAGGATTTCACTGCCCTGTTACTATTACTGATAAGAAATTGTTTTTGGATGATTTTTATTCTTTTTTTTCATGGTTTTTTTTGATTTTTTATTGAAATTGGATTACTTCAATTATTATTGAGAAATCTTCAACCTTATTTTGTGAATTACTGAAAGAAATATGTCTTTCAACATCTCTCCAAATATCTTGTTGTGTTGTTCTATTTGTGTTTTTCCTTTCAATTCTGAAACAAAACCTTTGACTTCATGAACAAACATATGCCCAAAATAACACCAATAAAGAGTTCCTCCACAGATTTCCAAATCATCTAGATTCAAGTCTTCTTTAGCCCATAATATTTGTTATAAAGTCCTTCTATTGTCATTTGATAATATCCATGAGGCTTCTTCCAGTAAGGATTCCATAAACTTCTTTTTATTCAAAGAGTGGTTAGTAATTCTAAAAAATCAACATTTGTAAGCTTGGATCAAGGTAGTTCTGAAAGATATTTGGTTTTAATTATTGGTGAATCTAGCTTATAACCATACATTTCTACAAATTTTATAATTGGAATTATTACATAATCTTCCTCTCCTTCATACTCTGGTATGTCTTCCTGTATGCAAGGCTGATTCTGGGAGTCATTTGTTAATCTCGATGTAATTTCCTGATAATTATTAAATAAATAAGCTGAGCTTGAAAGTTAAATATTTTAAAAGCAGAATATTTGTTAATAGGTATAATGAAATTATTGCTTATTGGGTTCTATAATGGTAATGCCATCTATCCATTGTGTATATTTTGATAACTCTCTTTCTTCTAGGTATTCAAATCTCCTTCCTTTTTTATATTTATCTTCCCCATTTCCATTATTTTTCTGAGATAAATTCAAGGCATCTTCTGATTCTACTAATTTTCTTTCCTCTTTATATTTATCCATTCTTTGTTTAATCCTCTTGTTTATATTTTTATCCTTCAATTTATCTATTCCATATTCAATGATATTGGCATTTTTTTCCAATTGTTTGATTGTATCATATTTTGTTTCTTTATTTATTACATCTTATTCAATCTTACCAATGAACCTGTCTTCCTCTTGAAATAAATTGAAATAATCTTCTCCAATTTCTGAGGAATTTGCTTTAGGTGTCTTGGCATACATTTTACACTTTTTCTATGGGCTTTCTCCTTCATGTGTTTCATTTATTCCACTTAGCTCAAGTGCTAGCCAGTTTTCTTGGTCTTATATTTCCATTTCCAGATTTCTTTTCATATTATTCAATTCCTCTTTGATTTTTTCTATTTCTTCACTATCTTCTACCTTCAATTTATCTCTTTAAGTATCCTTCCCTTTCAATTTTCTATCAGTTTCAGGTGGAATACTTTCTTTTGATGAAAATGAAATCTTAGGACCTTCTACAACTATTATTTGATTAAAGTTTTCAAATACTAAGAAGCCCATGTGAGATTTTCTTCATTAAAAAAAGCAAATTTGATATTTTTAATCTGGCCAATTGCCTTCAAAGATTTATCTGTTTATTTTGATTCATAAGGGCTTATTTGTAATTTTGCTTTCATAGCTATTCCCTGAGTTGTAATATTCAAATCATTTTTTGCATATAAAATAGCTGAAAAGGGCATTTCTTTTGGTCCCAGAAATTTTTTCTTCAGTTTTTTTAACAATTGACTTTCTTCATCCTTGGTTTCTTTTGTTTTGGATTATTCTACTTGATTCATCAACCATTTTTCAATTTCTGAAGAGGCACAAAGCTCCATTACTCTTAGTGGAGAAATTTCCTAACCCATAGCTTGAGGGTTACATATTGTTAAACAAAATCTTTGTCCATCTTCCTCTGAATAACTGAATATCTCCCCTTCCTTATGTGAAAATTCCAATTTAACATTATTATCTTCTAAAAATGGTCTTCCCAGTAGGGTGTGTACAGCCCCTTTTGCTATAAAGAAATTAATTTCTTTTTCTTCTCCTGTTATCAAAGTAATTGATGTAAACTCTGAGAGTCCAACAAAAGATTTTGTATGTCCACCACTTCCTATGAGGTTCATATTTAGTTTTCTACTTGTAAGTGAGGCTTTAATTGCAATTTCCTCTGGTATCATGTTAATTTCTGATCCAGTATCAACCAATGCAATTGTAGGATATTCTTCTCTTCCAATAAATAATTCCATAAATTCAAGTGGGTATTCATAATGTAATATTGGGTTATCATAGTCCCTTAGCATTAATTAAAGTAATTGTTCTTGAATATTTGATGTATTAACTGATTTTATCACATCTTTTTCTTGGGTAGTTGATTTTTTCAATTTTTCAATAAATGTTGATGACATTGATAATATTTCTTCAAGAGTAATATTTATCTATTTTTCAATTAATTTCTTCATCACATGTTCAATTATTGTCTTTGGGTTATTGACTGTAGATTTTACTCTGTTCTTTGATTACATCTTTTATAAATCCTGTTTTGGTATTTCTTTATTACTCTCATTGGAAATTATTTGGATATCTTCATTACATCTTTCCTTTCTTTCTTGGGTTTTTTGTATTTTGTTGTAATTAAAACTCTTATTTCCTCTTCTTCTTCATCTTCCTCATGGTAGGCACCTGGTATCTTCTTTTTAAAGAGTTTTTGTGTTTCATTCTTATCCTCTTTCTGGGTTTGGCATTGACTATCCTTCCATGTAGCTCTCTGCCTTGTCTACCTAAGGCCAACTTTTATTTGAATATTTATATTTGATGGTGATATCTGAGGTTTCCAGTTTCCCCATTATTCCATTTGAGCTATATATGCTGCCTTCCCTCCTTTGCTTTCCTCAATTACAGTTGTTTCTTTCTTCTTTGGGTGTGAATTGGATGGCTCCATCATTTGATTTGTAAAATTCTCCTGCTCTTTAGCTAAATTTCTAACTAATTCTTTTTCAGATTGAGGGTCTTCTGTGGGTACTCTCTGAAAATTTGGAAAACGGTATGTTCCTCCATTCTTCAAGACAATTCTTTTCACCAAGTCTTCTGTGAGATGATTAAATCTTATTTCAGAATTTCCTTCTTCTAATCAGTAAAAACACTTCAGTGGATGTCTTGGAGTCATCTCATCTGGGACATATAGTTGATAACTATAAGATATGGGTGGAAAAGGATATCTTTTCCTGAATGGCTTTGGTTTCTGTGTAATTTTCTGATCTTGATTTTTTCTTTCTTGGATTTTTTCAAGAATCCAACTACTTCTGAAAGGTTTTTGAGCTGATTCAATGCTTCCTTAACTGATTTCTTCCTGGTATCCTTTGATTTATGTTCTTGTGGCCGAGTATTTTTAATTTTTTGGGTAAGATCTTTCATTTTCTTCAAGACTTCTTCCCAGATTTCTTTTCTTGTGAAAATTACTTCTGTTGAATTAAGACTTTGGCTTCTAATTCTTGTTCAATATATAAATTGAATATTCAATCTTGGAATGATATAGCTACCATCCAAATCTTGCACCATGCTCTTATCTTTTATCATATCTTTATAAATAGATTCTTTAACACTTGATGAAATAATAGCCAAAATATGTTGATTGTTATTAATATCTCCTTGTTTATATTGATACCTCTTGAGATAATTAAGAATGGATTCATATTCCCCAATGAGCTTTGTATATTTTTTCATATTTCTAATTACTCCTTCTTGTTAAAGCTTTGTAAATAATTCAGTATTTGAGGACAGCTTTTATCTTCTTTTGGGTTACACTGCTCCCTATCTTTCCTTCATATCCAATTCTGATTTCTCCCAATCCCCAGTTAAATATCCAGGAATTCCTTCTATATGGTATCTAATATCTTGATCTTTAGTCAAAAAGTATATTTGTCTTTCTATATACCTTCCACTTTCTTCTTCAATTTCCACTATATTTTTGACTATTTTAATAAGTATTTCCATTTCCTTCCCATAAAGCCATGAATTATGATCCTTTGGTCTAATCTTGAAAATGGGTGTCTTATTTATTTGGAGTTCCTGTTGTAATGGGCTTGATGCCTGTGCAGGTATATTAACCCTTTTTGGTAGATTATTTGGTCTTTTCTCAGTGGATGGTGTTGATGAGTCCATAGGCCTTGAAAATGTTTATGTTGATCCTTGTTGTCTTAAAATTCTTGAAATGGTTATAGTTTCATACATTTGGCTGTTTTCTGCAGTAAAAATTGATTATTTTATTTTTCCTTCTTTCTTAAGTAGCTCAAGTAATTCTTGTTTCATTTACAAAAAATTTTGATGAAGTCTTTCTGCTGCAGACATATCTTATTTTCCCTGAATTGTTTCTTCATTAATATTTTCTTTCTTTGTTTCATCAGGATTATGGGGTATCTTTTATTATGATTCTTACTAAATATTGATTGATATCTTCTTTGTTTTTTTCTGTTTTTCACTTTTCTTTTTTATTTAAAGTATTTCATTAAGTAGCTTTTGTAAAAAAACTGTAACTATCTTTTGATCTTTATTCTTGGTTCTGTCTGGACCAACTGGTATACTATAATCTATGTGCAATTCTTCTCCAAGTGGTGTCTTGCCTCTTTTTGGATAATAATAATAAAATTATTTTTTTAAAGCACTTGATTCTGATAATGATTCAAACTTTTGTGGTTTTTCTGACTCCAGATTAAATTGATAGGCTTTTGAGATTTTTGATTGATAAAAGGCTTTTGTATGGATTTAATTTTTTTTTGATTTACTGATTATTGATTTTTAAAGATTTTGGCCACTGTTGGGACATCAGATGTGGGAACTCCTTTGGTGTGGGATGAAATAGGGCAGTACCTTGAGGGGGAAATTATTGGTAAGTCTGTTCAAAATTTCAGAATTGTTCAATAGCCATGGGTGCTAAGGTGTATTAGCTACCCATTTAAATAATAATGAATAGTCAGATTACAGAGAATCACAAAATAAGATAAGATTTGTGGCTTTAACAGATAAAGAAGACTTATTAGCAGTCTCTAAATCAGACTTATCAATTCGAATACAGTCAAAACTCTGATTTAAAACTGAAATTGTTAATAAAATAAAGACTAAGGTTTTCTGTTATTTTAATAATACTGATAAAAATATTTATTTTTTTATTGTTTTATTATTATTATGATGATATTCTTGAATCTTAATGCTAAGAATAAAGTTACTGAGTTTGATTCCTTTAATACTTCTTTAATAATTTCTTAATACTGAGTTTATATCACTACTTCATTTCTTTTAATAATTCTAAGCTTCTGAGAAAATCTACTAAGGTTTTACTATGGTTATACAACTATTTTTTTGATAATACTAAGCTACTGAGATTTTTCTCTGGTTATACTACTTTTCTTCAGCAATACTAAGCTATTGAGAAAGGCTCATGAGATTTTCATGACTAAAAACACTTTTACTACTTTAGATATCCTGCTAGTTCAGGGATGGTTGTGATCCTGGATAGTGGGAGCTTGTTGCATGATGATTGGAAAAATGTGGGAGAGAAGACCTCCATTTATACCTTATGGGCCTTCATGGAGATTCTCAAATCAGTGTACTTAGAACGATGATAGTTGAGATGTTTTGGCTGGTGAGATGTGTAGTTTTGGTGTAGCAACAATTTGCTGAGATAATTTTTCCAGTGGTGCTTTTTGTATCAAAATCATGTGATTTTAGTTAGATAATTTTGCTGGTAAGATTCCCTTTTTTTGTGCCAAGAAAGTGGAGAAAATACAGATCCTGACAATTGAACTTTCTTCTAGTTATATGATATCTTTGAGAGAATATATCTGGTGACATTTTTCTTTTTCTGAGAGGATTTTGCTAGTGTTTTTTTTTTATCAAAATCATGTGATGTCATTGAGACAATTTGACTGGTGATATTATTCTTGGAAATGAAGAAAGTGGGAAATACAGAACTTGCTATTGAGTGCACTACCATTATTGAATTTGAGTAAAGGAAAGGAAAGTGTTTCTTTTAGATCTCCTGTATTTTCATTTATTACTAATGTAAGTTTGATATGCAATCTTGAGAGAATTTTTCTGGTGGTTTTATTTCATTATTCCATCATTTCATGTATAAAATGCATCATTTTCATTAAATTTGATATGTGTTAGTATTACTAAGAAAAATTTCCTCTTGGTAAATCCATTGTAGTTTCTTGAATAGCCTTTAATTTTTTTTATTCAGTTGAATTTAGGCAGGGAAGATTCATTTCTAATTCTCTTCTCCATATAGCTTCATTGGGATTAACTGAAGTGAATTGCATGATTCTATTGATGATGCAATAAGGTGTAGAAATTGTGTGATACTATACTATCAAAATTGAAATTCCTCTGAATAAAGCTCCATGCTTGAGTTTTTTAATATATTTGTGGGGCTAAAGATTTCCTAGTATGGCGAAACTGTGTTGGTTTTTACTTCTTCCAAAATATCCTTCTTTACCAAAGCAGTGTTCAAGGTTCATTATATTGTTCTGTAATCTTACTGTTCTTGAGGCTGTGTATTGTATATTCATGTAAACTATATAGTTTTAACATGTACATATGCTTCACATGATTTGTTTTCTAGGTCAACCATTGAGATTTCCTTTTCCTTTTTTGAATCAATTTTCTTCTTTTCTTCATAAAAAATCGTAATTCTTCTGAAATATTCCAAAACTTTCTGCATTCTTCCTGAAACTTCTGAAAATTTAATTCAATATTTTATGTAATATTCCAAAATATTCCTAGATCTTCCCATTTAATATCAAAAAATATCTTTTATAAATCCTGCTTGGATGTTTTTCTCCAATGTGGCTTGAACCAGCTACAGGACCAATGCAGAGGTGAACAGCTCCTCCTTGTCAACTGACACTGGGAACATTTTGACAAAAAAATGGCCCTCAATACTGACCAGTGAATTTCGCAGGGTAGCATGGGAAAAAAACTGTCACAAGTCAAACCCCTTTTTCCAGGGTAATTGTCACTAACTGAGACAGTTGATAAGAGGTTTCCAATTCACACAACTATTCAATCCATGAGCTACCATCTTTATAGATATGAATTGGCAACCATTTCATTCCTTTTTTGTATGATTCCTTGGTTTTCTAACATATTGGCCCTTGTTTTAATTACTTGATTACAGCACAAATTAAGTTAATCAAAGCCCAAAACATTACCAACTTGCTGCATAGTACAATTACCAGAAGTGTCTTAATTTCTTAATCCCATCATAGAAGCTGTTCACTTTACCTGTTGTCAAAGAGATTAAACAAGCCCAATATGTTAGTGGTAGGTTTGTTGGAAAGGAAGTCCCTTTGGCACTCTAAGCCACCAAAGAAGTCAGTGCCCCAAGTTTATATCAACTGCTCTCTCTCTGTAGCTTTAATTCATTACTCCTGTCTATAGAGTTTATTCTACAAATACAAAACACTTTGAAATCACAAGCCATCTTAAGATGCTGATAGAGCTATGACTTTTTTAAAATATCTCCTCCAACTGCACAGAAATCCTTTCTCAATTTCATACCCAAATTCAAACCAAGCTAGATGTTAAGTGGTTCTCATCTTTTTTAGAAGATTTTTGGAATTAGAGTTTTTAAGTCCATTCTTACAAAAGGAATTCTGTAAGAATATAAATTCCCATTCCTAAAACATGACTCCCCTGCTTTAACCATTTACTTTAAATTTCATCCCCTTACAACTCAAACATTCATAGATGCAACACTCTTTCAATATTTTGTAGGTTCACTTTTTTATTGAGTCTCTGTAGAGTGTCCAGAACTTGCATTTTCTGTCAATTGATTACAAACTTATTCCTTATTTCCTCTTGAACATAATTGAAAGTCCCTTTATCACTTAATGTGGTATTTTTTTTAAAAACTTATACTCTTTCCCTTTCCCTCAAGACATCATCCTTGTCTTTTGATAACTGGGGAGGCTCACATGAGCAATAACAATTGGAATTCTTACTTGTGCTAGTTGACTTTCCTATTCATTGGTGTTCAAAGAAGCAAAAAATTGTGGCAATATAAGGATGTGAAGCAGAATATGTTGCATTATACAAGGTAAACCAAAACTTGTTTCAAGAAATATGTAACCTCAATTTCTGTAACATCACCACTACCAGAAAAGTTCTTTTCAATAATAAAGCTAGAATTTGAATTTCAAATGATGCCTTATCAAGAAAATGAACCTGTTACCTTAATTGCACATATTTCTTTGTCAATGAAATTATTTGAGGATTTAAAATAAACGTTTAATGGGTTCCCAGTGTCTCACATAAAGCTGATGTTTCCTACTAAAAGAGTTTAAGGTCTTCAAATGAAAGTCTCAAGAAAATCTCTTTCTTTATAGGTAGCTCGAAGTATTTTTTGGAGGGGGTTTAATAGTTATTTAATAGTCAAAAAAACACTTTGAAGTGCTTCAGTTTCAGAAATTGATATCAAATCCATGTAGCTAGTTTATTTAACAGTTTTAATTAGCTCTTAAGCCTCTTGTGGAACCTGCTTCTGAGATTTTTCTTATCCTTGATTATTCAGAGGTTTTAATTAAAAGAAACATGACCACAAGGGAATTAAAATATCCTTTCACTTGTTTCTCAACAGAAAACATTCCCTGTGTATCCATACAGAACCTTTACTGTTCAAATCAATTAATATTCTGAAGAAGCTCCTTTCTTGGACCAGGGCTGGTGGATTCTCATATATACCAGCCCCTCTTCTTTCCTCTGGGAACCTTTTCCTAATTTAATTTATATACTTGATTTATTATTAATCATATCTTAATTCTTAATTTGGAATATCATATTACTCAATACCAAAGCTAGTTTTAGCCTTCCCTCACCTGTTCAATAGCATCTTGTGGCCATAAAATTATTAACCCTTCTTCCCTTTTTAACAGTTTAAAACAGTATACTTGAGCTTCTTTTTAGTTGGTTCTTCTTTTGTTATTTCATATTGCTGCATTCTTTGAGCTGAATTTCTTATTTCTCTTTATTAGAGATCTTATTCTGATTTACACTATTTGATTTTTTATCTTTTTCCTCTGAGTCCATTGCCCTGAGTTCTAGGCCCTCTTCACTTATAAAAGATCCACTGTGACTGACCCCCATATATTCAAAATTTGGATATTAATTTTATTCCTATCTTTGAAAGTCTTAAGACTATTATCATATCTAATAATTACCATTTTTTTTCTTGAGGTATGTTAATATTTTTTTCATCTTCTATACTGACTCACCATGAGCAAAGTGGATATTCCTGACAGCATGTGTTGCATTTTAAATTTGAAATGGGAGAAAAATTTGATACATTTGAAAGCTAGGACATATATTTAATCTTAAAGTGGAAGTTTTGGAAGACTTTAAAGTCACAAATTTAAGCAAAATATATTTAATTGAGTTTTGTAAATATTATTTTTTGTTAAAGCTAGTTAAAGGTCTTTGGCTCAAAAAACACATATTAAAGGCTTACTTTAATTAAATATGTATTCTTTTATTTATTAATATCATTTAATTAAAAAAGAAATTAAACCTTTATCATCTGTCTTATAGAAATTTACCTAAATATTAAAGCTTCACCAGCTCAGTTACAAAAACCATAGATAGAGAATATTAACACTAGAAACACTATATTTTGAGATCTTCAATCAATGAGAAAAATTCTCAATTACTTGAATATTTTCTTATAATATAGATATTATTAAAGATAAAACCTAAAATTAAATTTCTGTGTCTTATAAAATTCTATCTATAGTGGAACAGAATACACCTATTTCACTTCTCTTCTTATAGTAAAATTATTTATTTAAAATTTGAATAATAGCTTCACTCTTAATGAAACAAATTATATTTCAAGAATCCCTTTGAAGAAAATAATAAACATCTAGGAGATATTTCCAATAATTTAGCTTAAAAAAACTCCATAGAGGGAATTTTTTCAATTATAACCAGATTATTTGAAATTTTTGAGAAGAATATCTTTCCCTTATTTTATTATTTGGAAATATTTGTAAGCTTCCATCAAAGGGTTTATATTTAGTAGAATTTTTTTCTTTGAGGAAAGAGTCATTGAATACTCAAAGCATATTTAAATTGATTTTCCTCTAAAAATCAGTTTTTTTTTAAATTTATGTACAATAGAATGTTTTTTTTTTCTAATAAAAATTTATTTATCAGTTTCTATAACTCTGTTGAAAAATAAATCTTTTTAAATTAATTATCCTGATTTAGCTCATATAAAAATATTTCAAAACCAAATATAATCATTTTAATAATTTTTGATTTATTGAGCTATCATTTTGAAAAATTCAGGGGAGAAGCTGTATCAAGAGATATGATATGTCTTCAATTTTTAATCTTTATATACTTAATATTAATCAAATTTAATTAAATTTTCTATATTGAAGTGAAGTTAAAATTTAGCTATTGATATTCTTAGGATTAATTTTAATCATTTCTTATTTTAAAATATTCCACCAAACTCATTTTCTATTTTAATTATTTTTAAATTATATTTTTTTATATTTCATATGATTTTTATTTTCTTTTTTTTTTATTTTTCAAGATTAATATATTTTTTTAATAATTTGAATTTATGATTATTTCTTCATTTTCTTAAAAAAAAATAAAGATTTTTTTTGTTTTATTTAAATATTTCTTAAACTTAATTATATTATAGGAATTCTTTAATTTCTCCAATTTAAAACATTTAAATAAATCAAATTAATTAAAAAAAAAAAAAAAGTAGTAATTATTTTTTTTAAGCTTTCTAAATTAATTTTTTTCTTAAATTTATTAAGAGAAAATCTTTAAATTCTTTTCAAAAATTATTTTAAATCTTATATTAATATTGAATAGAAATTGAAAATAGTTGAAAAATTCTTAATTTTGAATAAGTAAAAAAATGATTTAATTGTTTTTGAATAGTTGATCTTCATGTTACTTTGAAAGAAAATAATTTTTATATATATTTTATCTTATCAAAGTTATTCATTTAGAATTCTTAATCAAGAATATTATAGTTCTATGAGAATAATTTTATGATTATAAATCTATTTAACCTGAAATGAATAGTAAATATGTATTCATAAGTAATTTATAAGGTGAATTCAGTATAATTATTTATCAATTTCTTTTTCGTATTTTCAAAATAAAATAAAAATAGGGTTTCTTGTTTTGTTTTCTTGTGTTTATTTTTATTAATAGCATATAACATTAATTTAATTGATAATATTCAAGTGAGGCTCCACAGAAATAAGCTTGACAATTTTTGGAAGGAATCTTGAAGAAATCCAAATATTACTTCAGAGCAATATCCAGCCCTTTTCAGAACATATTGAAAACTACCTCTCAAATATATATATTTAATTATTGAGAATTTCACAAGGTATTTCCTCAGATTTTGATCAGTTTTTTATGGTAATTTTTTAACATTTCCCTATAAGAAAAACACAAACTCACAAGAAAATTTATTTTTAATAAATTTAATCTATAATTCATGTAATTGATTAATCATTAGCCTTTTTTTAAGGAAAAAAAAAATCAAAAATTCTAGAAATTATCTTTTAAAATCATAAAATTGGTTTTAATCTTTAAAGGATTATCATAAAGCTCTTAATTTGAGGCTTGAATTAATTTAAACAGAATCACAGTGAGATAAAGTTTCTAAAAAACTATTTGGCTTAATGATATGAGAAGTATATTAAGATATCTCTCAGAGATGAAATGACTTGGTCCTCATCTTTTAAGATCCAAAGTGACATTGAAATTTCAAATTAAGATTATAATTAGGATATTGAATTTATAAATTTCCTATAATTCCTTCCCACAATTTTTTTTTCTCAATTAAAGCTTTCCCTTCTTCATTTTTCAAATTAAAAAATTTAAAAAACAAAAAAAAAATAATTAAAAGAGCTTTTTCTCAAAAAATTAAAATAAGAGGATAAATGGACCTCAAAAAATCAATGATAAAAAAAAACTATGACAAATGAGCTATATTTTTTTTATAACTAAAATTTAGATTACTTTATCATATTTTTTTTAAAATAAAATCAATAAAAGAAATCTTATTTTTCTAATTTAAAGACATAAAAGTATTTATTTTAGTTCAATTTTTTAACTTTATTATCAATTTTTATAAAGTTTATTTTATTTGATGATATAATTTCTGATTTTTGTTTAATTATTACAAATTTTTATTTTATACTTCAATACTGAGGATTAAAGTAATAGCCCTGTAATACCTGCTACTTTAATGGCTTTTATATTAGAAATAATTAACATTTTTTACAATTTTTATCCCTTTGATCCTGAAAGATTAATATTAATTATGATCCTGAATACTTTTCAAGTCTTAGGATTCATCTTATAGACCTTATTACTAATATTTTCAATAAAAAGGAAATCAAAAGAACCAAAATAAGATATTTTTCCTGTTTAAAAATGAGAGATGAGAGATTTACTCATAGACAAGATTTATGATATTCATTAATGATAACAGAAATAATAAAATGAAAATCATAACTATAATGATATTGAGGAAATTATGAACAATGAATGAGAGATTTTGTATTTTTTTTACTTTTTCTTTCTTTCTTAATGATTTCATTAATGAAAAATTTTTGAAGTCTTTATTTTATTTCTGTTTAATTTTAAGAAAACTGATCATATAAAAAAAAAAGAAAAATATTTTTCTTCTTAAGATGAGGGTTTTTTCCAAGACAATTTTTAAAGAAAAAATTTGGATTAATATTACTATATATAAAAAAGTAAAATAAAGGTTTCATTTATTTTTGGGAATTGAATTTTACTTATGAAGGCATTCAAAAGACAAATACAAATTTTGGAATTCAGAATATATATGTAAGCTGGAATGATTATAACATGAAATATCTGCATGAAGATAAAAATAGAATGCAAACCCTTTTCAATCAATCAAAATTTCTGAAGATATCTCATATAATTAATACATTTGTGTTGTATAGAATGAAAAATAATAAGAATATTTAAAGTTATTTCATATTATAGTGGCTTGGAAGAACCTGGATTATCAATGAACATTGGAATATTAGGTACAACCCAATTCAGAGGAGGGAGCCATTCTCATTGTATTATGGGTCCAAGCTAATTTTCAAATGCACTTTCAGGTGAAGCCAATTTGCTCATGGTTACTGATAATCCAATAATATTATCAGCGCTCATCAATACTTGAGCCCTTGATTTCAGAATCTTTCAAATTGAAATATTGTGAGTTCTTATAAACCTTTATTCACTCATGGGTATATCAATTATTAGATCAGTTTGTTAAGCCATTAGACCTTCATCTATCTAACAACTTGTATGATGATGTGATACTTCATGAAAAGTAACTCAAAGGCAAGTTTAATCATGATTTTCTTTTATAAATTAAAAGAAAAGTATTTTTCAAAAAAAAAATATTACAAAACCATTATGAAGGAATTTCAAAAAAAATACATGATAGCTTTCTACCACTACCTTATATTTCCACTACATTTTATCTAATGAAATATCATCAACTTAAGGTCAATTTTGTTTTGATTTTTCATTATTTTTAAATATTTAAATTAATGAGAAAAAAACTTTATTATTATCATTTTTCACATTAGAATAAAATCTAAAATCTATTCTTTTCAGACAAAGTAAATCAAGATTTTTGCTTCTCATTCTTTTGGGCCATCTGTGCAGTGATCTTTGGTTTTCCTTTGTCTTCCTGATTTGATTTTTTTGGTATACAGTTATAATTGATGATCCAATGTTGTTCAACCATCTCAAAATCATGTTCAATTGCTTCATTGGTTTGGTGCTTACAACTATGAGTTCAACTTGGTTCTCCCAGTGCAATTGTATAGATTTTTTGATACTGTTATGACTCTAAATTTGAGGAGTTTCTTTTGATTATGTTGAAAGACTTCCTTTCATTTGAGTATTTCCTTGGGTCATTCAAATGTTGCAAAAAGTTCCAAATCCAAGAATTATGAATTTGTGGTTATGGTGAGCTTTTTTTTTTCTTTAAAACAATCAAAGAATTTCAAGGTGGAATAAAAGGATAAAATGATTCAAGTAATCAAATTAAAATTATCCAAAATTAGTTCATGCAGGATGCCATTGAGATTTGAGAGCTTTGATGATGACCTGGCTGAACTCAGTACTCATTTTTGCTGAAAGTGAAGAAAAACGAGTTCTTTCTGGAAGCGAGCGATCACACGTGAAATCAAAAATGTTCTCTCAAACAAACAATGACGTAATGATCATTCAGGAGATCATCACTATAAAAGAAGCTCACTTTGATCACTTCTATCTTTCCAGCTCGGAGAACTCCAATCATAAGTTATACTAATACTTAGAATTAGACCATTGTATACTTAAAGCATACTTTGTTCTCCCCAACACATTAGTCTGTCGTAAAACGTAACTCATTTAATTAATCATTCAATTATTATATTAACACAGGTAATTTGTTTTCCAAATTACAAATGAAATACTCAAACTGACTTGATATTTATTACAAACATAGTAGTTTCACTAATCGTCTAATTCGACAGTATCTTCGCTATGAAACTCTTGTATCATCTTTTCACCTTTCAGGTAGACTTGTTTCTTTATTTTTCTATTGTTCTAAAAAACTTCAATGTTGTTGATGAAAAATAACACCTTTCAGTTTGCATCCTAATAATTTTATCCAGCCGATTTAGATCGATTTGCTCAGTTGAATGTTTGCTTAATTCATTTTAAATTGATTGTCACTCTTAAGCTTATTCCACAAAACCCAATTTGAATATGCATAGCGCACAATCCAAATGCACTAAATTGTATCATCCAACCACATTTCGGCCTCAAGTCATCAGCTTTTATTGATCAGACTCAAATCTTCAGCCCCTCCCCCAATTTGAAATGCTAACCACTCCAATTCAGAATTTTAATATCTCATCCACTTTCAACTATCCCAATAATCTCCAATTTAACGTCATCAAGAAATGCGCCACAACCAAAGCCAGACTCTCACATTTGGTATTTGAATCGTCTCAGCTTTCAATTTGTCTTCAGCAGAAGGGTCTCTTGCTAATCATCCCTCTTCTTCATGGATTCTTTAGATTTTGCCTCATGGTCTGACTCCATTGCCTACTTTTATGCCAGTAGCAACTGTGAGTAAATGCGTTCATCATCACTCAATTCTTGAAACTAACTCGGACTTTATTCTCTTGATTCCGACCTTAGCAAGCTTCCATAAAAGGTCTAACCTATGATCAAATCAATGCAATCGGCATATCTTTAATCCTCAATAATACGTTGGTTGGTTTGTTTGCCCTCGATAATCCACTCATCTTCTTCAATTGTTGATTTATTCATCTTGATCTTTAAAATTCTAGTTATCACCTTTCTTTAAGACCTGGTACTCAGATTTTAGATCAATCTAATGGAGTTCATAACTTTCAATCTTGGAATTCAAATTTATTAAGCGATAGTGGTGGCTTTCAAATGGTTTCATTGTATGTTTCGTCACCTTTTCTCGTCTTTTTATAATATGTATAAATCATAAACTAATTCATTGTCATTGAATCTTGATCGTCATCAAAAATTACTTGAAATTATTTATTCTGAATGATTTTTAAAGATCTAAATTAACCAAAGTCACAGAAGATGGCGTTGAATTTCAAAATCCTTTTGATCAATCAAATCAAGATAAGATATTATTAACACCTGAACGTTCAATCGAAATCCAACAAAGCTTGGGTACCGATATTATCATGTTGGTCTTTGTTTTTTGTTTCTCGATTTTCAAACTACATTTGATTTTGCTCATTAATCTTGTACTTATCTTCTCATGTTCTTAAATAGGCAGTTAGATGATGTAGTCTCATCCACCACTCCAGATCCCGAACGCGTTGAAGAAGCAATGCAAAGATCAATCAGATGTAATTAATCGTCCTACCTTCTTGATCTATCAAGCTTATTCTTACTCTCATCTAATAATTCAATCAGGGCTTGATCGTTGTATTCAACAACACTTCCATCCTAGAAATCTTTTGCCTCCACCCCACCCTCAATCTTTATTTGCCATAATTCAAGGTGGCTTATCACCCAAACTAAGATCTCGTTGCTTAGACGCAATGACTCATCCAGCTCGTATGTCAAAATTAGGTGGCTATGCAATCGGTGGATTATCCGGTGGTGAATCAAAAAATCAATTTTGGAGAATAATCCATCAATGTACTCACAAATTACCTGAGCTCAAACCAAGATATTGTATGGGTATCGGATATTCAGAAGATTTAGTAGTGGCTGTGGCTCTTGGTATCGATATGGCAGTTGAGTTTGAGCAAAAAAACTCTCAACCTTATTCTTCTATTACTCTATTGAAACCCTTCTCCATAGGATTGTGTATTTCCCACCAGAACCGCTCGATTTGGTGTGGCCTTAACGTTTAAAGGTCCCCTAAAACTTTTCAAGAGGCAACCGTTTGAAAGAGACTTTGCTGTTATCGATTCAGATTGTGGTTGTTTGAGTTGTCAAAATGGAAATGGTCAAAGTCGTAGCTTTTTATTTCAACTTTTAAAAACTAATAACCCCGTCGTCAGTAATCTTTCAAATCATAGATACAACATGCAGAAAAATAACTAATTTACCAATCCGTTTTTCAAAAGGCAATACAATCCATCACTGCCCATAACTTATTTTATCAATCTCAACTAATGGAAAAAATTCGAGTTAGTTTCTTTTATTCCTTTCAAACGTTTATCAGTATCGTTTCAAGTTTGGGCTGGAGTAACACAATTGCCTACAAAATAACAAGTGTTACTTAGGCCCACAAAACTGTTCAAATTGTCATTTTAATCTACTTTCGATTGGCATTCTCATCATCTGTTGTGTTTTAATTTTATTTAGACTTCAATCGCCCAAGAAAAATTCCCACAATTTTTAATTGAGTTTTTTCACGAATATTATGCTGGTGATGTATCGTCATATCCGTGAGTTTCTTTTATCTTTATCTTCCTTTTATTACAATAATCAACAAAACATCAATGCCCTTCATTCTAAATTAAATTTCTACTTTTCTTTTGTAAAAAAACAACTAGAAATTGGTGCGTTGAAGCTTTATACTCAGTAGGTGTAGATATTGTGCAAAAGAAAATCTTGAAACCGTAAGAAGCAAAATCATTTAATAAATATTACAAAAGAAATATTCCGTGTCCTCAAGGCAAAGCATCACTCAAGAGAACTTTTGCATTCAAAGTCTCCAAAGGTGATCAATCTCAAAACCGCCGGTTCATTCACAAAGCCAGTTAGCTGAGATTATGGATTGGCCTTATCATTTCCTTCAAGACTTGACCAGTTCTATTCGTTCCCAGGGCATCCTTGAGGGATTCAAAAGCACTTATTCATACATTCTTCATGCTTATTATTTGGATTTCAAATATAAGAAAGCTATTTTTTGTGACAGAATGTATCAAAAAAGAAAAAAGCTTACCTGAGAAAACATAATGAATTAAAAATAAGCCCCCAAAAAATTGAAAAAAAATTGAAAGAAATAAATAAAATAAAATAATGTTTTTTACTCTAACATTCCCTTGAGAAACAGGTTGGTGACTAATACTATAATCAAACAAAATGAAAAAGAATTAAAAGAGTATCTAAAAAAAGTAGATCATATTTCTTCAATTTTTTTTTTGTGATTTTAAAATTCTCAAAAAAAAAAAAAAATTTAATTTTTATATAATTTTTTTTTGTTAATGTTTTTAAGTAAATTAAAAAAAATTCCATTTGTGGAATTTTTAAGGCCATAAATGACATTAATGGAATCAAAAATGTAATCAATAAACTGAATTGTATCAAAAATGCCATAAATTGGTATCAACAATGACATATATGTCATCAAAAATGCCATAAATGATATTAAAAGAATTAGTGGCATGGAAAATGCCATTAATGGAATCAAAAAATGTCATAAATAGAATTCAAAGTGCCATTTATGGAATGAAAATTCCATTTATTTAATCAAAAAGGGGCCCATAGAATTTATTATGTGTTTTTACTAATTTATGGCAAAAACACAGAAGGGCTTACATGTTTTTACCAAAGTCCATTTTTTTATTAATAATTAATTTTAATTAATTTTCAATAATTCTTCTTAAAATAAGTTTCTGGTAAAATAATTTCAGCAAAAGTGGTAAAAACACATAAGGGTTACCCTGGACCCCTTTTCAATTGAAAAAAATCTTCCAAAACTCTGTTAAAACCCCCAGAGGAATTTCTAATGGCATTCATGGAATTTTAAATGGAAATTTCAATGTCCTTATGGTATTATCACATTCTCAATCACATTTATAGAATTGTGGCATTGTTAATTACATTTCAAAAATCATATTATTTTAGAGGTTTACTCAAATCATTTTTTTTTTTTTTTGCATATACAAGTTATCCAAGTTATCCCCCTTCTTGGTCTTAATTACTACTCAAATGCAACCTCAGTCATGGTTTTCTATCAAAAAATATGACACTTTTTTACTTAAAAACATTAAAAAAAAACACTTTTTGCACCTACACTTGTCATATTTAAAGAAATCCCCAAAGATATGGATATCTGGTTTTTTATTCTCAATATTGACCACTTCAATTTTTTTTTTTTTTCGAGAAAAAATTAAGGAAATTAACAAGTAGAAAATTTTTAGATTAATTTTTTTTTAAAAAAAAAGGTTCCATTAAAAGAAATTTTGAAAAAAAAAAAATTATGAAAAAATTTGATGATCTCAAGATCCCACACAATGGAAAAAAAATATGACAAAAAAAAAAAAAATTGAATTTTTTTTTTTTCAAAAATAGGCCTAAGGAATTTTTTTTTTAAAAAAAAAAAAAATTGGGTAAAAATAGATTGTTTGACTATAAATTTGTAAAAAATATGTTAGGGTTTATTTACTTTTAAAAGCCTTCTTAAAATATTATAGTATTACTAATTTATAATTTTCTTTAAAAATATTTGAAATAAAAAAAAATATATATATAAATTAAAAAAAAAAGAATTAAATAATTATTTTAATTTCTTTTAAACAAAAATACTAATGATAGATATAGAAATTTTAAATACATATATATATATATATATATATATATATATCATGGTATCTGTTTCTAGAATTGAGTTTTATTATTCAGATTTGTAATTAATCTATACCTTGATCTTTTGAATTTCTAATTTTAAATTATATCATAATATTAAAAATTCAATAAATCAGGAATGATGCATAAAGACCTTATTAATATTTAAATTTTCTGTTTCATAAATACTTGTCTTATGTAAAACATCAAAATTATACACTGTTCTTGGATTTAAGAGGGAAACTTATCATTTTGAAAGTGAAATTATTTTATTCATTAAAGTATTTTTTGAACAAAGAAACACATCAATAATGGAGGTAAATAAGTAAGTTAAATTGGTATATCAATATTATTATTTAGCACCTCTTTGGATTATTTAAAATCATATTTTACCACATCTGTGATATTTGTTTTTCTACCAAAAACATAATCCATTTAATAATAAAATGGGTACATTATTTCAATTGATTCATGAATTTATATTGATTTATTTAGTTTAATCTTCCTCACCAACTCAACCCTCATTTCAGAAGTTATATTTATTTGATATAACATATCTATCCCTGTTAGTATAAGATTAGTCTCCTATAATAATGCTTCAGAGGTTCAGGAAATATTTCAATTTAAAAATTAAATTTCAATTAAACAAGTTGAAATTTATCTTTGTTACCTGAAGCTGTCTTTCCCACAGAATCAAAACTGATACTATCAAGATAAGAAGAAAGATGGCCATCTATTTTATCCAATTGATATTTCAAAGTTAATTTGATTGGTTTAAATCTTCAGATTGGTGAGAAATAGAGGTGAAGAATTTTAAAAACTTTTATTTGTATTTTTTTTTTTTTGAATATTGATAATTTGAAAGTTTTAAAAAAATAAAAATAAAATAAAATAAAATTGTAAAATTATTTTAAAATTTAAAATAAATAAATAATTAAATTTTATTAAGTTTAAAAATTAAAATTATGGAATTTGATAAAACCTAAACTTTAAAGAAAATACTAAGTTACTGAACTAAAAAACCAAATTTTATTTTTTTTTTTTGATAAAAAAAAAAAAAAACAAGGGATTTATTTTAATGAGGAGTTCAAGTAAGAAAGAATTAAAATAATTCTTAATATGTCATTTTTAAAATCAAATATTATTTTTGAATTATTAAAAATATTTAATGGCTAAAGAAAAAAATGATAATTATTTTTTGAAAAATTAATTTAAATCACAAAATGAGAATTTAAAGGATGGAAAAACTAAAAAACTTTATTATAAATTAATTTCAGATTAATTAAAGCTTTTCTATTAATAAGCTATGGTAATTTCAACAAGAATAAATTCTCAATCAATAAATATTTATTCACAATTTGAAAAACAAAAATCTTAAGAAATATAAAATACTTAGAATTTTTTTAATTTGAAATATTTAATTGATGAAAAATTTATCAATTAAGAGAAAAATAATTTTAAAAAACAAATAGAAATGATGAATCATGAAAGGGTTTGATTATAAAAACCTTGAATAATAGGTAAAAATCTCATTATTGTAACCTTTTATATGTATATTGAAGTAGAAATTTGTAAGAGCTTCTTGAAAATTCTATCAAATTTTATAAAAAATTTCTCTCAAGTACCTTTAAATCACTATCAAATTTCTTATTCTGGTTACACACTTGGTAATAAGTTCTTTAATTTTTTGTTTAATTGGGAATGAGCTTGAAATGTTTTTTCTAGCTAAAAAATTTCACCAGGAATTCATCTAATAGGCTCTATTAATATACAAAAATACTTCAGGTCATAAGATAATGAGGAATTTTTCCAATCTGATAATCTTTTAAATAATAATATAATTTTACTTGAAATTTCTTTGTGATATATCAAACCAAATAATGCCTTTTAACCTCAGTATACTCATTTTAAAAAAAAAAACATTTAAATGCTTTAAAATGGTCAAGTATAATTGGATTAGATTTACAAAAATTATTCTGAAGTCAATTGAAAAAAAGAAACAATATTTATTTCATACTTTATCTCTTAAAATCAATTTAATTGATAACCCTTGAAAATTATATTCAAAATATTGTTTTTGTAATATAAGTTCTATATTTAATTTATAAAAAAAAATAAAAATCATTCATTTTATCATTTAATTTATAAGTGTATCCAATTCCTTTTATAATAAAACCTTATCTCTATTTTTTCATATAATATGTCCTTTCTTTAAATATATATATAGCTCTCTTATATTATGGGGTATCAAACATAAGAAATCCTGAGTTGTAAATATTTTTTTTATCAGATCCTACTTTTAATTTCTTGAATTTTGTGAATTATAAACCAAAAGAGGTTTGGTATTTAAAAATAAAAAAACCCATGTTTTTGGAACAAATCCAAAGATTTTAACACCTCAAATTTCACTCAAATATTTCCAAATTCCTTATTAATTTTTTTTTCAAGCTTTTCCAAGTGCTTATATTTGAATTTTAAGTTCTTTTCTTGCATAATACCACATAAATAGTAAAAATTTATATTTAGTGTAAATCATCATTCAATCCTTATTAAGAATATTTTTCATTTAATTTTTAATCTGATTTATGATAAAACCATTCCCAAAAACCCACCAGAATTCAATTATTTCAAGAAATAATTAAATTGAAATATATGTAGATTTGATAACCTCCGATTCTGATCATGAAATTTAAGTAGAAAATCTTTACTGTACAGGTAGAAAAAGATATTACAAGTCCAAAAGAACTCATCCAACAGCTTATATATACACTCCAGTGGATTTTATCATGTTTGAAAATCTCAAATTCAGCCTACTATGCAATACTATTCATCAATAATTTTGAATTTTTTTTTCAATAATTTAATATGATGAGGTATTTCAAAATTGATCACAATAAAAACAGAGAGATAAAGCTATAAATTCCTCAGTAGCGTTATAATTCTTAGGATAAAATGCAAATGGTGAAGCATTGGGGAAGTTAGCAATAATTTTTTGTGTTAGCCATGGTTCAATTGGGCTATATACTCAGAATAGTGTGAAGTGTTTTTTCAAGTATAAGAGGGATTTCATCAAATGGCTAAAAATTGAAAAACAAAGTAAAATATCAGAGGATATTAAATATGAATTATTTCATGTTTGTATTGGGTTCATTGATGGAAGTCTTATAAAATTTTTGCCAAAACCATAAAAAGATTGAGGGGCCTATTTTGAGAGAAAGGAAAGGTAATGTTTTTTTGTTTATTTGTTTTTTATGAGTTAAGTAAAATTACCTTTCAGATATTTCATTTCCATTGAATTAGTGTGTGACATAAACAAAAATTTCATTTTGATTTGAAATGGACGTGTAAGCTGACTTAATTACTCAAATTTTTATCAGCATAGGAAAATTTCCAATACTCCTCAAGATCTTTATAACAGGGATCAGTAACTTCTGGCCTACTCATAATATGAAATATCACCATTTATTGTACCAGAATACACTTATTTTTCTTTAAATTAGAAATATAATCAAAAAAATTTCCTATGTTTGGAAAGATCAAGAGTATAAATTGAGAATGAAATTGGAATTTTGAAAGGATTGTGGTCATACTTGAGATAAATAAGGAATAGAATTCAAAATATAAATGAGGTTAAATCCTTTGTAAATTGATTGGTCACATATTTAAGCTTATATAACCTTTTTGCCTGTGTTGGGTACCATTGGATTGATTCATATAAAGAAGAGGATCCACCAAAACTAAAAAACCTTTTGGATTTAAATAATTAAAATGAGAGCTTGAGCTTCCCTTTTTTTAACATTTCAAGTCATTGAGTTCAAATTGGCTGAAAAATAGATAATATTTATTTCTAAAATATTAACTTTACAAAATTGCGAAAAATCAGGAGAACACAAATTGTGAATTGTATTTTTCTTATTGGTTAATTATATAAGCTATATTTCTTATTTAAGTGAAGTAATTTTAGAGATGAGTTGTATTTTCCATTTATGAAACATAAAGTGAAAGAAACATGAATGAATGTTTCATACTTACCTAAAACTTTCTCTTTTGATATTAATGATTCCTTTATTTATGGTCATTGAATTTGCATTAAATTCCATGTGGGGTCAAATTCTGATTTTTTCCCCCCAATATTCGATGACTTCTTGTTTATCTTAAGAGATAGTTAAAAATGGATGATTTCAATATTTGGTAGTTTTAGTAGCTTAATTTAATATTAAGGAGGTTTTTAAAAGTATTCCAATCATAAATTACTTTTAAGAAACAATAAAATCGGAGTTTTTAATTCAAAAAAAGAATAAAATATGACCAGAGGGTTGAAATATTTTTGGAATTGGCTGATAATTTTTTATTAATAAAAGATAAAATACCATAAGTCTAAGGGTTGAGATCTTTTTTATCCCCAAGGTTTATTATGGAATATATCCAAAGTAGTAATCACATCAAAAAATTCCTGATATCATTTGATTTTCATGTTTTTCATTCCACTTCACTAAAACTTGGTAATTGGCCTTCTTACATGATATCTTGGTTTCTTCTGATGTCCTTATTTAATATAAATTTGATTCTGCAATGGATAAATTCATGAAAATGCAGAAGTTTGGTCCATTTCTCATCATCTTGACCAATATCATCTTGAGCTCAACCTTCTTTTCTGTAATAAACCCCTTCATAATTTACAGAATCAGGGACTTTATTGAAACCAATACCCTATATAATCCCTCCTAGAATATCTCAATTTATCTTTATTTCATTTCCATTTTTGGAAAGATTCATTAATGTGATTATGAGTTTTTTTAATTCAGTAAATGTAGTGTTTGGCTGATTGAAGGGATGTATTTGATGAATCATAATTGGGAGATGAGGTGTTCAATTTTTCTTTATTATTACTTATGGATTAAGCAGCATTTCCTTTTGAAGGACTTCTAAGCCAGGTGTAATTTGGCTCCTTCTTCTTTTCCAAAGAAATGACAGAAAGGTCTTTGTGATCTTGTCCAAGATTTTTTTAAGTCTGATCAATGAATTTTAATTGTCTCCTTTTAATTCTAGTGCAAAAAGAGGGTCGGGCTTAGATTATTGACACATCATCCTCAAAATTGCTATCATAATTTTGTTTAGTACCAAAATCTACCATATTATCATATGTTAAGAATGTTGGAAGTAAATAATGAATTGAATTTCAAATTGATTTATGAATGGAATCAATCTTATAAAATGGTTGAGTCTCAAAATTTAAATTATGACAGGTTTTCTAATGAGAAGGTTTTTTAAAAGAACTTGAGGAATAATTGTATTAATATAATGAATGTAAAAATGATGATTAAGATTAATTACAAGCCCCAAAGGAAATTCCTCTTCTAAATTAATAAGAAAAAAAAATAGAATGATTAGCATGGTTATTTTGATAATGATTAAAAAAAAGTTTCCTTATAAAAGAATATTTAGAAAATATTCAGGTCTTATCATGATTTGGTTGAAAGGATATAAAAAATAAAGGGGCTGCATGAGTCAGTTGCTAGTTAATAATAGATAACTAGATAAAATTACTTACCTATTAAATCTAACAATAGGTAGGATTATTTTCAAAATAATGGGTTGAGAAATTGCTTCCAATTTGATTAGAAGTCGATTCAGAAGAAATTTATAATAAATTGGTTAGAATGATTTTTAAATGATTCAAGTAATTGAATAGTAAATATAAAAAACCCATTGTGAGGGTATGGTTAATAATTGATATGATTGGGTGGGTTGAGAGGTACATGGAGTCGCTGAGGAGGAGGTTCCAATATACAAGTGAAACTAAATAAAATGAATTACCTATTATAACAAAAAGGTTAGTAAAAGATTTAATAATAAAGAGAATATCTATACCTATAAATTAAACTGAGGTTGAAGGATTTGAGGTTGAGTAGTTCAAGACGAGTTTACTGGGGTGTTAGCTGAAATAATAATAATAAAAAAAAAGGGTGTCTGTCAAAAATTTAGTATTGTTTTTTATTTATATGAATTAGAGAACAAAATTTTCCTGAAGAAATCAAAATTAATAATAAACAATTTAAGGCTAAAAAATATAAAATCAGAAACTTTTTTTATATTTTTCTGATTGAGCTTGGGATTTCTATTTTTGATATTGCTTCTTGGTTTTTTTTTAAAATGAAGCATGGAAAAGATAAAATGACATTCATCAATTGTTCTCAGAAAAATTAGTGATTTTTTTTAATTAATTTGAAACAATCAAATAAAATTCACTTACGCTCCCACTTATTCTACACCCTCTATGTCTTTTCACAATGTCAAACTAGAGTCAAGCTCAACAGGGTCTAGATCCATCCATTTTAGTTGATGTTGAAACATATTGATTTTGATGTGCTCTCAGATCATAACCCCCCAAAAAACACTTTGAAAATCTTTCAAGAAAGACAAATGCACATTTACCATTCATATCAATGGATAAATGATATTTAATCTTGGAGTTATAATTCAAATAATTATTTTGTTGATGTTTAGACTACTTTAACTCACCAAAATATGTTTTGAGAGTAAAAAATGACCTTCCTCATGGATGTCTCACTTTTTTCCAAATATAATAGAGCCAGAAGGCTAAATCATATCAATTTTTATCACATTACATACTCCCAAACAGCTTGGTGAAATATGTATTATGTAAAATTTTCAATAAACTCCAAAAATTCTTGTAAGATGTGTCTATGAAACTGTTGATAATATTACTATTAATCAACAGTACTATGACTGTTCTTATGAAATATAATAATAAAAATGATTATAGCCACAATTGAATAATTAAAAAATTATTTCTTTTACGTTTTATACACTACTAGTGATTATAACAGTAAGCAGTAATTGTCTACAAGAATCAATTACAAGAAGAATTTAATAATAAAAACTTCTTTATTAAAATAATAAAATTATCTTTTACAAGAATAATTATCAAGATACCTCTTGAAGAAAACTATTACTAGAGAAAAACCTTAAGAATTAAGATAAATCACTCACTATTAATCCAATGAACCTTTTAGAAGATAATAGTAGAGATATCTGATGTATAATTGTGGATTTAATGTATCAAAAAATGATTTTATAACAATATTAAAACAATATATACTTGATTTCTATGATTTCACGTCCTTCTAATTGATTATGAAAGATTCAAAACACTTAAGAAAAGGTTTAACTAATACTTACTTGTTGGTACTAAAGGTATAATTGAATAATGCAATGATTTGGAAAAAACAGCAAGAGGAGGTCTCTTTTAAGTCTAAGACAGCTCATAGAGGTGTTCCATGGAGAAAACTGAAAAACCAGTTAGTGAGAAAACAATAAGACTTTTTGTATTATTGATTGCATCATCTGTTGTCACGTAAGATTATCATAATCACTTAATTAGTGCTTTTATGTGACTACCAACCCATTTACAGTTAGGAATAAAAGGAGTAACAACTGCAAATATTCTCTTATTCCAAAGTTATTAATGTTATTGGAAATTTCATCACAGAGTGTATTTTCTGTGAATTTTTAAAGATTCAGTATTTTACATGGAATCATCAAAAATGGACTGTAAGTAAGACTTCTAATTTTATGTATAAAAGTATAATTATCTTTGGTTTTTATATGAATTATACAGTTCTCAATTGTTCCTGAAGGTTTCAGAAATATTCATCAAGAATTGTATTTTTAAAGAATTTTTGAAGTTTTTACCTCATTTCTACATAGAATTGCAAATAGCACGATATGGCTGGTTGCTATAACGTAAGTCAATGGATGCTAGTCCAAAAATTGTTTTAAATAAGCTTTTGGGGTTTATCCATGGAGATTCATTAAGAATTGACATGTTTACAGGATTCTCAGCTTCTCTTTACCTCCTTGGCACATCAAAATAGCAGCTTATTTGCTATTTTCTTATGATATAATGAAATTCTGACTTGGTAACCAAATTACCAAAAAGTTTTGGTTTAGTAATTGGGTCAAGATCAGCCATGTATCCAAGCTTTGGAGCTATCCACGCCTCAGAGGCCTCAGAAGTTGGGTATCCTGGCTCTCTTTGATGTCTTTTGTCCCCTCTAACTATTTTCACGTCAAAAATAGAGATTCAGGCTTAAAGACTGAGATCCACTATGGGTGTACCAAAAGTGCATATAAGAATACCATAACATTAAGTTCCCAAAGCATGAATAAAAATATTATTAGTGTATATGTAACATGGGATTTCTCACAATCCCATTATTTTGGGGTGAAATTGAGAAAAACAAACATTTTCATGGATCTTTTATGTGGTATTGAAATATTTTCCACATTACCACCTCAAAGAGTTGATTTGACCTTATTCACTCTATGGAGAAACCCTAGGTGAAATTTTGTGTAGAATCCATGGATTTACTTACTCAATGAAGAGTTATTCATCTTTTCTGTAATTGAAAATGATGAATTTTGAATATATGCATGACTTATGGGTTATGCATAGTTCATATTTTATTTTTAAGATAATTGTGGCCTATTTGGGTAGGTAAAATATAACTCAAGGCTCACAATTATTATCATTATACTGAACTCACTATACTATAATATCAGTTTACACAATCACCTATCATTCCCTCCAGAACCAAACCATTTAATTAAAAGTGAATGTAGACTTATCAAGTGATTTCAGAATCTGTTTCACTTCCACAAGTGGCTTTGAAGAATTAAATTCAGAATTTTTTGAATCCATATCATATTTCTCTTTTCATAACTCCAATTATTTTTCCCACTTTTCTTTGTCAAATGTTTCTCACAGTAAAAATTTAGTTCCATTCATTTCAGAAAACTTTCTTTATCACTTTGCTACAGGCAAGATTTGTTATCTTCAATACACTTCTTTTGATTCCATTACAAGAAAGAATTATCAGTTTCCTAGCAAGCTGAAGTGCAATAAGTCAAAATTAAAGACAAAAATTACAGTGCCAAACAGTTTACTCAAATGTTTCTGATTTTCAATGAGATACTGATTTACCTTCCTCATTAACATTGAAGTTGGACATACACTTTTTCTTTTTTAATGAGCTGATTTCTATTTTCTGTATATAAATAAGCAGCAACCACAATAAATATAGATCAATACAGTTCACCAAATGAACTCACCACCCCAATATACACATCTTTATTGAAATTGTGATAATATTAATCTCGATTTCAGTGGAATTATGAAAGTTTCCTGTTTGGTTACCATAAATTCCTGAATTGAAAAGCTCAAGTCAAACCTGAAAAGTCTTTTCAAGCCCAAATTGACTTACTCACCTCATTATACTCAACACCTTCATTTAATATATTTTGAATAACTTCCTAAACCTATTTTTGATCATATAGTTCCAGTGGAGAAACATTTTGCTTGTGACAAAAGAAATCATGAAAAAATCTATCCTGTCTGGTGGGGGTAGCAGGTCTAACCCAGGTCCAACCTGCTTTGAACCTGAGATTTGACCTTTGTTATAAAATTGTAATATTGTTTCAAATACTCTTAGAAGCAGGTTTGGTCATTCAGAAGCTTTACAAATAGAAATAGAAGATTATGGAGTTTCCATGATTTTCATTTGTTTACGCTTGAATCAAATATACACTACCCACCAATACAAAACATAACTTGATAAAACTTGGTACTAACAGGTAAAGAACATTTGTTTGAATAAATATGTGAAGTAATTTCAACACTATTTTATTTTCTTTTATATTTCAAATAAATGACCTATTTCACATGTTCTCACCATTTCAAAATCTTTATATGTAACATTCTTTGTAAAGAAACTATTCAATATTTGAAAAAGGATTTATAGAAAAACAAATTATCTTCTGGGTGAATACTCAGCCACACAATTTCTTTTTTTGTATTATTAAATAACCCATAGCTTGAAAGAGGAATATTAAAAATTGAAAATCTTGTTATAATAAGCAAATAATATCTATTTTGTTCTTTACTTATATGAAAAATTCATTTTGTATTTTCAAAAGGCTTTTGAAACTGAAATTTATTCCATCACTTTACAGAAATAAGAAATATCATGTATTCTTTTGAATAATTGTATTGTTCTCTTCATTATGCAATATAATACTTATATATGAGTATTTTTTTCATTCCAATAGCTTCCACCATATTTCAAATCTTCATCTGACATAAAAAATAATTCTCATTATAAAAGGTATATGTCAATGTAAACTTAATTGGGTATAGAGTTTTGTAACTTTTAATGTTGCAATATGGTACTTATAAATATTTTATTGCATTTTTTTAATTCCTCAATGGTTTTTACAAAACCTAATCATTTTTCCTGCTTGTGTTTATAAAAATAATCTATATCCAAGGTTTGAAAATTTTGAGGGATTCAATATTCACAGTTCCCATACTTTCGTTGACCTCCTCCATCGCTTGCCTTGATTATGTATTTCCTACAATTTTCAATTTGTTTTTTCAATTTTTCAGTATCTGAAATTCTGATAATTTGAAAAATAAACAGTAAAACAATTCAAAATTATTTAAATTAAGAAATGAGATAATACATTTTTTTTCACATTTTCAATCATCTTTTCTTATTTTATGTTTTTTTTTTCAATTATCTTAATCTTTTAGAAATTTTTTTCATAATTTTAATTTTATGTTGTATTTTTTTAATTTTCTTTTCATTTTTTTTCTTTTTCAGTTCTGATTGATTCTTATTGATTTTTGTTTTTTATTTTCATTATTTTTATTTTCTTTCCATTATTTTCCTTTAATTTTTTATTTCCTTGTGCTTTATTTGCATTTATTTTTTCCTGATAATTTTTTCATATTGTTATTATTTAAAATTTTCAATTTCTTTTTTTTAATTTCAATTTTACTTTTTTTTATTTTTGAAGTTTTGAAGTGGAGATATTCTGCAATAGGGGTTACTACACTGGAATTAGTGCAGACACACTTATTCCAATGTATCTCCACCCCAAACTTAAAGAAAAGAGCCCAATAAAAAAGAAAAAAAAAGTAAAAAAAAACACAAAAAGTCATAATAAATTAACATAAAGAAATTCAAAAAAAACCTAAAAAAGTTACAAAAAACAAAGAATTGAAAAAAACTAGGGATTTAATAGAAAAATTATGAAATAAAAAAAATATTAAATCAAAGTTGAATTAAGAAACACAATTATAATTGTCAATAGTCAAAGAAAAAAATTACTAAAAATTGAATAAAAGGCTAAAAATAAGACAAAAAGAAAAATTAGTAATTGAAAAAAAAGAACACTAAAGCTCAAATATTAATAATAAACAAAAATGAGGAAAAAGATGAAACACCAATAAAATTGGAAAATCGGAAAATTCAAAACAAAAGTATGATTGGAAATAAGACAATTATAATTTGAAACTTCAATAGAAAAGGTATATTTTAAACAACATACATATAATAATGAACAGAAATTCCGTACAAGAATATGAGTTTGGCAATGGTGAATATGCAAGAAGCCATACATTTCAGTGTAATAAATCTGTAAGGTGTGGATATGAAACTTTGATTAAAAATCAAGTACTTTTCCTGTCCTCAAAATTTGTATAAGGTAAAAATCAATTAAAAATAGTAAGAAATATTATCTTTAAGAGAAAACAAGCCAATTTCATTGTTTATAGCTTTATTAGTATAAAACAATAATATTATAAAGATTTATTGTTTTACCAACAATGAAAATTTATCCAAAAATACTCTACAAGAGATATTTAAGGCTACAAAAGAAATTTCTTCAAGAACAATTTCAATTGGAATAAATTGAGAAATGAACTGCAAGCAATTAATTAAAGAAAAAAGTCTTTAAAAAGAATATTAAAGAGAAAACAGGCCCAAAAGTGACCAGAGTGAATTTGGAAACAAAGTGACAAAGCTAACAGTGATGAAAGATGCTTTAATTCACTTTTGGGGTGGTTCAGGGGTAAAAATAATTATAAGAGTTACAAACAATGATTATAATGATTTCTTAACGTGGTTGAAAGGTTTAAAATTATTTAAAAAAGGTGGTTGGAATATTTTATTGATTGGTTTAACAGTGTTTAAACTAATTATAAAAGGAAAAGATTCTAACATGAAGAGAAAAGTGGGGCAAAGAAGACATTCTTTTATAGCCATCAATTTTCTTACTCAAAAAGTAAAATTTACTCTTGTCAGTCGTTAAAAACAGTCTGACAACAGAAAAGCCAATTATGGCATCATTGAACTGTGGTTTAGACCAAAAAAGGGCTGGTTTAAGCCATTTTTAGCTGTTTTAGACCCTTAAATCAGCAATTACTCTAGCAATACCTGGTCTAGAGCCTTCAAAACACGTCAGAATGTGTTTAAGAGGCGTAGAAACCAGTTGAAGCTGTTTTAACTAACATTGTTTTAACTTAAGGGTAGTTTTACCCTCTTGGCAGCAGTTAAACCACCCTGGTTGGTATCAAAACCTCATCATCAATTGAGTCACAGACCCTGTGACTCAATTCCAGGCCAAAAGTGATGAACTTTTGTGCGGATTTTGACATCCCACGCCAGTCAGCAAGGATTTTGGGGGTCTGGCTCCCCCTTAGAGCTAGAGTTCCTTTCCCCCCCAATTTATTTTTTCCTTTAATTCCTCATCATGTATTATACTTGTAATTTACATATGTATTTCAATTGAATTGTACAGTACAATACAGTAATAATTGATACCTCATATGTAGGTCAAAGCTCACTTATGTAATACATGTGCACATTTTGACATTTCAATTGAATTCAATTGAAAATACTTCAATTCCTCATAATTTCTAAACTAAACACAACACCTCAATTTTAACACAAAAATTGATGGTTAACACCACATGTGGTGTGAATTAAATTGAATTTTTTAGGATTTTCAATTTTTGTATTGAAAATACTAAAAACTTAATTTAAGCTTATTTAGAGTTGAGTTACAGAAATTTCATCCAGAGGTGACCCCACTTTATTTTTTATGAGGAATCCAATGTTTATGTATTGGATAAAAAGCTATAATATATTTTATATAAATTTTTACCAAAAAATATTTTAATTTCACAATTTTTATTAAAAATTCATTTTTACTTAATTTTTACAAGTAAAAATATAATTTCATAATTTTAAATTTTATTGTAATTTCATTTTCAAATTATAATTAAATTTTGATTTTTAAATATAAATTTGTATTTATATTTCAATTTTTATTTTTATAATATAAATAAGTTTATTTTATTTATATTTGTGTCTTAATTTATATTTTGTGGTCTTTTGGGTACATGAAAATACCTCTAAGGCTCACATTCCCTCCCCCTAAAAAAAGAATATTACTTTGTAATATTGTTATTTCTAGTGTGCCTGAACCTTCTGAGAAGTTTAGTAGCTTCAGGTATGTCTTTTTCTGGCAACCATATATCTTCACAAGTTGGGTCACTGTACCTAACAAGGTATTCCCTTACTTTGTTGGGTCTCAACTTTCTTTCTTTGAGAACTTTGGTAATTTTCTTACTACCAGATGACTCCATAGGAGGTATAACTTGGGGAACTTGATTCCTCAAGGGGAATGTTTCAGCATCACTAGATTTATATGGCTTTATCAAGCTCACTGGAAATGTAGGATGCCTATTGCTAAGTTCCTCAGATAACTCTACTTCAACAGCATTTTATCCATGGAGTGCCTTAATAACAAAGGGTCCTGAACAGGAGTCTTTCAGCTTTTTACATCCTTTGATGTTATTGAAGTTAGTGGTGGATACAAGAGCTAAGTTCCCCACTTTGAAATCTGGCATTGCATGTGATTTATCCCATTTGTCCTTAGCATATGAAAAATAGTCCTCAATGCACCTTACTGCATGCTTTCTAGCTTTGTCTAGCATTCCTTTGGAGCTAGCAGCTGTGGGATGTATTTCAATCAAATCTTTCCTCAAGGAATCTTGCGGTAATTTGGGGTTCCATCCTTTTTCTAGGATAGCAGGAGTTTGATTGGTACTGGCATGGATTGATGTTTTATATCCTAATTCCAGTGCTGGCAACAGAGTACACCAATAATGGGTAAATCCATAAAAATCTTTGAATTCAAGGCCATATGCACAAAGTCTTCTTACCATGTCTTCTAAGGTTTGGATCATCCTTTCTGTCACAGCCAAGGAGGCAGGGGCATTACCAATCATATTCCACAATCATTACTTCATTGATACCCTCAAAACCCAATCAGCAAGGGGTTTCATCCAAGATTCTCCAAATACAGTTTTTCATACAGGCAAGATCCAAATACAGTTTCAAACCTCAATACAGTCATACAGGCAAGACCCAAATACAGGATTCACCAAATACAGGCCTGTAATCAATACAGGCGCAAATACCTGTATTGACTGTATAACCTGTATTGGATTCACCAATACAGGATTCAATCCCACATCCAACTTCTTCCAGCATACAGACAAGTATCTCAACACTCAAACTCCAAGGCTGGTATTTCTCACATATACCAGCCCCTCTTCACCCACCTGGGGGTTTTTCCCCCAGTTAATTAAAATAGTTGATTTATTATTTAATATTATTTTATTCTCACTTTTGGAATATTATTTTATTACTTACTAAGTTAGTCTTAGCCTTCCCTCACCTGTTCAGTAGAGTCCTGGTGGCCATATCCTTATTAATCCCTTTTCTCTTTTCTGAACAGGTTGAAACAGTGACTCAGGATTATTTGTGGTTGGCTCTTTATTATTGCTTTTGCTTTGTCTCTCTTATCTTTTATACTTATTATTTTATGACTAGGAATTTATCCTCTTACTCCATTACTCTCATCATTTGAGTATTTCCTTTTGAGCCCTCCATAAGTAAGTCTGTTCACTGAGTGCCAGGCCCTCTTCATTTTAGAAGAGCCCCTGTGACATTATTTTAATTAACTCATAATTGCTTCTTTTCTTTCATTCATTTTATTAATTTCTCTCATTCTTCAATTATGATCTTTTCATGATTTCATGATTTTTATGATTTTTATGATTTTTTCTCTCTCATCAATTTTGATCTCATTCTTTTCATTCAAATGAAAATTGATTCTCTTTCTCATTTCAAAATTTCTGCTGACCATTTCACTTTATCATTATCATTATCATTTCTCTTTTTTTTTGTCTGAATTCAGGTTTATCAGGTCATTTGAGTGGAATTATTTGGGTTAATTGATTATTCATTCAGGGATTTTATTGATTTGGGGTATTCAGTGATTTTGGATTTTGGAAATTTCTCAAGATTATTGATTTATTGATTGATTCCTCAAGACATTGATTTCACCTCAAGATTTTTAATTGACTTTGATTGAATTGATTTGATTGACTTGATTTGACTACTCAAGATAACTGATTTATCCTCAAGATTTGATTTAATTGATTGATTTGAATTTGATTCCTCAAGAAAATTGAATTGACTTTTGAAGATATTGATTGAATCCCTCAAGCCTTAATTGATTTGATTTTGATTGACTTGATTTGACTTATTGATTGAAATTGATTATTCATAAGAATTTGACTTTGTCATATTCACTCTTCAAGATTTATTCATATTGATTCACTTCAAGATTATTGATTGATTTCTCAAGTTCATCAAGATTTTTATTTGATTGTTTTGGTCAAGCCTTCTTCTATTCAAAGTATCATCAAGTTTTATTTATTCTTCTTTCATAATGCCAGTTCAGCATAGCCCTCCAGCCAAGAATACAAGATCTCAAAGACATCAAGCTGTTCTCACTCCTACAGCAAGGGCTCCTCTTGACCGCACACCATCAGTTCATCAACTGAGTGCAAATTTGGACAGAGGACCACCAATGGAAGGAGCAGCACCCTCCAGAAGAGGAGGTGTGAAGTCTAGAAGATCAAGATCATTCTCTGGACTGTTGGGTGGCTATCCAAGCATTCCTCAAGGGCCTAGAAGTAGATTGGGGGAAGCTGAAGATGAGGAGGGGGAGGAGTCTGTGGAAGAGGAAGAATCTGAGGAGACTGAAGTGGCAGCTGCCTTGGCAGGTGCTCCTGAAGCTCCTGAGGCTCCAAATCTAGCCCTTTCTAATCAACCTTCTGTCGCTCAAGCTGAACCAAATTTCCTCAAGATGATGGAGCAAATGACTCAGTTTATGGGACAACTCACTCAAGCAGTTGCCCCAAGGGACACTTCAAAAGCCCCTGCATTCAAGACTCCATCAATGAAGGCACCTGATTCTTTTGATGGTACTAAAGCTTATAAATTGAGAGGATTTATTCAATCTTGTCAATTAATTTTCCATAATGACCCAGCAAACTTCTTCTCTGACAGGAAGAAGGTTTTGTACTCAACTTCTTTTCTTACTGGTAGAGCTGGCAAATGGATTGAACCTTACCTCTCAAATATCTCCAATGAAGACCCCTCTTATCTCCTCAATAACTGGCAGTTGTTTGAAACCCAGTTATTCACTCTGTTTGGTGATCCCAATGAAGTCAGAAAAGCTGAACAAGAGTTGGACAATTTGAGGATGAGGGAAAGTGGTCAAGTTTCCTTGTACATAGCTGATTTTAGAAGTTTAATGTCAAGAATTGGAGACTGGGGGGAAAGAGCCTATATTCATGTGTATAGGAGAGGCTTGGCATCAAGGTTGTTGGACCAATTGGCTTCTCACCCTGGAACTTTTGATAGTCTTCAAGAACTCATGGACATCACCTTGGAATTAGATACCAGGTACCATGAGAGGCAGAAGGAAAAGGGTAGCCATCAAGAGAAGAAGCCTCCAATCAGTGGATCCAACTCCTCCAAGCCCCCTCAAAGTTCATCATCAAAGAAGCCTTATCACAAGAGGAATAAGAAGGGGAAGAATTTTCAAGTGTCCAAAGACAAGCCTCATGCTGCTCTCCTCAATAAGGACAATAAATTAATCGGTTCTGAAAAGGAGAGGAGGATTAAAGAAGGCTTGTGCAATTATTGTGGTGGTAAACACCCATTTGAAAAATGCTTCAAGAGGCCTGAGAATAGGCAAGGGTCATCAAAAGGCTTCCCTAGCAAGCAGGGAAAAGCCTGAGTGGGAATCATGATGTGTTCAATGGTTCTCACTTATTTCCTTCAAGAGCACAATTGTGCACTCTGAATACTAGTGTCAAGAAATCTTTAAAATTTCTTATTTTTTCTTCAATCTCTGATATTTTTTATAGTATTCTCATTGATTCTGGTGCTACAAACTCCTTTATTGCAAAGAATTTTGTTCTCAAGTACTCATTGACCATGTCAGAGCTCCCTGAAAAGATTCCTCTTTTCATTCTGGATTCCAGTGAATCCACTTCCTTGTTCATCACCCATTATACCAAGTGGGTTGTTGATTTACCTTCCTTCCCAAGCTTTGAATGGGATTTCTTTATCATAGATTCACCCAAGGGAGAAGACCTAATATTGGGCTATGATTTTCTTTACCATTTCACTCCCATTATTGATTGGAAAAATGGATTGATCACCTATGATTCTAATCATAAGGATTCTAGTGGTATTATTCCTTCTACTAGTAATGACTTTTCCACTGCTGTCAACAGTGTTGCTCTGGTTGGTGAACTTAAGACACCTTCCTTTCCTCCTTCTGTCCATAACCCCTCCATTTTTCCCTCTCAGTCATTACTTCCATTAAGAGATGAAGTCTTCAAAGAGATAAAAGATGTTGGAGAAGATGTTGCTATATCTTCACTTCATCTCTTTCAAGGGGATATGGACCTTCCTCCTTTATCTTTTCATGCCTCCCTGGAGGAGCAGTGGGATGAGGAGGAAGAGCCAGAAGAGATTGAAACTGTGCTGAAGGTAGTCCCTCCTGTTTATCAGAAATATTAGGATGTATTCTCCAAAGTGAAAGCAGAGAAACTTCCCCCACACCGTGCCTGTGATCATCATATCGAACTGGAGGGTCTTCTACCTCCAGTTGGTGTTATCTACTCTTTATCAAGAAATGAGTCAGAAACACTGCAGGCCTACATTTCAGAGAATGTAGAGAAAGGTTTCATTAGACCAAGCTCCTCCTCAACAGGAGCACCTGTCCTTTTTGTTAAGAAAAAGGATGGTGGTCTTCATTTGTGTGTTGACTACCGCAAACTTAATGCTGTCACTAGGAAGAACAGGTATCCTGTTCCTCCAATGAATCAGCTTCTTACCGTATTCAACGGTGCTACTATCTTCTCCAAGATAGATCTGCGTGGTGCTTATAATCTCTTGAGAATCAAAGAGGGGGATGAGCACTTAACTGCTTTTAGAACCAAATATGGCAGTTATGAATATTTGGTTATGCCATTTGGCTTAACCAATGCTCCAGCTTCATTCCAAAATCTTGTGAATGATATCTTTGCAGATTATTTGGATGTTTTTGTTGTAGTGTACTTAGATGATATTATGGTCTTCTCTAGCTCTTTGGATGAACATGTTAAACATATGGCCTCTGTTCTCCAAAGACTGAGAGACAATAATTTGTTTGCTAAAGCCTCAAAGTGTGTATTCCATGCCTCAAGTGTGGAATACTTGGGCTATGTTGTTTCAAGTGATGGCCTCAAGATGGATTCTTCAAAGGTTCAACAAATCCTCAATTGGCCTCAGCCCAAGAACATCAAGGCCCTTCAATCATTTCTTGGCTTTGCCAACTTTTATCGTCGTTTCATTAAAAATTATTCCAAAAAATCTCTGCTCTCACTTCCCTCCTTAAAAAAGATTCTCCCTTTATCTTCAATGAGGAAGCTCTTAGTCAGTTTCAGATACTCAAAGAAGCTTTCACCACTGCTCCTATCCTCTCTCACTTTAATCCTTCTCTCCCAACTATTGTAGAGACTGATGCCTCTGATTATGCCTTGGGTGCTGTACTGAGTCAGGTGAATGACTCAGGAAAGCATCCCATTGCATTTGATAGTCGCAAGCTCTTACCAGCTGAACTCAACTATGAAATTCATGACAAGGAACTCCTTGGCATAGTTTGGGCTCTCAAGCGCTGGAGAGCCTTTCTCCTTTCTCTTTCTGATTCCTTTGAGGTCTTGACAGACCATTGTTCTCTCCAATATTTTATGTCCTCTAAAGTCCTTACTCGTCGTCAAGCCCGTTGGGCTGAATTTTTGTCTGAATTTCACTTTGTTATCACTTACCGCCCAGGCAGGCTGGCCACTTTACCAGATGCCTTGTCACGTCAGGACGACGTGTACCCAGAGAGGGGGGTGGATTTCATCAGCAAGAATCCTCAAAACTTTCATCAAGTTCTCAAGCAAAATGAAATTCAAGAGTCAAGATTCTTTTCCATAAAAGTTGAAATGTTTTCAGATTTAGTTGATCAGATTCAAAGACAAGTATGGCAAGACAAAGACTATAAGGAGATCCTCAAGAAATTAGCAAGAGGAGAATCAGTCCCAGACTATTCTCTTGAACCTCAAGCAAAATTATTATTGTTCAAAGATAGAGTAGTTATTCCAAGCAATCATGAAGTTCAATTGGACATTCTTTAAAGGCGTCATGATTCACCATTGGCTGGCCATCCTGGCCAGGAGAAGACCCTCAAGCTCATCAAGAGGGATTTTTATTGGGCTGGCATGAATCAAATCATCAAGGACTATGTGTCCTCATGTCAGCAATGTTCAAGAAACAAGAACATCCACCATAAGAAGTTTGGATTACTCAAGCCTCTTCAAATTCCATCTGGTCCTTGGAATTCCTTATCAATGGACTTTATCACCCAATTGCCCTTGTCAAGCAACTTTGATTCAATTTTAGTAGTTGTAGACAGATTTTCAAAAATGGCAATATTTATTCCAACTTATTCAACAATCACTGCTTTGGATTTAGCTCAAATATTCATTAATCATGTCTTTTCCAAACATGGTCTTCCAATCAGTATTGTTAGTGATAGAGGTTCATTATTTGTTTCATCATTTTGGACTCAATTGTGTCAGCAGCTCAAGATATCAAGAGATCTTTCAACTGCCTTTCACCCTGAAACAGATGGACAGACAGAGAGGGTAAATCAGATTCTAGAACAGTATCTTCGGATGTATGTCAGTTACCATCAAGATGACTGGCACACCTGGCTCCCTCTGGCTGAATTTGCCTATAATAATGCAGAACATTCATCAACAAAACAGTCTCCATTTTTCACTATTTATGGAAGAAATCCCAGCTTTGATTCAATTCACATTTCTCAAGATACACCTGCTGGAAAGTTATCATCAAAACTCTAATCAGTACAGCAAGTTGTCAAAGAAGAATTAGAGTCAGCAATAAAGCATTTTAAGAAGTATGCAGATAAAAATAGAGCAATTCCACCTGATTTCCAACCTGGGGACAAAGTATGGCTAGCTTCCAAGAACATCAAGACAACAAGACCCACCAAAAAGCTTTCAGAAAGATGGCTGGGACCCTTTGAAGTTCTCAAGAAGATTGGCAGCCATGCATATCACCTCAAGTTGCCTCAACAATGGAAGTCAGTTCACCCTGTTTTCCATGTGTCCTTATTAGAACCAGTCAAGCAATCAACTATCCCAAATCGACACCAATTGCCACCACCTCCAGTAATAGTGGAAGAGCAAGAAGAGTGGGAAATGGCTCAGGTTCTGGACTCAAAACTCAAGAGAGGTTCATTATGGTATTTAGTGGAGTGGAAAGGATTCAATGAAGACCAAGAAAGAACAACTTGGGAACCAGCTTCCAACCTTACCAACTCCCCAGACCTTGTCAAGGATTTTCACACTTTGTATCCAGACAAGCCTGGCCCAAATGCCTCAAGAGTTTGATTTATGGTGCTTGGTGGGGATTGGAGTTTATGAAAGTAAGTTCCTCTCCTGGCATGCACCTTTAAGGGGGTATTCTACCCAAATTTGTTGTAAGCATCACCTTGGCCACTTTGTGAGCACTTGTCAATTCTTTGGACAGGTTCAGAAGGCCTTGCAACATCATACCCTCAAGATTTGGACCTTTTCATCAAGATATGGCCCAATCTTTTCTTTTATTTTCTCTTCTTTCTTTAATCATGCCATAAATCATCTTTCAAGACATTCATTATCAAATTCATCTTATGGCATATTTCAATTTTCATTTATGGTGCTTGGTGGGGAGTGGAAGTTATGAAAGTAAGTTCCATCTCCTGGTATGCATCCCTGAGGGGTCTAATTCTTGTAAAAACATTACCTTGGCCATGCTGTGAGCATCAAATGCTTGATTTCATCTTTCAGAATCTTTTGGCCAAAAATCAAGCAACTCACCACAAGAAGGACAACCCTCAGGCATTTCTTATTTCTTTCTTTACTCTCTTTTTCTCTCAATTCTTTTTCATTTTTATTTTTTATTTTCTATTTCATTTTCTTTTACTTGTATGATTTATTTTTCATTTCTTGTTTCAAAAGCAGCAATCATAACTCCCATATCTTGTTTGGGGAGTGAATTTATTTAATAATCAAGAGCAAACACTAGTAATGGTAAAGACCAGCTACAGATAATCCTCATCAAAATTTCTTCAAGGCTTCTCTAAACTTAACAACCATGGCATCTTCATAAGCAACTGCCTCCCTGGCCAAAGCAGCAGTGGGCTCCCCTTGAATAGCACTCTTCATGGCCTTATCAACAAACACCTCAGTTAAAGCATCAACTTCAGCAAATAGAGAGGTGACCACCTTCTTGTTCACCCTTTTTTGATCAGTGAAGTTGCCAGTAATATTCCAGCGGCGACAGGTTTCAAAGATTGATTCAGGTTCTGGAGACATTGGGTCTCTAGAAGTGCTGGCCACTGGTGGTTGGATATTGGTAGAGGTGGAGGCAAGTGTGGAGGGCCTGGTTGGGGATCTAATTGGAGGTTGAGGTGGTTGGGGGGACCTGATCACTTCATTATTGGTGGTACTGGCTTGGACTGGGGATTGTGAGGTGGATTGGATTCTTCTTTTCTGGATTGGGGTAGTCATTTCAAGCTCTTCTCCATCAATCTCATCACTTCCTTCAGCATCAGTATCATTTTCATCTTGAACCACCAAATTTCTCTTCAATTTTCCAAGTCTTCCATCTTTTCTGGTGACCAAAATGGGAACCTCTGGGGCCACTCCAATGGGATTTCCTTGGGGGTGAATTGATCCTCCAATGGCTGCCCAGGAACCACTGGTATTATTCCATTGTTGGACACCCCTCATTCTAGATCCAGTCACTGAAGAAGAATAAAAAGAAAACACAGAAGTCAGTAACCCATCAATTTTATGGCCAATCAACTCACAATTGGAGTGACCAGAGGTGGCATCAGAGGTGGGAGGTTCATCAACAGGAGCTTCCAATCCAAATCTTCCACCCTTCTTGATGCTGCTCCATAATCTTCTGGCATCTTCAGGAAAGCTATAGTGGGCTTGGGAACAACTTCTTTTTCCAAGATTGCAAAACTGACACCTGGTGGACCTAGCAGTGGCAGATTCCACACAAGGAATCCCTTTCCTCTTACAATTGGTGCAGGGTGGTTCAATAACTCTGACAGATTTAAAACCATTATAGGTTTTATTGATGTCCCAAATCTCTGTAGGGGCCATACTCTCTTCAGAAAGCTCCCTCAAGTTATCAAAAACACCAGGACCATAAAGTACAGAGGGTGGGGAATCAGAGTGATTGGAATCACAGAGGGAAGTCAGCCTTGAACTCATCTTCAAGTCAAAATTTCAAATTCAAGACCAAGAGATTTATGGACAATTGCAAGTCAGCAAGGCATTTATGGCAATTGACCAATCAAGAAGGGGATAAGAAGAAAGAAATTCAAGAAGAAAAACTGCTTCAAATGGCCCAATTGGCCAATTTCATGATTTTATGCACTTTGGAGCAAATGGCCACATCAGACCTCAAAACTTCAAAATTGCTCTATTTTATCATTTTTCATCAAAATATGCTTAATTATGCATATTGGCAATTTTGCGCATTTGCGCAAATTTGCGCAAAAGGCCCTTTTTTCTTGTCAAAAGGCTTCAAAAGGCCTTTTTGGCCAATTTCATCATAATTGCGCATTTGCGCACTTTGCGCATTTTGCGCAAAAATGCGCAAAATGGCCAAAACACCTTATAAGGCCATTTTTTCAGCATTTATCATTTTTTTTTCAGTTTTCCACCAATATATGCCATTTTGGCATATATGCGCATTTGCGCACTTTGCGCATTTTTGCGCAAATTGGCCAAAATCCCCTCTAATCACAAAATCAAGGATTTTGGCCAGGACTTCTGAAATGGTCCAAAACCTCAAGTGTTGGCCACTTTATGCCAACACCCTCAAGATGAAAATTATGATGAAATCCAGTGTTCTTGGGACATAAACCCAGATCACCCACTTTTCAAAAAGCCATGAGGACTCAAGAAAAGTTTGGTGAAGACACTCAAGACAAGAATGAAGACATTTTAAGAAGAGTGAAAGAATTTTGAAGTGAAAGAGGGAATTCAGAATCAAGATCAAGGGGAAAATACCTACAGGTGATCAAATGAGGATTTTTGTTGAGTATTGGTTGAAGAAGAAATTTTAATGAATAAATTCAAGGAATTGGGGAAGAAGAACTGTATGGATTTTTGCAAGCTCATCAAGACTCACTGTACTTATGGTGCTCAGAGCTCACCACTTTCAAGAGGGGGATAATGTCACAGCCAAGGAGGCAGGGGCATTACCAATAATATTCCACAATCATTACTTCATTGATACCCTCAAAACCCAATCAGCAAGGGGGTTTCATCCAAGATTCTCCAAATACAGTTTTTCATACAGGCAAGATCCAAATACAGTTTCAAACCTCAATACAGTCATACAGGAAAGACCCAAATACAGGATTCACCAAATACAGGCCTGTAATCAATACAGGCGCAAATAACTGTATTGGATTCACCAATACAGGATTCAATCCCACATCCAACTTCTTCCAGCATACAGACAAGTATCTCAACACTCAAATTCCAAGGCTGGTATTTCTCACATATACCAGCCCCTCTTCACCCACCTGGGGGTTTTTCCCCCAGTTAATTAAAATAGTTGATTTATTATTTAATATTATTTTATTCTCACTTTTGGAATATTATTTTATTACTTACTAAGTTAGTCTTAGCCTTCCCTCACCTGTTCAGTAGAGTCCTGGTGGCCATATCCTTATTAATCCCTTTTCTCTTTTCTGAACAGGTTGAAACAGTGACTCAGGATTATTTGTGGTTGGCTCTTTATTATTGCTTTTGCTTTGTCTCTCTTATCTTTTATACTTATTATTTTATGACTAGGAATTTATCCTCTTACTCCATTACTCTCATCATTTGAGTATTTCCTTTTGAGCCCTCCATAAGTAAGTCTGTTCACTGAGTGCCAGGCCCTCTTCATTTTAGAAGAGCCCCTGTGACACTTTCAGCCAGACCATCAGTTTGTGGGTGGTAGGCTGTAGAGAAAGACAGTTTAGTGCCAAATAATTGGTGAAGATTTGTCCATAGGGCTGAAGTGAATTTGGGATCCCTATCACTAATGATATTTGTAAATATCCCAGTCCATGACACTACTCTATTCCATATCAGAAGAGCTGTATCCATGGCTGTATCATCCTTGTGACATGGTAAAAAGATTGGAGTTTTACTGAATCTGTCCACAATTACTAGGCAAGCATTATAACTTCTGTCACCTCCTGGTGGTAGCCCAGTTACCCAATCCATATGGACAATTTCCCAAGGTCTGCTTGGCTCTTGGATTTTTATCATATTTCCAAGTCTCTTGCCAGTGGATTTATTGGCTTTTTGACATCTGTCACAGGTTTTGCAATACTCTGCAACATCTTTCTGCCACATTTGCCACCATATACAGGTTTTCACTTTTTCTCTAGTCCTGTCTCCAGACAGATGTCCTGAGAAGGGGCTGTCATGGCATTCTTGCAGTACAAGATTGATTAATGACCTGTCCACAACTGTCATGACACATGTGTGCTTGGTTCTGTGTTAAATTATACCATCCAGTAGGTGAAATCTTCCTTCATCATAAGATTTCTTCCATACTTCATCCAAGGCATGTATGAGAGAGTTGTCTTTACAGTCTTTGTTAAGTAATTGGCACAAGATGCTACAATTCTTATCTTGAGTGTAACTGTGTCTTACTTCTTCAAAGAAGGTGGTGTTCAAGTCTGTAGCACTTATTCCTTCTATTGGGATCTGTAGTGAAGCCTCTTCTGGAACATAAGAAGGATTATCAATATTATTTGGTAATGGCCATCTGCTTAGTCCATCTGCATTCTTATGAATATTCCCATCCTTATGAGCAATAGTCATATTACCTCTGTATTCTTGTATGGCTATTTGCCATCCAAGAATATGTCTGTTGGGTGTTTTCATGTTTAAAAGTGATTTGACAGCTGTACAATCTGTTATCACCTCGAAAACACATCCCTCTAAGAAGTAGTTAAATTCTTTCAAGGCCCAGACAAGGCATAGACATTCTATTTGACTTGCTCCATATCTGGCTTCAGTTGGTTTGATTTGCCTGGATATGAAACATATGGGTCCTTCTACAGGTTTTTCATTTATGATCTGAACTTGGTGAAGTGCAGCACCCAGTCCATCCCCTGATGCATCAATATACAATTTGAAAGGCAATTTAAAGTCTGGCATCAGTAAGAGTGGAGCAGTGGTCAAGGCTTCTCTTAGAGACTCAAAAGCTTTGACTCTGTCAACAGTCATTTCAAATACTGTGTCTTTGTCACACAATTTATAAAGTGGTCTTGCTATTGATGCAAAATATTTAATGTGCTTCCTGTAATATCCTGCAAAACCTAAAAATGACTGAATTTCCTTTTTGTTCTGAGGCATGGGTTTTAGAAATACTGCTGCAACTTTGTTTTTGTCAATTTCAAGGGACAAAACAGATACAACATGTCCTAGTGCTTTAAGTTCTTTAAATCCAAAATGGCATTTCTTCAAGGAGATTTACATGTTTACTGATTGAATTTTTGTCAAAACTCTGGAAAATATGTACATGTTCTCTTCCCAAGTCTTGGAACAGACAATAATGTCATCAATGTAAATGATTAACCATCCCTCTGAAAGTTCTTCAGGGAAGATTTCATTCATCATTCTTTGGAAGTGTGAAGGTGAATTTTTGATACCAAAGGGCATCCTTAAGTATTCATACACTCCATAATGAACAATCATTCTCAAGTATTTTCTTGCTCTTGGTGTCACCACATTTTGATGGAATCCTTTAAGGGCATCCATAGTGGTTATATACACTGCTTGAGATATTTGAGTAAGGGCAATTTGGATTTTTGGTATTGGGTATCTGTCTGGAACAGTGTAAGTGTTCAGAGCTCTAAAGTCCCCAACCATTCTAGATCTTCCATTATGCCATGCCACTATGACTGGTGTAGTTATTTCTACTTCTTCATTGTGGCCTACTTTTCTTATTACACCAAGGTCCAGAAGTTCTTTGATATGAATTTCTAGAGCCTCTCTTGACTTGGGACTTGCTGGGTATGCAGGTCTTCTCAAAAGTGGTGGATAAGGTCTTTCAATATTAAGAATGATATCAACTTCATGACCAATAATTGCTCCTACAGGCTCTTTGTCTGAAGCAAATGCTCCTCTGTGGTCATACAAAAGGGAAGAAAGTTCATTTTCTTGTTCATCAGTCAGATGAAGGCTTATTTCAGCTTCATTCAACTGCTCAGACTTGAATTTCTCTAACTCTAAGCTGACTGGTGATACTTTGTTCACTGTAATTTGTCTTTTAAATCGTATAAAGGCAAATTTTTGGCGCTTATTATCTCCAATAGTAAAGTATCTGTCTTTGTTGTTATGTAAATCTATCCCATACATGATTAAATAGTCATTTCCCAATATAAAATGGGTACTAGAGCAGTTTTCCATAACAACAAATTTAACTGTGATTCTTAAATTCCCATTAATGTGTGGGAATATGAAATTGGTCTCAAAAACTCCCAATGTTTTCATTGGATTACTTGCACTATTGAATTTTATACCATCAATTGGTAACAATTGGTCTTCAAAATTTGGTACACAAGTCTTAAGAAAAGATTTTCCAACACAAGAGCAGAAGGCTCCTGGGTCAAGCAAAAGTTTTGTGGGCTTTTTGTCAATCACTACTTCTGTTATACAGGAGTTACCAGCTGTATAACCTTTCCCTCTGCTTGGTTTGGTTTTCATGAGTTGTGCATCTTGAACTTTTGATAAATCAAGTTGACCATTGCTCAATTGTGGCAAGTGGGAATAAGATTCCATGATGTCAAAAGTGGAATTGATGTTCTCTATATCTTTTGAAGATTCAGAAAATATTGATGACTTATCATCTGAATTGTCTTCAATTATGTCATCTTTTTCAACATCAGGTTCCTTTTCAATATCAATTTCATTGATTTTCCCCCTTTTTGGACAGGTATAGGCTAAATGGGTGGTGCTTTGGAGAATATGGCACTTTCTGACTGTATCTACAGATTTATACTTATTATTAGATTTTCTTTGGGGTTTTTGTCCACAGAATCTTTCCAAGGTGTGCTAAACCTTGTTTTGAGATTCACCCTACTAGAACCAATTTTGGTTCCGGTGGTTACTTCTTCTAATATATTGACAATATCCTCTGCTGAGGATTGTTCAGTAGTCCTGCTTTTGACAGCATGCTCTAAGTCACCTCCACATTGTCTCAGAATTTTCCTATGGATCATAAATTCTGACATGTCAGGATATAATGCTGTTAATCTGTCTTTTTGTTGGCAAAAACATGGTAAAGCTTTGTCTTTATCAAAATTAAATTTGGTAGATTCAAAGGCTGTTTCCACTTTAAGCCTCCAAACATCATTGGCCCATTTGTTGATAATTTGGGTTTTCCACCAAGTCCAACTTTGGTGTCCATGTGCTTGTCTAAATTTGATATACCATCTGTGAGCTGTTTTAGTAAATAAGGTGTTAAAACTGGCTGTTACCAATCTGTCTGGTAATTCAAAGTCTTCTTTGATCATGTAAATACCTCTGATGAATTCCATATGGGCATACTCTCCTTCACAGCTGAAGTGAGGCCATTCCTTAAGTTTGGGAACTTCTTTCAAGAGTGCTTGGCCCATTGTTGGTTTCAAGTTATGAAAAGAAGTAGAAAATTCATTTTTTAATTGAGAATTTTCAATATCCAATACTTGGGGATTGGGAATCCCTGTACCCTCATTTTGATTCAGAGGTGTAGACATTCTTGGTAAGGTGCTTAGTAGTTGTTCAATATCATTCATTTTACTATTGTTGTGAGCCTTAGAGGTAATTTCATATACCCAAAAGACCACAAATACAAAAGTAACATATAAATATAAATAAAATAAATTTATTTATATTATTAAAATTAAAAACAAAATATAAAGATAAAATTATATTCACAATGAAAAATTTAATTAAAATTTAAAAATAAAATTACATTAAATTTTGAAATTGTAAAATTACATTTATACTTGACAAAATTAAGTAAAAATGAATTTTTAACAAAATTGTAAATAAATAAATAAATTTGAAATAAAGTTGAATAGAAATTATTATAAATTTTTATCCAAGAAATAAACATATAAAAATTATTTCACCATTGGATTCCTCATAAAAAATCAGGTGGGGTCACCTCTGGGTGAAAGTTTTGTAACTCAACTCTAAATAAGCTTAAATTGAGTTTTTAGTATTGTCTGTATGAAAATTGAAAATCCTCAAAACTTTAACTTAATTCAAATCACATGTAGTGTTAATCACCAAAATTTGTGTTAAAATTGAGGTGTTGTGTATATTTTAGAAGTTATGAGGAATTAAATTATTTTCAATTGAATTCAATTGAAATGTCAAAATGTGCATGTGTATTACATAAGTGAAATTTGATTTACATATGAGGTATCAATTATTAATGTATTGAACTGTACAACTCAATTGAGCTACATATGTAAATTATAAGTATAATACATGTTGAGGAATTAAAGGAAAAATAAATTGGAAAGATTAAATTTGGGGGGAAAAGGAACTCCAGCTCTAAGGGGGAGCTAGACCCCCAAAATCCTTGCTGACAGGCGTGTGGTGTTGAAATTCACGCAAAAGCTCATCACTTTTGGCCTGGAACTGAGTTACAGGGTCTGTGGACTCAATTGATGATGAGGTTTTGATACCAACTGGGGTAGTTTTAGCTGTTGCCAAGAGGGTAAAACTACCCTTAAGATAAAACAATCATAGTAAAAACAGTTTTGACTGGTTTCTACGTCTCTTACACACATTCTGACGTGTTTTGAAGGCTCTAGACCAGGTATTGCTATAGTAATGGCTGATTTAAGGGTCTAAAATGGCTTAAACCAGCCCCTTTTTGGTCTAAACCAGGGTTCATTGATGCCATAATTGGCATTTCTGTTGTCAGACTGCTTTTCACGACTGACAAGAGTAAATTTTACCCTTGGAGTAAGAAAATTGATGGCTATAAAAGAATGTCTTCTTTGCCCCACTTTTCTCTTCATGTTAGAATCTTTTCCTTTCATATTTAGTTTAAAAATTGTTAAACCAATCAATAAAATATTCCAAACACCTTTCTTAAATCATTTTAAACCTTTTAACTACGTGAAAAAATCATTATAATCATTGTTTGTAACTCTTATAATCATTTTTACCCCTGAACCACCCCAAAAGTGAATTAAAGCATCTTTCATCACTGTAAACTTTGTCACTTTGTTTCCAAATTCACTCTGGTCACTTTTGGGCGTGTTTTCTCTTTAATATTCTTTTCAAAGACTTTGTTCTTTAGTTAATTGCTTGCAGTTCTTTTCTCAATTAATTCCAATTGAAATTGCTCTTCAAGAAATTTCTTTTGTAGCCTTAAATATCTCTTGTAGAGTATTTTTTGGATAAATTTTTATTGTTGGTAAAACAATAAATCTTTCTAATATTATTGTTTTATACTAATAAAGCTATAAACAAGAAAATTGGTGTGTTTTCTTATAAAAATAATATTTCTTACTATTTTTAATTTATTTTTACCTTATACAAATTTTGAGGACAGGAAAAGTACTTGATTTTTAATCAAAGTTTCATATCCACACCTTACAATTGTTACACCTTTTTGAATTTCTTAATTCATGTTCTAAGCTTTGTATAGAGGTTATTACATTATTTTTATGATCATCCTCCTTATATTTCAGCTCATTCCATAATTCTGTTTGTTTAGTATTATCAGATATAACTTCATTGAACTTTATTGTTAACTTTGATATTTCCTCTTTTGAGGTGTCAAAACACTTTTTCAAGGCAATTATATGTGTCTTTACTTCAGTAAATGATTTTGAAATATCATCAAGAGCTTGCTTATTATCCTATTTGATATTATTTATGGCTTGTTTTATTCTTGTTTCAATCATGTCATCAATATTGAATTTAGAATATTTGTCTGTCAATTCCTTCATAATGGCAGATTGTTCATTTATCTTATTTCCAAAAGAATTATCATTATTGGAAGTTTTAATTGTTCTTGAAGCTTTTTCAAAACATTTAAGTGTTCAATTGATTTGGCTCAGACTCAAGTAATGTGCTTTAAGATTGTCACAAATTGCTGCATTTTTATCAGAAAGATGACTTTTTACATCATTTATAGCTCCATACAACTCTGCAATAGAATCAAAAATATCAGAAATCATTTCTGATGTTTTGATCTGGCCTCTTCTTTCTTTTTTAATTCCATCATTGTTCTGGCCATCTGAAAAACATTTTACATGGCATCCTGTAGACCTGGCTGTAAGGTTTGGTGGCTGGGGCCTTTCCTTTGCCCTTGTTTGGAGCTTGTGGCTGCTTTTTCACGTTGGAATTGCTGCTGCTGGCTACTGGGGCTGTTTTTGGCACTTGCTTGGGTGGTGGAGGGTTGTTTTTCCTCCATTCTAGTGTAAAGATAATCATGTTTTTCTTCTCCATCAATGGATGCCATCCATTGAGCAATTTGCAAGTATTGGGATGGCCCAGGAATTTCCTCACAGTCAGGTAAGAATTCATGCAGTTTTTCCACAGATCTGCAAGGATCTGGTACTCCATGTTTGTGGCTGGCTTTGTATATGTCCACTGAGGCTTCTTGTGGCGGTGTCAGAGCTTTGTGAAGGTAAAATGGTATTATCAGCATCAGAATGACCTATTTTATGTGTTTGGAAGTAATCAACTGACCCTTTTCCTTCTGTACCTGGTTGGCTTCTGCAATAATCACGTCTATTACCTTTCTGGGAGCTGCTTGAGGGGTTATAGCTGGCTCCTGATCTGGTTCAAGGCATATTTTATGATTAAAAAGGCTTAAAATAGTATTTTTACGTCAAAAAACTTACTATTGGCCAAATTCTTGGCTTTCTGAAGGGTATTACATATATACAAGTTAATCAATTCAGAAGATATTGGTTCAGGTTGGTTATTTTGAGTCACAATAACAGTACTATCATGGTCTGAATTAACAGTACTGGCAGGAATAATGCTGGTGACTGTTGAGGCTGTTTTAATGTTTTCTTGTCATACCACATTTTCAGACACTAAAATTAATGAAAAAGCTAATTAATTAAGTAAAAAAGAAGGTTATTTCAAAAAAATAAATAAAAATATAAGTCTCACTTATAATATGAAAAAAATTATTTTTTATGGGTTTTTTGAATTATAAGTATTTTTTATATGTTTTTAAATTTTTCAATGTAAGAAAAAGGTTTAAAAAGAGTAAAAAATATGTCACTGGTAAAATATCACAGTTGGGGCCCCAAATGTAAGGTGTGGATATGAAACTTTGATTAAAAATCAAGTACTTTTCCTGTCCTCAAAATTTGTATAAGGTAAAAATCAATTAAAAATAGTAAGAAATATTATTTTTAGAAGAAAACACACCAATTTTATTTTTCATAAATTTACTAGTATAAAGCAATAATATTTTAAAGATTTATTGTTTTACCAACAATAAAAATGTATCCAAAAATACTCTACAAGAGACATTTAAGGCTACAAAAGAAATTTCTTCAAGAGCAATTTCAATTGAAATAAATTGAGAAATGAACTGCAAGCAATTAATTAAAGAACAAAGTCTTTAAAAAGAATATTAAAGAGAAAACACGCCCAAAAGTGACCAGAGTGAATTTGGAAACAAAGTGACAAAGTTAACAGTGATGAAAGATGCTTTAATTCACTTTTGGGGTGGTTAAGGGGTAAAAATGATTATAAGAGTAACAAACAATGATTATAATGATTGATTAACGTGGTTAAAAGGTGGTTGGAATATTTTATTGATTGGTTTAACAGTGTTTAAACTAATTATAAAAGGAAAAGTGGGGCAAAGAAGACATTCTTTTATAGCCATCAATTTTCTTACTCCAAAAGTAAAATTTACTCTTGCCAGTCGTTAAAAACAGTCTGACAACAGAAAAGCCAATTATGGCATCATTGAACCCTGGTTTAGACCAAAAAAGGGCTGGTTTAAGCCATTTTTAGCCATTTTAGACCCTTAAATCAGCAATTACTCTAGCAATACCTGGTCTAGAGCCTTCAAAACACGTCAGAATGTGTTTAAGAGGCGTAGAAACCAGTTGAAGCTGTTTTAACTAACATTGTTTTAACTTAAGGGTAGTTTTACCCTCTTGGCAGCAGTTAAAACCACCCTGGTTGGTATCAAAACCTCATCATCAATTGAGTCACAGACCCTGTGACTCAATTCCAGGCCAAAAGTGATGAACTTTTGTGCGGATTTTGACATCCCACGCCAGTCAGCAAGGATTTTGGGGGTCTGGATCCCCCTTAGAGCTAGAGTTCCTTTCCCCCCCAATTTATTTTTTCCTTTAATTCCTCATCATGTATCATACTTGTAATTTACATATGTATTTCAATTGAATTGTACAGTACAATACAGTAATAATTGATACCTCATATGTAAATCAAAGCTCACTTATGTAATACACATGCACATTTAGACATTTTAATTGAATTCAATTGAAAATACTTCAATTCCTAATAATTTCTAAACTAAACACAACACCTCAATTTTAACACAAAAATTGATGGTTAACACATGTGGTGTGAATCAAATTAAAGTTTTGAGGATTTTCAATTTTTGTATTGAAAATACTAAAAAATTAATTTAAGCTTATTTAGAGTTGAGTTACAGAAATGTCATCCAGAGGTGACCCCACTTTATTTTTTATGAGGAATCCAATGTTTATTTATTGGATAAAAATTATAATATATTTGATATAGCTTTTTACCAAAAATATTTCAATTTCACAATTTTTATTAAAAATTCATTTTCACTTAATTTTTACAAGTAAAAATATAATTTCATAATTTTAAATTTTATTGTAATTTTATTTTTAAATTATAATTAAATTTTGATTTTTAAATATAAATTTGTATTTATATCTCAATTTCTATTTTTATAATATTAATAAATTTCTTTTATTTATATTTGTGTCTTAATTTATCTTTTGTGGTCTGTTGGGTATATGAAAATACCTCTAAGGCTCACAAAATCCCTGCACATCAGAAGATGTGGAAGTCCAAATTGATTCAAAATTTGATGTCCATTTCTGAACCTAATTTACAGAAATTTCACAAACTTTTAAGGCCAAATATATCATTATTTCCACAATTAATGTTAATAAAATAGAAAATATTTTCATAAAATAACTGAGCGCATGTTATGTATAAGGCACTTCAATTAATAGCCCCAAAGATACTGCAAGATATTTGATAAATAAGGATTTTATAAGAAAAATAATTGATTAAATATCTGCATATATAGCTTTTTTCAAGCTTGAATCCAAAAAGGGCTCAACCTATCCAGTGGCGGTGGGTCAGGAAAAAGGTTTAACAGACTTTGAGCATAGGAAACTTTAAGTTTCATTTAACACTGTGGTATTACAAACCCATTATACCAGTCTCAAGCTTACCAAATCATAAAAAAAGAAGATAAATATAAATTAATTGTGTAATTATAGAAATATCCAGGAATAACTCTGGAGAAGGAAATAAAATTGTGGAATAAATTTGGACATGGAAAGAAGATTTGGGGAAAATATGAAGGTTTGTGGAATAACTCTGGAGATGGAAATCAAATTTTGGAATAACTTTAGAGATGGAAAGAATATTGGGATATTTTGGAAATTTCAGAATAACTTGAGAGATGAAAGTAGGATTGCAGAATAAGTCTGGAGAAGGAAATCAAATTGCAGAATAATTTCAGATATGGATATAGGATTGCAGAATAACTTTGGAAATGGAAATTATATTTCAGAATAACTCCAGAAAATGAAATCAAATTAAAGAACCCTGGAAATAGGTAAATAAAATGGTGGAGAAGTCCTAGGGAATAATCAGGAATTTTGAAAGTCTAGAATATACAAGTTTCAACCAGAATAATTTCAATTAAAATGAAAAATACCAATTCATCTACATTATCACATGGTGAACCACATGAGTATATAAAAGGTTTCAAAAACATAACTCATGCATAAAAGCTTAGAAAATACACTGCACAATAATATGGATCATATATGAGAAACATACCCAAACTACAAATTATTTCAAAATCTCTCCACCTTATTTCATAATCCATAGAAAAACTACACAATTAAATGGAGATACACTCAATACATCTATTTAAATTCATATTGAGCACAGAATCAGAAATTCATTTTATCCACCTTAATTCAACTTAAAGAAATACCTCAAGGCTATGCAAAAAATTAAAATGGATTTACCAAGAACAAATGTTTGTGTAGTAATAATAATATACATCAAATTTGATAGAAATTATGCAATATCTGCATTAAATGATGTAATAATAAAGGTAAATCACCAGAAGAATTCCCTCAAGATTTTATACCAAAGTTGAAAACAATAATTTCCCCACCTTTGTTAAAGTATAATGGCGGTGCAATTAATAAAAATTTTTGTATTTTATACACTTTATCCACTTCCAAGAATAATGTCACCAGTTGAATTCTCCAAAGAATATAATATTACTAGAAGAAATTTAAATTTTAAGAAGCTGTATTTTCTCCACTTTCTTGGAAAAAATAGAATTTCACCAGCCAAATTATCTCAATAAAATCATAAAATTCCAATATTAAAACTACCCTTAGTATGAATCTCTCGGCAAACACATTTATAAACCAAAACCCAATAATTACTAACTACAAGGTATCACCACTAAGTTTTCTAAGTCCCTTTTTTAGAAATCTCTATGGAGACCCAAAAATTATAAATAAAGGTACTATACCCCATTTTTTCCAGAATCGTGGAACAAGTTACCACTTTCAAGGATCACCACCAACCCTTAACTAGCAGGATATTTAAAGTAGTATTAGCTTATCAGTCATTAAAAGCTCAGTACCTTATGATTATTAAATAATAGCAGTATAAGCATATTGAAAAGTTAATTATCTTAGTATTATTAGATAATAGTAGTAAAGTAATAGCTAAAGGCTTAGTAGCCTTTTTCAAAACCTTAGAATTATCAAAGAAAGTAGTAGTAATATTAACCCAGTATTAAAAAGTTTATTTAAGAATTATTATTAGTATTCAATAACATAATCTTATTATTAGAATTAATATTAAGAGAATATATTTTCATTAGTCTTACTAAAATAAAAGAAAATATTAGCCTTTATTTTATGAAAAATTATAGTTTTAAAACAGAGTTTTTACTATAGTGTTATTGATAGGTCTGATTTATAGACTACTTATAAGTCTTCTATATCTGTTAAAGCCACAAATCTTATTTCACTTTGTGATTATCTGTATGCTGAATCTCAAGTACTGTTTCTAGGTGCAGCTAATACACCTGAGCACCCATGGCTATTGGCTAATTTTGAAATTCAAAAAAGACTCACCAATAATTTCCCCTGAAGGTACTGCCTCATTTAATCCCACACCAAAAGGGTTTTAACAGAGCTCCAAAAAAGTATCAGACCCTGCCAAGAGGTTCAATTAATGTTATTTATATAATTATCGCTTGAAAATTTATCAATATTCCTTAAAATGAAGGAAATCATAGACAAACTGGTGCTTTTATGGAAATTTTCTGATGAAATCCCAAATGAACCTCTGATTTTCATTGAGAAATACAGTTGAAAAATATATAATTAGTCCTTTTATCAATACAAAGAGCTTTTTGATGTATTATTCCTTCTTAAATAAAGATATTTATGGATATAATCCGTTCTTAAAATTTAACAAATCAATCACTATTACAGAAATTCCCCTGGATTTTACCCAAAGTTTTTCAGCTAAGGGGAATAATAATTATAACTTAATGATATTTTTTCAAATTCTTAATGGAAATCTAGCTTAAACATCTACATACATGACTTTCATGATTTTTCTCTCAATAAAGTGACATGAAAAATGGCCATACATTATTACAATGACATATTTTTGTACTTTTTTTTCTCTTTGAAAAAATGCTTCTCCAATACCAAGTTTCTCAAAAGGTAAAATCAGAATCTGGACTTTATTAAAGCACAAATTAGTGTTAAGAAACTTTCAAAAGTGAAAAGCTACCTTTACAGCCTCAACTGTTCCATTTTTGAAAAAATTAACAGCATAGGTTTTTAATGAAGGAATGAAATAATAATTTGTTTTTTTTATGTTTTTTCCTATAGGAATATGAGCTGAAATCATAATCCATTAGAAAAGATTAATAAAAGATTTCTACCAGAATAGCTGGCTGAAATTGAAGGTAACAAAATTTCAATTAAACTTCTTACCTTGAAGGAATTATTTAAAAAATTGATAAGAAATACTAAGCTTTATTTGACCTCCCTATTGCCATATCATAGTCTTGGAAGCTTGAGTAGTATATTCTCTAGAGCTCACATATTTTATGAAACTAAATTAATCCTCAAAGGAGCCATTTTGAGTAAATTATTAATTTAACAAGGGATAACAGAAAAATGTACTATGTTTTTTCCAATTAGAGGCCACACTTAAAGGTTACCAATCCTTTCAAAAGATCTGGTTAAGAATTTTTGGAAGAACAGTTTTTTCCAGAATCAAGATTGAAGGAATCTATCTTATTACATAAAAGTTTTGAAATTCTGAAGGAAATGCACTTTTAAAAAATATAAGCTGTAAAATTAGTTTGTGTTTATTATATAATTATGAATATAATTGAAGAAGATTTCTCAAAATTGAAATTATGAAAGAGTTCTTAATTGAAGGGAAAGGTTTCAAGTTTGATTTATTATTTATGCACCAGAATGAGAAATTGGTGTTTTAATATTATCATGCAGCTTTTAATCAGGTGCTAACTATTTTTAAATATTATGATATTGATATGATGGTGGTTTGAAATTTTTTATAGGGTGAATTTCTTTTATATTAGATAAAAATATTCAAATACAAGTACATCTATTTTGGATGTGATATATTTAATAAGATTGAATATTCTTCATTAATTTTGAATGATAATCAGACATTGTAAAATATGAAAGTTCTAATAAGGTTGACACTAGTGAAAAAAATTGATTAAAAGAATAAACTGTGAAATTAATTTAAATGTTTTTTTCAGAATGACTAATTTTCCTTGGGAAAGCTATTATGAGATAGTTGAACATCTATACAATCAAAGCTAATTTTGTTTCAAAGAATAACTCCTCATAATTTAGATTTAAGCCTATTTGAAACCTTGAAAAGTAATTCCTGATTTCTTATATTATGTGAAGCTTTTTACAGACTCTCATTCTGAATAAAATTATTCTTTATGAGTATATTAGATAAATAGGCCTGAAATTTGTTTTGTAGTTCTTATTTTAATAGATTAAGAGTCGTTAATTCCTTTGTATTTATTGGGAAAACTTATTATGATATTTCTCATTTTTCTCTGTAAAATGAAATAAAATTAATAAAATGAGTCGATTTGGATGTTCGCATGAGATTAGTATTTAATAAATTATTTCAATGAAAACCTTCTTATGAACTCAATAATTTTTCAAGATATATTCTTCAAACTAGATTATTTTTGCGCTTCTGGGTAAATTATATGATATATGATATGGTGAGGAATTTTTTTGAAAAAGAAGAGATCCCAGGTTTCTTCTATTTTGGCAGAAAGTTGTGAAAATTGGGAAGTTTTGCATTCTCAACTGAATATAATGTAATTCTGCTTAGGTCCCAAAGAAATAATGAAATTTTTGGCATAGGCAAATATGGAAATATATCCAGTGAATGTTTTTCAGGAGAAGACTATTCTGAATTTTATACTTTCCAGGAGTTTCAGAAATATTGTTCCAGTGATTAAAAAAGGAATTGGAAATCTTTCCTTTTGTTCATTTGATTTGAAGAATGATCAATTAAGATTTGGGGAAACAATTAATGGAAAGGAAATTTTTTAATTTCATTATTTTTGATGTTGTAAATATTGAAAGCTGATAAGATTAAATTGGTAAAGAAAAATCATCAAAAGGAAGAGGTAATAGAAAATGGAAAAATAGCATGCTTTGATTTTGAGAAATATACAATGAAATTTTCAATTCTTATTGGATTTATTTTTATTTGGGCTTTCAAGAAGTTTTTTGAAGGAAGGATTATTCCGAATTTCTGGAAGCTAAATTTAGTTGATAGTTAGAACCAATTATGAAGCAACTTGGAAGCTGGGGTGAGCCTGGGTTTCACCTGCTACCCCTGCTGGAAGGGGTAAAATTAATGTTCATGGTGAGAGCACATTTTTCTCTTAAAAAATGGAAAAATACTTTATAGATTTTCATAACAGTATTGATTCCCTTTTCTCATCTTCTTCAGTGATTCCCACTCCAATTAGGTTTTCAAGTGTTTTAGCTGTAGTATCTCTCTTCTTATATGTATGCCACCTGTCACAAATGCTGGTTGCATTAAGATTCAATTGGTGAGAGTATTTCTTATCCTCATTCAAAGCCATAATATGGAAACCTTTTTCTTACTTTGAGGGGTACTCTTAACAGATTTTGAGCCACTGCTCCCAAAACCTGAATCAAAGTTTGATTTATTAGTGAGCCAATTTATTATACATAAGCAGTCTGTTAAAGATAGAGGGCCAAAGTGATTTTAAATAGTTTAAATTCATTTGTTGTTTGATTTTTCTTTGCTTGATGGTATTTTATGGAGCTTTGAGTAATAAACCTTTAGCAAAGGATGCATGAGCTATAAAGTCAACAGCCCCTGGGTATTAATCAATTTACTGTGACTAAAGGGATTAGGTTTCAATAGGAAATAGGAGTTAGATTGGCTCCAATATTGGAAATTCCATTAATTTGAATCAAATAAAAATCTAGGGGACTGGGTTAAACTAGGGTGATTCATAAACTAAAAATGTCAGGATGAAACTATGATAAAGTGGTAAATAGGCTAGTTACAACTTTAACTATGTTTGTGACATGGTTATAGAGATTAAAATAAAGGTGGTTTTAAGATAATAAGGGTTATAATTAAATAAAAAGGGCTTTACTATTAAGAAATAGTGGTGGTGAGTGCTGCTGAAAGCCCTGGGTGCAGTCTTACCAGTTGGATTACTATAATAAGAACTACAGTACTAAAGTTTATAGTATAGCCTGATTATTTTCCAAGAGTAAAACTGTTTTTGACAGTTTACTACATAGGAATTCAAGAGCAGGATGAGGAAAGCTTTTCTGGCTGTGAAAAGCCCCCTTTTTATCCTGAAATGGGGTGAAAAGGTGGCTAGACCTTTCCACATAGAGGAAGTGAAGATTTTTCACTCTCTAGGACAGGCTTGTGGCTTACAAAAGGCCTTTATAGCCTGTATTGGGCTCAGATGTGGTTTTGAAACCACATCTGGGCTGTTTTCACCAATACAGGGTGAATATTTTCATCTGGGGACCACACATCCTGATTCTGACATGTATGATGCATAGAATGCTGTACAGAACCTGTACAGGACCCCAGTATTGAATGAACTATGAGGTATTGAAGTAAAAACAAGCTTCTTTGTCAGTTTGACACCTCATAATTATGGTTATGGGATATTATCCCATGGTAAGGCTGTATTGGTCAAAATGTGGGATTTTGACCTTGAAGCAGCTATAACTTTGTCAGTTCTTGAGATATAAACCTTTAAATTGAATCAATGTGTAGCCCTGTATGTGTTCTACACAATGGTACCTTATTTGGTGTGGCTATCATTAAATATGACAAAGTTATCCCATGTACAAGTTTTTTGTACATGTGCATGTTTTTAGGCAAAAGCTGTATTGGGCTTGTTTTCTCTATAGATTTTGTTCTAGTGGGTATATGGAGGAATTGATGACACCAGCAGATAGCCCTGATTGTGCTCTTTCTAAAAAGACCCTACTTTAGGTATCTCACACCAAAACTGTAGAAGTTAGATGAGAGGTGAATGTTTTATTCACCCTTATTTGGCCTGAATTTGACCATAACTTCTGTAATACTGGTTCTAGCTCAGTTTTGTTGGTACCATTGGATAGCCCTGGCTTAGAGCTTCATTTTGCATACCTATTTTATGGGGTTAGGCCTCTTACTCTGTATTTCAGATGAGAGGTGAAAATTAAGGTTTATTCTCAGCAACAGCTTTGAGCAGGAATAACTTTGCTATTCTTTGTCCTATGATGATGGGACTTGTATATTTGGAAAGGAATGGGCTTCCTCTTTCTTTTGATAACTTTTGAGCTTATTTGGCTCAGATCCATGTTTTTGGTGGTATCTTGCCTATACCATTGGTTTATGGTATTTGGCTGTCATGCTTGTACTCTGGTTTTGAGTCACAGGCTGACATACCCTCCCTCTAAAAAAGGCTCATCATTGATGAGACTTTTCAGTCCTCCTAGAGGCTCTTAATCTCCTTAAATGAAGGTTCCCATCTGGTATTGCATCTTCTGCCAACCATTTGTCTTTATCAGCTGTCTGGTTCTTGAATCTGACTAAGTACTGTCTCTGATCCTTGCCATCAAGTCTGATCTTCCTAGCCTTGATTATTCTCTTCACTTGTCCAGGGGAGTCTTCCACTTCCACTATTTCTGGTGGTGTGGGGATCCTCTTCCTGGAGGAGAATTTATCCTCCTCTGTCTGGAAGTATGGCTTGACTAAGCTCACTGGGAAGACTGGATGTTTCATGGAAAATTACTCTGTGATTTTGACTTCCACTGCATTTTTCCCTATCAATTTAATGATACTGAAGGGCCCTAAAAATGAGTCTCTCATTTTCTTAGGTCCTTTAAGATTATCCAAGCTTAGTGTAGACACTAACACTTGGTCCCCTTCCTTAAAGTCAGGTTCCATGTGTGTCTTTTCCCACCTGTGCTTGTTATATTCCTTGGCCTCACCTATGCATCTGGCTGCTGTGTCACCAGCCCTCTTCCACATACCATAAAAGTCTTTGGCTGTGGGGTGGATGGTCATAAGATTCTTCTTCAAGTGATCCACAGGCAACAGGGGATTCCACCCTTTCTCTACCAGTGCAGGCATTTTTCCTGTGGTAGAGTGCTTACTTGTATTATAAGCCAGTTGGACAGCTGGTAGGAGGGTAACCCAGTCATGGGTGTATCCCTCATGGTCCTTGTATTCCATGATATAGTCACAGAACCTTCTAAGGATTTCCTCCATTGTCTGGATCATACTCTCAGCTAGGCCATCTGTTTGTGGATGGTAAGCTGTGGAAAATGCAAGCTTTGTGCCAAGCATATCATACAAGTTGGTCCAAAATTCAGATGTGAATTTTGGGTCCCTATCACTAATAATGATCTTAGGGACTCCACAGGTAGATATAATGTTATTCCAGAATAGCAGAGAAGTATCCATTGCTGTGTCCTCTTTGTGGCATGGCAGGAACCTCATACTCTTGCTGAACCTATCAACTATGATTAAACAGGCATTGTAGTTTTCTTTGCCTTCTGGGACAAGTCCTGTGACCCAGTGCATATTGATGGTTTCCCATGGGTTCTTGGGTTCTTCTATGTGTTGAAGTAACCCATACTTCTTCCCATGTTTTCTATTTTCCTTTTGGCATTTGTCATAAGCTTTGATGTATTCATTCAACTCTTGTTTCCACTTGGGCCACCAAGCTGTGCTTGCTACCCTCTCTTTGGTCCTGTCCTCACTCATGTGTCCCATATATGGGCAGTCATGGGATTCCTGCAGGATCAGGGAGATGTGATCCCTGTCTACCACTGTGAGTGCACTTGTATGCTTTTCTCTGTGGTAAAGCAGGCCATCTACAAGGAAGAACTTGTTATCCTTGTAGGCCCTCAACCAGGGTTCTTCCAGCTGGGATTCCAGGTCTGGGCTCCTGTATTTTTGTTGAAGGAGTTGTAGTAAGATGCCACACTGTTTGGGCTTGGCATATGACTTTAGTACTGCACTGAAAAATTCATTGTGCAGTTCTGAGGAGCTTATTCCCAGTATGGGAGTTTCTGTTCCTTCTGAATCAGTGTTTCCACTGTCAAAGGTACCACTTTCTGGTGCCCATTCAGAAAATCTGAAGTTCTTCTTCCTATCTATCTCCATGAAATGGATAGGGATCTTGGCTGCAACTTCAGGGTCATAAGCTGGATTGCGTTTGACATTTTCCAGTGGCCATCTGCATTGTTATGGCTTTAACCTTCTTTGTATATTATGGTCATATTCCCTCTCTACTCCTGGATGGTTATTTGCCATCTCAGAATGTGTCTATTTGTAGTCTTCATGTTTAGTAAAGACTTCAAGGCTGTGCAGTCTGTGTAGACTTCAAAGACTGCACCCTCCAAATAATAATGGAGTTTTTCCAGAGCCCAGACTAAGCATAGACATTCAGTATGGGTGGCCCCATACCTGGCTTCTGAATCTTTCAGTTTCCTAGAGATGTAACATATTACTCCCTCTTTTGGTTCACCATCCACAATTTGTCTTTGGTGAAGGGCTGCTCCTAAACCTTGGCTACATGCTGCATCTATGTATAACTTGAATGGTAGTTCAAAGTTGGGCAGGATGAGGAAAGGTGCATTTGTGAGTTCATGTTTGATCCTCTCATATACATCCCTCCTTTCCTTGGTAATTTCAAAAACTACATCTTTTGAACATAACTTGTATAAACTACTAGTTATGTGAGCAAAATTCTTGATGTGGTTTCTGTAGTAGCTAGCAAACCCAAGGAAAGATTGCATCTCTTTAATTCTCTTTGGTACTGGCTTTTGCAGTACTGCTGCTACTTTACTCTGGTCAATTTCCAGACTACAACCTGAGACTTTATGTCCTAGAGCTAGTAGCTCTTGTTGGCCAAAATTACACTTTTTTCAGTGAAATTTTCAGATTGATGGGTGTAAATTTACTCAGCACTCTGTCTATGTATTGTACATGGTCTTCGCATTTCTCTGAGTATATAATGATGTCATCAATATATACCACCATCCAGCCTTCCAATATTTCTTCTTGAAATATTGTGTCCATCATCCTTTGGAAATGGGCTGGTGCATTTTTGATGCCAAATGGCATCCTGGTGTACTCATATAGGCCCATATGGCATATTATTCTGAGTAGCTTCATGGAGTTTGGTTTAACTCCATTTTGGTGGAAGCCTTTCATACAATCCATTTTGGTTATGTATTTGGCTTTTGCCAGTTTATCCAAGGTGTGAGGTATCTTGGGTATAGGGTACCTGTCTTCTTTTGTGTAGTTATTCAGAGCTCTGAAGTCTCCACACAGTCTAGACTTGCCATCATTCCAGGTGATTAGGACAGGAGTGTTTATTTCCACTATTTGATCATGTCCAATCTTTCTGATGACATCCATTTCCAGGAGTTCATTGATATTTTTTCAATTTCTTTCCTGGTTTCCAGACTTGCTGGATCAGGAGGTCTCCTGAGCATGGGTGGATAAGGTCTTTCCACATCCAGATATAGTTCTATATCATAGCCTTTGATCTTGCCTAATGGTTCTTCACCAATGGCAAATGCTAGTCTGTTCTTTCTCAGCATCTTCAGTAAACTTAGTTTTTGTTTACTGGTGAGGGTAGTGCTAAACTGGCCCTCCCCAAATTCATTCAGTAGCTCCTCCAGTGGTTCATGGGTAGAGATTTGGTATATATCAAGTGAAAATGTTTTCTCCTTGTTGGTACCAATGGTAATATTCCTCTTTTTACTATTGTAAATATCTATTCCATACATCCTTTGGTAATCTGTTCCCAGCAAGAACCCTTGGATGTGGGCATCATCAAGCACTACAAACTCTGGGTTGAGCCTGATATTACCCTTCCTATGAGGTATAATTATTTCTTTAATAATTGTACCAATAGAAGTCATCTTTCCTGATGCACTCTTGAAGTTTTTTGCCTTGGTTGGCAAGAGCTGTTTTTCCCAATTTGGGAAGTGGTTATCCAGATAATTTCTGTCCACTATGGAGCAGTGTGCCCCACTATCAATGATCAATTAATGTTGAGCATTGTCAATACAGACAGTCATTTTTTGTGGCTGTTCCATGTATGTATGCCATTCCTCTGGTTGGCGTGACCAGGAATGTTTGTGCATCGTGGGTATGTTTGCACAAGTTTCTGTTGGAAGTATCCTGTGGCATCCCTGCTTCTAACTGTATTTCCTGAATTTCTAGTGGGATTTTCTCTTGGTATTCCACTAGAAATTCCTCTCTTGGGTCTTGGTCATCATCAGATAGTTCTCTGATGGCATCACCCATGGAGTCTGATTCAGAATCCTCTGTTCAGGATTCCTCCTCTGGGACTTTCTCAATGGCATAGACCTTTTTCTTTTCCTTTGGACATTTGTTGGAATAGTGGTTTGTTGAGCCACAATTGTGAAAAGAATTCCTCTTCTTTGCCACTTCTGCCACCCTTTCTTTGGGTTTGTCTTTAAACTCTACCCTGAAAGGTTGTTTCTCTTTGAAACCACTGCTCTTATATGGGGTGAATTTCCCTATATTAGTTCTTTTCCTTATGTCTTGTAAGGTATTAGCAATGTCATCCAGAGTGCAATTTTGGTTGCATCTGCATTTTACTGCATGCTCTAGCTCTCCTGGCAGTTGTGTCAGACGCTTGTGATTCCTCATTAGGATATTCATCTGAGAATCAATGGCTTTAAGTCTTTTAGACTGTCTAAGACACCACTAATATTGATCTTTGTCCACAGAGTATTTGTAATTTTAAAATGACATGGCCTTTTGTCATATCCAAGTACCATTACTGTATTTTTGGATGGTTTGACTCTTCCACCATGGCCAGTTTCTTCTGCCATTGATGTCTTTCATTTCTGTGTACCATATACTAGCAAGACCTTTAAATGCTGTATTTAGTCTAGCAGTAATCCAGTAATCTGGTATGCTTGGTACATCAATGAAGAGTTCATCAGTATAATCTATGAGTTCCATATGATCATATCCTCCTGTTCCAGATACGTTGGGCCAGCTTGAGGCCTCAGGAAGCTGTTTCAAGGATTCCTTTTCAGAATAAGACATATTATCTCCATCCTGGTATTGTGATGGAGATCTTTCCTTATTGCCTAACACAGCATCTGGTTTGATGTCATCTGGATGATATGGATTATCCATAACATGGCCTTGTGGTTGGGGCTCCATGTTATGGTTGACATTACACAATTTGTTTATATCTTGGTCCAGACAATCCCTGTCCCTTCTGCTGTGGTGTTGTTTTTCAAAGACTATATTTACTCTTTTGTTGGTTTCTTCAGAGGCTTTGCTCAATTGAGCATGTCCTTCTTGAAGAGTTTTAGCAATTTTATCCATGGAGGCTGTTAGTTCTTGCATCCTCTCATGGATTGCTTCAAGTTCTGAAAACTGCTTTTGAGTTTTCTCAGAATATTGGGACATTTGTAACCACAGTGCATCACTGTTTAAGTTACTCTCAGGTGAGACAGCATTATGTTCAATCTGAGTGGGGGTAATATTTCTATCAATAGGACTACTGATTCTAGAGTGGTTTACAACTACTTCTGGTTCTTGTTCACTTCTTTCACCAAATCCAACAGCTTCTGGATCATTGGGTCTGACTCTCTCTTCCTTTGATTGAAAGAGGTCTTGTTTTTCCCCTTGTATCCTTGTCTTCTCCTGGAACCCGCCTGGAATTTTGAAGAATGGTGACTCCTGGTCATTGACTTGTTGGTTTCTAAATGGTGTGAAGCCACTGGAGAGCCAATTTGGCCTGCTCCTTGTGAGCCTGAAGGAATCTGAGTAGGCCCTGTCTGGGTTAACTGTTCTTCTATAGCTTGGATAGTGGCTTGAACTTCTCCCTTATCCTGTTTGCCCTTGCCTCCAGGAGTCTGAACTGCCTGGTAGGATTCCAACCTTTGGTGATTACCATAATGTCCTTGAAGTCTATCTCTTTGAGAAAGATCCTCTGCCAACTTGCTCCAAGTTCTGCCCAGTGAGATGCCAGGTTGAACCTCTTGTTGTCCATGCTCCATTGAAATAAATCTTTGAGGAGTTGGTGGAGCTGAAGAACTTGATCCATATCCTTCCAGTCCTCTGGTTTGAGGTTCCTGTTGAATTGGAGTGTGAATGGAAGGGCTGATATTATCTCCCTCATTGTTTTGCCATCTACCACTGTGTCCAACGTGTCCTCTTCCAGGTATTCTGGTTCTAGACAAGCCTTCTCTGTCCTCTGGCTGGTTCCTTTGGAAGCCAAGGTCTCTGAGGTGTACAGGTGACAAATCAGTGTTTGCAAGCAGTCAAAAACTTTATGTTCTTAGGGTATTTACCTTTGACTGTGCCTTGTACAAACTTTTTGTCTGCTGATTTGGGAAATTTACCTTTAGAGGTTACAACTGGGTTAATTATAGTAATCTTCCCTGTACAAGTTGTCAAGGTTGGTTTACCTTTTATCGATGCAGAGTTTTGTGGTTTTCTACTCCTCTGGGTGGCTATTGGTGTCCACTTCTTTGCTGTAATCAGGCCTTCACTGTGCCTCTTCCCTTTGCCCTTGCTTCCCTCTGCTTCTGAGGGTGTAACTGGTGTGTTGGCCTGTGACTGGGTCTCTAGTGGAATATAGTTTTCTTCCACTTAATCAAAATGGGAAAAAGAGGGCTTAATGTCAGTAAAAACTTCTTAAAATGCTGTTTGCAGGTCTAAGAATGGCCTCTGGGCTTTGTATATTACTACAATATGCCCTGTATAATGACAGTGTAATTGAATCAACAATTCCACGTCAGAATTACAGCTGTTGGTACCCTGTTGCACTGTTTGTGTACCAGTATCCCCCAGATTTACTTGTGGTTTTCAAGTACAATCTGTATGAAGTGGTTCTGTATAAGTGTAATTGAGTCAACAATACACTTAACCATGCCTCAACTGTTGGTTTGACAGTCAGAGGTGTCCTTATTTAGTCAAAAATACAGGACTTATTAATGGCTGAAGTGTTTTTATATGTAAAACATGCCAAAAATAAAGGTCTTGTGGTTATTAGCCACATGAAAAGTACTCTTATAATATGAGTATAAAATGGTATATACACCAATTAGCAATATAAAATATATAATATATATATTTTCAAAAAAAAATACGCCTAAAAAACATAGAAAGAATTGTCGTAAAGCAATAAATAAGTGAAAAACTTACTTGTAAGGTTCAAAAATTTCAAAAAAACACGGCCAGGCCCCCAAAATGTCAGGATGAAACTATGATAAAGTGGTAAATAGGCTAGTTACAACTTTAACTATGTTTTTGACACGGTTATAAAGATTAAAATGAAGGTGTTTTTAGGATAATAAGGGTTATAATTGAATAAAGAGGGGCTTACTATTGAGAAATAGTGGTGGTGAGCGCTGCTGAAAGCCCTGGGTGCAGTCTTACCAGCTGGATTACTATAATAAGAACTAAAATACTAAAGCTTATAGTATAACCTGATTATTTTCCAAGAGTAAAACTGTTTCTGAAATTTTACTACATAGGAATTCAAGAAAAGGATGAGGAAAGCTTTTCTGGCTGTGAAAAGCCCCCTTTTTATCCTGAAATGGGGTGAAAAGGTGGCTAGACCTTTCCACATAAAGGAAGTGAAGATTTTTCACTCTCTAGGACAAACTTGTAGTTTACAAAAGGCCTGTATAGCCTGTATTGGGCTCAGATGTGGTTTTGAAACCACATCTGGGCTGTTTTCACCAATACAGGGTGAAAATTTTCATCTCGGACCCACACAGCCTGATTCTGAAGTGTATGACGCATAGAATGCTGTACAGAACCTGTATGGAACCCCAGTATTGAATGAACTATGAGGTATTGAAGTAAAAACAAGATTCTTTGTCAGTTTGACACCTCATAATCATGGTTATGGGATACTATCCCATGGTAAGGCTGTATTGGTCAAAATGTGGGATTTTGACCTTAAAACAGCTATAGCTTTGTCAGTTCTTGAGATATCAACCTCAAAATTCCATCAGTGTGTAGCCCTGTATGTGTTCTACACAATGGTACCTTATTTTGTGTGGTTATCATTAAATATGAAAAAGTTATCCCATGTACAGGATTTTTGTACATGTGCATGTTTTTAGGCAAAAGCTGTATTGGGCTTGTTTGCCCTATAACCTTTGTTCTAGTGGGGATATAGAGGAATGGATGACACCAGCAGATAGCCCTGATTGTGCTCTTTCCAAAAAGACCCTACTTTAGGTATCTCACACTAAAACTGTAGAAGTTAGATGAGAGGTGAATGTTTTATTCACCCTTATTTGGCCTGAATTTGACCATAACTTCTGTAATACTGGTGCTAGCGCAGTTTGGTTGGTACCATTGGATAGCCCTGGATTAGAGCTTTATTTTGCATACCTATTTGATGGGGTTAGGCCTCTTACTCTGTATTTCAGATGAGAGGTGAAAATTAACTTTTATGCTCAGCAACAACTTTGAGCAGGAATAACTATGTTATTCTTTGTCCTATGATGATGGGACTTGTATATTTGGAAATGGGTGATTTCCCTCCTTCTTTTGATACCTTTTGAGCTGATTTGGCTCAGTGCTGTGTTTTGGTGGTATCTTGGCTATACCATTTGTTTATGGTATTTGGCTGTCAGGCTTGTGCTCTGGTTTTTGAGTCACAGGCTGACAAAAAATGTGATATTTAGGATATAAATCCCAAATTCTTGGGCTTTGAAATTTTGTATATTCAGAGAACTCTATAATAATTATCTTTCAACTGATTTCTTTTCATAATGAATCATTTTTTTGGGTAATTTTCCTTTTTTTGCTAAAATGAGCCTTCAAATAGGTTTAAGATCAAACTTTTGAATATATTCTCATTATTTTATAGGTATCCTATTATATTTTTCATGTTTTTTCTTTTTGAAAAATTGACTATTATTTAGATTCATAATTATAATAAAAGAGATTATTATATTTTTACAATCACTAAAGCCCTTAATGGTAGAATTGAATCAATAGTACTCTCATTTTATCAATTTGTAATATATAATCCTATATATCTGGACCTTACAATAGTTATAAGAAGTTTCTTAATAAACCTTTTACCTTAAGCCTTTTTCAAATTGGGGAAATGTTTGATTAAGTCCCTTGACCCCAATTCCTTTTTTACTTATTAATATATCATATTCATTGGTTTTGGATATATGGGTTTCAAGATTAAATTATTAGTGATAACAAGCTTATTCAATGAAATATATTCACCCTAGATCTATAAAATCAAGAAACATGCTTCCATCCTATCTCACAATATTTCTAGGGTTTTCTTTTTTAATTATATGGAAAAGATTCATACTGATTAAGAATATGGTGTTGGTAAACACATAAGTGACTTATTTTTCAAAAAAAAATCCTCAGGCTCAGTTTTGAGCATTTTTATAATTTTTTTTGCCAAATTTCTTTCAACATGGGATGTTAAGGTTGCCCAATTTTTTCAATTTTTTTTGCCCAATTTTTCTATTTTGGCCAATTTAGAAAAATGGCCAATTTTTTTAAAAAAATTCATTAAAAATGTTCCCACTTATGAATTTCCAAAAAACTTTTCTTAAAATGAAGGGAAAAACCTTTAGAATAAAAAACCAGAAGCCCAAAATTTTGGGGGTTTTTTTGTCAGGACAATTGTAGGCCGAAGAAGTCCTTTTTTATGTTTTTTTATTCATGTTTGTAAGTAAATTTAAAATTCCATTTCTGGAATCAATTTGATTAAAAATGTAATTTATGACATTAGTGGAAGTTAAAAATTCCATTTGTGGCATCAAAAATTCCATTTATGGCATTAAAAGTGCCATCAAAATGACATCACAAATGACATAATAATGCCATAAATGGCCTCAAAAGTGCCATAAACGGCATCAGAAGTGCCATAAATGGAATCAATAATGAAATATAGATTCCATTTATGGCCATAGCATTGGCAAAATGGCATTAAAAAAATTCCTTAAATGACATTAAAAATGCCATAAATGGCATTGTATGGCAATAACAACGCCATAAATGGCCTTACAAATGACATTTATAGCATCAAAAATTCCATCAATGGAATTAAAAATTCCATTGTTAAGGCTATTCATGCCATTTTTAACGCCACTTATGGCATTAAAAATTCCATTTATGGCCTTACCAATGTGATAAATGGCCTTATAAATGTCATTTATGGCCTTAACAATGTCATTTATAGCCTTAACAATGCCATTTATGGAATTTTAAATTCCATTAATGGGATTTCTAATTCCATGAATGGGATTGCTAATTCCATTAATATCATCAGAAAGGCCATAAATGACCTTAGCAATTCCTTAAATGGCCTCAAAAATGCCATGAAAAGCTATATTTCATTTATAAAACACCCCTTACATGTTTTCACCAATTTCTGGCAAAAACACATAAGTTTTTAATAAAAACATGCAAGGGTTTACATGTTTTTACCAACATCCTAAAAATATTGTTTATTTTATATCTTGGTAAGAAGGGTTCTCAGACCTGAAACATGAATAATTAAAATGATAAATTATTTCTAATTAACTTTCATTTTACTTTCCATTAGAATATATCACAATTTTTTGAGATATATCACTGGTATTTTCAAATAGGTTTACATTTCTAAATAAGAATTTTTTCTCTTTGTTGCTAAATTTTGAAAAATCAACCTTGCCAAAATATAATATTTTCCTTTCCCATAGTTAAGCCACACTGATATTCAGAATTAAAATTTTGTTTTTTCATTTTATCTTATATATAATAAGTGAATCATTATTCCTTTCAAGGAAAACCCAAAAATTACTTACTATAAAACAAGTTATCCATTAAAATTTAGATTTTATAGAGAATTTTTGAGGGAAACCATTCTTTCATCATAAGTTTGTAAAATATCAAATAAAAAAGGTTGTATTTAGGGACAAGGCTCTTAGATTCATCAATTCAACCTTCATGAAAAAATGAAATTGGATTTCAAATCTTATAAATTGAATTCAAAGAAATATTTTGAGCTTTCTTTAGTTTCCATACTACAATTACTCAACACAAAGGTTTAAATTACAAAACTAAATACATTCCTTGGAAAAAGTACAAAGTTTATATGGCAAGGAGTTATGGAAGATTAAAAGGAGAAATTCATGAATAAAATTTAAGAAAAAATAAAACACATTTGTATTTTTACTTTCTGAATAAATGGGTTTTTGGGTTATTAACAGAGTATTAAAAATTTGGAAAGCTATTATTCTTCATATATTGAAGAGGGGGAGGGATATGAACTAATATGCTTCAATAAGATAAGATAAATTTTATTATTATTTGTCTTACATATGCTATATATTTATTAGTACATTACTTTTTTGGAATTTAACATGATCATAAAGCAATATACAATTCAAATTTTCTAAAAAGGAACTCAAAGAGGATATTTGATATAAATACTTTATTCAAAATGGAAATTTTAATTAATTCCAAGGTCTTTTTGAACTGTATTTTCTATATAATCTGGGTTTTAAAGCTACTTACTTATTCATTCATTATGAGAGAATATTTTGAGTCTCTTGAAAAGTAAATAAATTATCAATTTTGAATTTGATAAACAATAGTTATGTTTTTGAGAATATATTTGCATTTTTATAGCCCTAATATACATATCTAATGGAGAAAAATAAAATACTTACATATAAATTTATTTGAATTTTTATAAAATAGGGATTAATAATGAGATCCTTGGTTTTATTTTTTGATATAAATAGCTCAAAATTTAATGTGCTGAGTTAAAATAGAGCCAAGAAGCTTATTTATTAATTGACCCATACCTTCTAAATATTTCAAGCAAAATTTCCTTTGATAAATGAGTCTTAATGAAATCAAATAATTTTTCATTTTATTTTATTTACTCTGATATAAGTTATAAAGATGGTGATAAGGATATTTAAGAATTTTATTCTCAGTTAGAAAATTAAATATTATTATTCATTCATTGGGAATATAAATTCTAATTTTGGGTAAAGAATGAGGTCACCAAAAAGGAATTTTACCAGAAAATATGGATTAGATTAAGTTTAAATGGCATGATTTTTTGGTTTTTTTCTTTTGATGATTTTTTGAATATTAATTGAAGTTGAAACTATCTTTGGAGTTAAAATGAAATAAATATTAAATTTAATTGGTCTTCATAGTATCTATAAAGTTATTTACCAAGGCTGATTTGACTAGCTTAGAGTTGCGCTGAATTTGTCCAGGATATTTTTGGAATTAGTGGTGTAAGGAAAAAAATTCTTTCAATGAAAGAATATTTGAAAAATGTATTAAAGCTTTCCTCTTTGAAATGTCAAGGCCAAATATGAAACCTTCAAATTATTTTTTTACAACTCATTAGTATTGAATTTCAATAATTGAAATAAAAAACCATTTATTTTTGAATTTTGTTTAGCTGAATATTCCAAAAAATGAAGAAAAAATCTTGAATATTCTCCAAAAATACTGCCAATAGATAATCATCATTACCAAAAAAACAATATTTAGAAATTTTTGTAATTTTCCTTTTCAAATAATTATCTTTATTCATGTATTATTACTAATTCATATTTCTTATTCTTATGTATATGTCCAAAAATAGTGTTAAGGATACAAACCTCATTATAAAATAATACAAGACTCGGCTTTCAAATGAAGAATTAAAAGTTTTGGGTTCTTGATAATCAATTTCAAAAAACTTAACATGAGTCTTTTTTATTATTATTTGAAAATAAATTTCCCCCAGGAATTTTAATTCCACCTCTAATCCCAAGGAAACTGTGGTGAATCTCAACCCAATTTGATATCATTGATATTCTTTACATACTTGGTATCAAGCTGATATATATCTATATTTGTAGAAATTGGGAATATTTTTGATTAAAAAGTTTCTTTATGAAGATTAATTCAAAATGAGTCACAGAAAAAGTCAATTTCTTGTTTCCCACATCCACTGTTAATCTTAATTTACCTTCCCATTATAAAATTTTGAAATTCATTTCAATATTATGAAAGTTTTATTTATATTTTAGAACTAGGGATTTTATTTCAATAAGAATATTGAAATTTTCTGAAAAAAGTTATTTTAGCTTATATACCTTGATTAAAATATGAATTTGAAACATATCTTCAAAAATAAGCGCCACTAGTATTCATAACTGATAGAATACATACAAGATATATATTTTTCTAAAAACATTCTATAGAAAAAATTTTGCTGTGTTTAATACTATCTTTAAATTCACCATGAGAAAAGTGGCTACACCTGATAGCAGGTTTTGCATTTGGAAAATTACATGGGAGATAGGCTTGATACAATGCTTAATACATAACATAAATTAAATTAGAAAATAGAATCTTTGGGAAAAAATTCAAGCCACACACGTTCAGCTCAATTTACTGAATATGAGTGTTTGGAAAAACTCTCAAATATTCATAACTAAAGAGGAAAAAGATATTCCCATGGCTTATGTATGATAATTTTTATATTAATACAAATTATTGACTAAAAAACCACAGTTTTTCATTTCAGTTTAAGCTTATAGATAGCTTATTCAGCCCCCTTATTGGTAAGATACTAGTGAATCATATGAATATTATATATTATATTTTTTGAATTAAATTTATTAAATCAAGAAATATTTTAATGGCTAAAGCCTTCTCCAAAGCTTAAGTGAAATAAAACATCAATCTGTCATTGAAATTCTACCTCTTAAAAGTATTTTTGAGACTTAATTTATATACTGGCATTTATCAAATATTAATAATCTATAAATGAAAGATAAGCTATTCATATCTTAATAGAGAAATATTACCTTCATAAAGAGCCTATTGATTTCTAATAGATTATGGATAGATATTACCAGTAATTGTATTTGAGAAAATGAATACCTTTGGTAGCTTATAGAAGATATACTTGAAAATGACAAACACATATTGTGTTTCCATTTCTAAATTCTGGAACTTAATTCTCTTATAATCTCAATATATAAGATAAAGTATGAATTATGTTGAGAGTTTGAATATTTCTGGCTCTTAGAATCATTCTGACAGACTGACTCATGCAAATAGAAGCTAATTATATCTTATCTTTGTGACAAAGACAGAGTATTTCCTTCCAATAAAAAATCTATGTGACTCTTTTTGGTAATTCTGTCTGTAGAGAAAATTTACCAGATTAATTAAATATATTTTTGTAAAAAATTATTAAAGGATTGGATAAGCCAAAATGGCTTTGATTTAATTATCATAACTTTTTGGGGGATCAAATTTGAATACAATGAGGGTAACAAATACAATCAATTTCTATTGCTTAGCTCTTCTAACTAAAGATTGGATGTCATCTGTAAAGCCAGTTCAACTTTTCATGTTAAATTTGAGGAAAACTGATTCAAATTTATCCATAGTCTCAATATATTACCTTTGGGAACCATTTTATCAAATAAATCTTATGTATGAAAGCTGGAGGATACATGATTCTTCCTTCAAATATTTTCTTTTATATTATGAAAATTGTTTTCAAATTTTTCTATTAAAACTTAGGGTTAAATCTCAACATGAATTTAAAGTCAAAAATATTATTTATCTGAAGAACTACCTAGTTTTATGATTAATTTGGCAAATAAATTGAGAAAATAATACTCTTCCTTTAGAAAAATGGAAAAATGAATAAATAAATTAAACTCCAAATGATGAGTAAAGTGATATTAAAATTTCCCTCCCACAAATCTTCATGAGAAGAGTTGGGAAGCTAATTATGTATATAAAAAGCTTAAATCCATGTTAATTTTGGCCAGAAATCAGAAGAAACTAAAAAATCCATAATTCTTTAATAAAAAGTAAACTTCATCTTCTTTATCTTTAAATAATTGAATCAGTAATATGTCTTAAAAAATGGAAGTGGTACAATTATTTAGTTTTATTCTATTTTCTTCTCAAAATTCATTTGTCATACTAATATTTGTTTTTTTAAATCTGGAAGTTAATTTTATCTACCTATACTGAGAAAAAATTAATGGTATTGATATTACAGGATTTTTATAGGCTTGAGGTGATTATAATGTGTCTGAAGGTTAATTATATAGCTTCAAAATAAATTATAGGGAAATAAATTTCCAGAATTACTTTTCATGAATGCTTAATAAAGGCCTAAAAGGGAAAAGTTGAGTCAGATTCTTCCAGTAGAAGACATGGAGATTATTTAGAAGGAATATTTCAGTCATGTACATATAGCTTCAGAGATAGATCCATCTGGTTTCCAAATATAATCTAAATTCCTTTCCAAAGCCTTCACTCTGTCTATCAAAAAGGACACAACATATTTAGTCAAGCTTTTGTTCTAATTAAATTTATATTTATTCCAATTTTCATTTTCACAATCTCTCAAGACCCTATGGAAACCTCTCTATATAAAATAAAGTTTTTTGATATTTAAAGAACATATGTGCGGTATAGTCAATGAAATATAGTTAAATATGTGAACAATATCTCTTGATATATTTTCATATTTTCTTGAAAAAATTGTAGTTTTATTTTATTTTTCTGAATATTCTTTCATTTTCTCTTGAAAATAATGACAGTAAAATCAGTTTTTAGCTTATTTTTTGGTCCAGCTCATTCAGAGTTTGGGAAAAATTTTCTATAATGAAACTTATTTGACCTTCACCTCTTCAGTTGAGCTATAAAATTGAAGCTCAAAGATTTCAAAATAATGAATATATAGAGTATTATTTTTCAATAGCCCTCTAAAAACCTTCGAGGCTTACAACTCAGTATTTTTGAGACTTTTATCTGAATGAAATGTGAAAGATCAAAAATCAAAAAGATGAATATAAATGCATTAAAAATATTTTTTTTGTACTCAAAGTACTAAAAAAGACATTTCAAATAAATTTTGAAATAATGATATCAGATTAAACTAAACAATTATGAAAAGATTGGCTGGATATTTTCTTCTATGAATTGAGCCTACATTCCCACATTTCTTCAAAAGAATTCTTTTTGAGAACTTTTTATTTTGATTTCATATGTTTTTTTCTTAGGCATAGTAGCAGTATTTGATATCCTTCTAGCGTAGAAAATCAAAATATTTTCAAAAAAAAAATTCCCTGTGAATTATCATCTTTTTTATGATTAACTTGTATTTTACACATTTTCATTAAAAGGATGATTTTTTAATTATTGTTATTATTACTATTATTGGAGTTAATCCCATTGAGCTTTGTTCAACTGTTCTTTTTCAATATTACAGGAGCAATATTTGTGTAGATCCCGCTACCGTAAATTTTTCAACGATCATTGACAAATTACAGTGCTACAATTTACAGTACATGCTACTGTAAAATTAAGAAATAAATCATATTGAAAAAGTCAAAATTAAAAAAAGAAACCACAATTTCAAAAAGGATAATGATAATTAAGATAAAGGAAAAGTAAAAAATGAAATTATAAATTCAAAAATGAATAAAACAAACATGACAATTATGATAACGGTAATAATAATAGAAATGCTAAAACTTATAATTCCTAAGTATCAAGTTCAAAAAAAATTGAAAATTTTTTTTTTTGAAAAAAAAGAGATTTAATAAGTAAAATGATCATTATATCTTTCTATTTACTTTCTAAAGAAACTTTTGGAAAAAAGAAAATTTTGTAAATTTTGTTTTTTTTTTTAAAAATTCAAAATTCCAAGTGAAAACATGAGTAAAAGTAAAATTATAAATCAAACAATTCAAAAGGCTCACCCAAAAAAGTGCTATTTTGATAAGACCTTCTTCCAGTTCATAAAATCTTAGAAGAGTCTTTTCAGGATCATATATCAGTATAAGGTAATAAAAAGCTTGTATGAGATAGAAACATGGTTTTTCTGTACGCGGCACTTCAAAAACAAATTATTTTCTAAAATAACAATACAGCTCTGAAATTAAAGATTAAACTTCGTTGTGATCGTGATGAATATTACAAAAGAAAACTGAAATACTCTCCTATATATCTCAAATTTACAGTAGAATAAGAATCAAACACAATGTATCTAACTTAATAGAATAAAAAAAGAAGAAAGGAACTCAAAATTTCTGAAACCATCCAGTGGCTGAGAAGGGCTTTTAATCTCACCAAAAAATAAAATTCTGGTTTCAAATTAGTTCCTAGTACAGGTCCAAGCTCAGACTAAGTGTTGTTAAAGCTATTTTCTAAATGTGACACCTGTTGTCCAGCGTAGCCAATTTGCTCATGGTGATTATTTGTTGAAATGTATTTCTTATTTTTCCAGAAAACAAACACAATCCCCCTTGTCATGTATAATTTAAAACATAATGAAATTATCAATAAGGTTAATGAGCCATCTATATCATAAAAAGAGGTGATTAAAACATCAAAATGATAAATCCTAGTTCCAATTCATGTTTTTTATTGGTTTTCAGAGTTTCAAATATTTAAGCACCAATTTCAATTACAGACAAAATTATTTATGATTATGAATCAAGAATTAATATATTCTGATCATAAATTAGAAAATTGGTTCATAAAATAGAAAATTTACTGTTTTATACCATCATGTATAAATATATTAGAGTCATATCAAATTTTGAATGATCTAAATTATACCAGAATTATTCAAATTGGATAATTTGTATATTTTAAAGATAGGCGGAAAATCAGAATCCTTATCTTGAGTTGTCCAATTAAATTATATATCATAATTTAAATAATTATAATAAATAAGAAGATAATTGTATTTTTCATTTTTGAATTTAATTTTCTATTGTCCTCCGCGGCTATTTGAATTTTAATTATACGGTTTGAAGTATATATGTATAGAACATTTTTTAATTGAATTATGAAATATAAAATAAGTGAGTTAATACACTTAAATCCTTTTTAGCTATAACCTTTAAATTTTGAAAAACCTCATGAGACTAATTATTATATAAATATTAATTATAATTATTGCTTTTTGCTTTTTTTAAATAACCAAAAAAATTCATCATAAAAAGAAATTAAACAAATAGGGAAAAGTTCCTGATTAATTTAATTGGTTCCAAAAAAAAAATATTATGATTAAGTAGTTAAGCTATATAAAATTTTGTCAATTATTTTTTTAATAAATATATGTATAATTTAAAGTTAAAAAAGTTATTATTATTTTATTTTTGGAAAAAAAATCTCATAAAATTAGTTTTTTATAGAATTTTGTTTAAATTAAAATATGGGAAAAGATAAATTGATAATAATTAGGTACTTTTTCTATTTATTTGAATCAAATTGTGTAATTTTAAATCCCTTACAATATATAAATTATAAAATATTCAAAAATATATTGAGGCTAATAACAAAATGGGTTTTAATAAAAAGGATATAAAAAAATTATTTCATTAATTTAATTGAACAAAAAAAATTGGAATTATATCTAAAAATATATATTTTCTTGAGCTATTATTCAAATCTACATATTTTTTTTCTTCTTTTTTAAATATTCATTTTTAATAACTATCAAGGTCTTTAAAAACAATATTTATAGATTAGATTATTTATGATCTTAAGATTACCTAATTATAAAATCTTAATTCATAAATATGAATTGGATTTTACCATTTATTTTGAATTGAATAAGGGTTAAATATCTAAATATTTTTTTATATCAGATAAAATTGAATAATTTTTAAATATGAATATAGTTAAAATTATCTTTCCTTGAATTTATTCATTTATAGATTGAGTTTGAGACATAAATTTTAAAGCTATAAACCTGGTGTTTGAGTTTTTAGTTGTTTTTTTTTTTGAAGATTTTTTATTTATTTATTTTTTCGATAAATATTATCAATTTATTTAATTATTATGAAAAAAATTCATATTTTTTAACAAATTTTATTATTAATTTAATAATTTTTTAAGTCATTTTTTATGAAATAAATGAAAAAAAAGAATTCATCTGATAATGTTCTTTATTCAAAATAAAAGATAACAATTAAGAGAATTGATAAATTATTTAATTTTATTTTTAGATTTATACTAATATCCAGTATTGTGATTGTAAAATATGTTCCCGAAACTCAGAAAGCCTTTTGATAAGTGTAATGATTAGAATCCATAATAAGGAAAGAGAATCAATTATTTTGATGGAGAAAAGATTCTTTTGGAAAGGATAGCTGTATATAAGGTGATACGGATTCCAATACCCACTACAGTGAATACAGGATATTATATTTTAGTACAGATTATGTATTTTTATATAGACTAGTTACAGCTCCTTCTTTGTCAGAATAAATGTTACAAGAATGATTATACTTAGGAGCAGTGGGAGAGAGAGGGGAGTGCCACCAACTGGCCACACCAAGGCCTCCCAGAGAGAAATAGGGGAGAGGGGAAAGGGTGGGAAGCATTTTTCTTGTGAAACTGGAGAAACTAATCATTTAGTGAAGAAAAGATGTTCCATGAAGGAACCCAGGTATGATTGGGTGGTGAACCATCCCGCCAATGTAATAAATAGTGGTTGCCTAAGTGTGAAAAATTCTTGAAATGCAGAATTTCCATGACCTCACATCAATCCACAAGCTCAGGAAATTATTTAAGAGAAATCAGAGCCACTGGAGGTAGATTGTGGTGAGGATCCTCTAAGGATGATTTATACAATTTCGTGAGGGAAATTTTAGAAACAGGGTGTAGGCAAGCTAAGTAAGTTGGCATTTGTAGGCAAACCATGCTGGAACCCACCATGTTTTCAACCATGAAAGGGACCAGGTATTGGTAATTCAGTTTCCCACTAGATCGTAGAGTGTTAATGTGACATAAACATAATAACACAAGATCTCCCTTCTTTTGAATGGGTGATAGTTGGCGATGACGGTCATAATATTGGGCTGACACATTATGCGCCCAATTCAAGTGAGCCAATGGCCTTTGATTGACTATTGATAAGTAGGATCATCCAATCATCAACATCCAGGACTTGGCTTGGGGAGGTGATAACCCTGCCATAAGAAAAATGGGGAATACCCTGTTTCTGTGGCGCATATGTTGTTAAAGCACAATTTGGCCATTGGAAGCAATGTTTCCCAATTCAACTTCCAAAATGTGAATAAATGCTGTAATTAATCTTCCAATATCTGATTCAATTGTTCCATTTGATAATTTTTTGTGGGTGATAGGAAGTAAAAGGTGTATGTTTCAATCCTACCCTAGAGAAAATTCCTGCCAGAAAGAACTGACAAACACAAATCCCTAATCCTTCACAAGATGGTCTGGGAAAGAATGGTACCATATAAAATAATCTAAAAATATGGAGGACAATTGGGCAGAGGTTAGTCTCTCCTTGAAAGGAATGAGATGAAACCCCTCAATAAACAAGTCTGTCAAGACAAGGATTGAATCAAACCCATCATAAATGGGCAACTTTACAGTGAAGTTCATTCCAATTTTACTCCCATATTTCATGAGGGAAAGGTGTGGCTGAAGTAACCCAAGAGGAGCACTTTGTGAAGCTTTGACCTGCTGGCAAGAATGGCAATGGTGAATAAAAAGTTTCAGTTTTTCCTGAAAATGGGGCCATTAAAAAGTGTGGAGGATTGAAGATAAAGTTTCTCCTAAATCTTGATGTCTTCCATTTGGCTCATTATGAAAAATGTTAAATATCAGCCATCTTCCTTGGGGTGGAACAAACAAATGCCCACAATGCCAAAAAAAACCTTAATTGTCTTTAGTGATTAAATGTAAAGTTGGGTTATAATTGGTACAAAGATTCTGTTGGATTGGACAGACAAAGAGTTTGTCAGATTGATTGATTGAGATGTGGCTTTCATGCAGATGGATGGGGCTTAAATTTGGAATATTCAAAGAACCATAATTTGTCAGAGATAACAGAGGAAAATTGGAATAAGTGGAGGTATCAACATAGCCTACTCTCCAGCTTGCAGCATCTGCAGGATTATAATGCCCAGGAGTGTGTGAAATGTTGAAGTTTAAGTTGGACAAAAAGGAGGCCCATCCGGCTTGGCAAGAAGATAGTGTCTTCTGCTGCATAAATATTTCAAGTTGAGGTGGTCCAAAAAAATGGTTATGGGAGTTGATGTCCCTACTAGCCAAGAATGCCATTGTTGGAAAGCCTCTACCACAGTTTCAAGCTCTGAATCATGAACCTGCCAACTTGCCTCTGTCAGGGTCAGCTTCCACAAAAAAAAATTGGGTTGTAGAAGATTTTTGTCATTGGGTTCACTCAAAATTGTGGAAAGTTCAAAACTTTAAGCATCAACTTGTAAAACACAAGGCTTATCAAAATAAAAGTGTAATAGAAAAGGGGAAGAGGTGAAGCAAGTAATGAGCCAATCAAAAGAGAGACGCGCGACATTACTCAATAGTCCCCCAGGTGTATCAACACCATTCTTTGTTAAATCAGTGAGGAGTTTCACTATAGATGAGTAATTATTGATGAATCGTTGATAAAAATTTCAAACCCCAAGAAACTGGAGAAGGTTTTTTAAGTCAACAGGGTATGAGGAGTTGGTGATGGTGTCCAATTTTAACGGGTCTATTGAGATCCCTTTGGTTAATATTTGAAACCCTAAAAATATGACAGTATCTTTAAAAAAACTCACAATTCTCAAAAGAAGCTTGCAGGTTGTTATCTTGTAATTTTTGTAATATTTTCTCTAGATGAAATTCATGATCCTATCTGATTTTTGAAAAAATTAAAATATCATCAAGGTAGAAAAAACAAAAAACATCCAGATATTCATGTAAGACATGTTGGATAAACCGCTGAAAGGTAGCAGGTGAATTAGCAAGGCCAAATGGAATGAAAAGGTATTCAAAAAATTCCCAAGGGGTATGGAAAGTGGTAAAAATAGAACTGTCATGTTGAACTCTTAACAAGTTAAATTCAGATTTTAAATCTATTTTTGACATATATTGAAATACTTTTAAATTATCAAGAAGTAGAGCAAAATGTGGAATAGGGTAACTATCTTGAATTGTCATTGAATTCAATTCCCAATAGTCAACACAAGGCCTGTCTGTTTTGCCTTTAGATCTGAAAAAAAAAATTGGAGCAGAAGAAGGCAAATAGGAAACTCAAATAGAAATATTTCTAATTAATTCTTTAATGTACAATTGCAGTTGTAAACTCTTGGGGCTAAATAGCCGATATATATGGCCAAAAGGCGGCACACTATTTGGTTTGAGCTTTATAAAACAATCAAAACCATGATGTAGGGGAGGGAAACAGTAATTAAAAAGGTCTTAAAAAACATATTTAAAAAAATGTACAAAAAAGGTAATTTCTCAAGAAGATTAGGATCCTGTTGAGGAGTAGAATCAGCATGCACAACAGAAGCATCAAAAGAACAGCTGTTTTCAAATGGCACACCAGATCTCTTTATGATATTACTTGTGAAAGAAAGGTTACCAATCTTAATAGACAAGCTTCTACCCCCAATCCATGCATTTGAGGCTTAGATCCATGAAATTCCTAATATTAAGTCTACTTTTGCTAATTTAGTGACATTAGCCCTTAAAGCCAAAGTATAGGGAGTGTTATCAATGGATCTCAAGGTAAAGGATCCTAACCAAATGTGTTTCATGGATCCGGATTGTTGACCATTTTATCTTTGAACTGTCAAAGGGGAGCTGAAAAACAAACAATGGAGTGAATTCTTATGGATAAATGATTTGTTTATGAAAGAACCAGAGGCGCCTGTATCTAAAAGTGCTATACTGTGGCAAATATTTCCTCCATTAAGTATAGAAAAATCTAAGGTTAAATGGGTTGGATCATGGTATTTAAAGGAAATGGAAGATATTTTTAAAGAAGGATACTCCTTATCATTATTATGGCCAAGCTGTTCCCAAAACTCTTGTAATTCTATATTAGCTAAAAACTTGGATTCTTGTACAATCTCTTGTGGTGTTCCTGTAGGTTTATCAAAGGTTTAAATGACATCTATTAATTCCGATTTATGAGAAGGAGGCTTTTGTAGTTTATTGTTTGCTCTCATGAATTCTTCTTTTGCTATGAAAGTGGCAGGGGGGTTGGGGTGAAATCTGTTGGGAGCCGGTTGGTTTTTGTCATCAAATATTTTCAAACAGGTGAAGCAAGGGCCCTTCAGCTGACAAAGCTTTTGCGAAAATTGAAAAGGGTTTTGTTTTGAGATGGAGTCCAGATCCTTTGGGGTAGGTCCTTTTGGTTGAAAATGGAAATAGGGGTGGAGTGCTGGATGGGGCAAGAAGAAGAACTTAGCTTATTGAATTGGCTATGTCTCAGGGCCATTAGCTCATCTGAAAACTTAGCGGATAAACTGGCTATCCTTTGCATCTCTGCCAATGTCCTAGCTCGGGACCAATCTTCTTGTTGTAATGCTACTTTGAGAATCTTGATGTTCAATCCATTCCAATATTTATCACAATGGGATTGTTTGGTGAGCTAAATAGTGAGATATACTCTTCTATTGTTTGGTTATCCTGTTTTCACACATCTAAAGACTTTTTTGTATTTTCCTCTTCAAACTTGTCACCAAATATTTCTTTTAATTTTTCAAGAAATTCATTGAGAGATAATAAATGAGGCAGTATTTATGGGTGAGAGGCTATGTGAGTGGTGGTTGACAAATGTTGAATGATTGCATTTTGTTTTAAAACACTCATCCACCAGTTGTAAGATGAACATATACTGGTTGATTTTGCATCTTAAGTTTGAAAATGTCTTGCTACCCAATTAATTTTTTGTTGTTTTCTTTTAAACATGTGTTCAATGGAGGGAATGTGATCATCAATAAGATACATAAGAGGATTTAATTTGTGTTTTTTTCCTGAAAACTAAAGATGAGAGAGTATTGTAGTTTCCGATGTTGTGGAAGGAATATTTGATTTATGATAAAGTTATTGTTGGGCTTGTTCTTTTCCATTGTTTTGATGTTAAATTTGTGTAATCAAATTTTGAAATTGCAATTCTAAACTTCTAGTTTGTTCCAATTCTTCTGTCAATACTTTGACTTGTTGTTCTAATATCTTCATTCAGATAAGTTTTTTCTGTTGAGCATTGTCAGATGTACCTTCAAATTTTGGATTGTCTCTCAAACTCTATGCTTCTATTTTGGCTCAATGATGATTTATTTTAATTAAGATAAGATACTGATTGAATTTTACTGGTTCAAAAAAAGATGTAAAATTTTACTGGTTCAAAAAAAATATAGAAAGAAAAAAATAGAAGATCAAAATAAATTGTAATAATTACAATCCATAATAAGGAAAGAGAAGTAATTATTTCAATGGAGAACAGAATCTTTTGGAAAGGATAGATGTATATAAGGTGATACAGATTCTGTAATTAACAGGGTACATACCCCAATCCAATAGAAGCATCAACAAGATAATACCTGTTGTAGATACTAAACCTAATGCTGTGCACGCGCAGTCATCTAGTTGTATTTAAGCTCACTCATCATGACCCCAAAGCTCTTCCCTCACCTCTTGTTTTTGAGGTGATGATTTGAAGGAAAAGAGAAGCAATGAGAAAAGACCTGACTAAATCTTCCTCTATCTATAACAGATTCTGATAACAACTACAGTAAATACAGAATAAAATGTTTTAGTACAGATTATGTATTTTGATATAGACTAGTTACAGCTCCTGATTTTTCAGAATAAATGTTACAACAATATTATAATATATATATATATATATATATTAAGAAGTTTTATTATTAATTTAATAATTTTTTAAGTGATTTTTTATGAAATAAATGAAAAAAAAAAAAAAAAAAAAAGAAAAAAACAGAATTCATTTGATAATTTTCTTTATCAAAAATGTAAGATAATGATTATGAGAATTGATAAATTACTTAATTTTATTTTTATATTAATACCAATATCTAGTTTTGTGATTTTAAAATATGTTTTCAAAACTCAGAAAACCTTTTGATAAGGGTCATTTTTGACTTCCTTTGAGAATTTATGCACTCAAGCCACATGTCTGAGTAGGTGGTAATGACCTAGTACTATATACTAAAAATGGAATCCCATATGACTAAAACACTTTTTCCATAGGTGCTACAGCTTCTTTTTTTAAAAAAATGAAAAAAATACTGTATTACAGTAATTATGGGCTTATAGAGGTACCTGGTGTTATGGCCTATGGCCCTGTTGCAAGCTATTTGGCTGTGGTGCTCCTAGGCCAAGCTATATAAAGCTTTACCAGTGCCTGGTAAGTGGTAACCCACCTCATCCCTGCTACTATTTTGACAATTTATGCACCTAGACTCCAGGTGTTATTTATGGCCTTGGTCAAACATCAAAAAAAAGTATAGTTTTGCTTACTATCTTCTCCTTTACTGATAAACATATAAATGGATATTCAATAATATTAATAAACTTATTGTTTGGACTTCAATTTCAAATAATTTACTATATATTTTCACAATAATAATAATAATATTGATTTCAAAGTATTTCATAATAATCCGTGTTAGTTCATTTTGCAAAGCCTCTGATGATATATAAGCTCTTCTCATTTTTGGAATAATTGAGAGCAAAGCATAAATGATAATAATTACAAAGCTCAAATAGTTTAAAATGCTTCTTACGTTGCAACAGCCTCAAAGCATTCGGCATATGAACATAATAATCAATCAAAAAACCACACCAAAAACTTCAGAATAAAAGGTGATGGACTTTTTCCTATTTTTTGAAAGGGTAGATGATAAAGCTCCAAACAATGCATCAATTGGAAGTAGTGAACGTTGATTACAAAAAATTGCTAGTTTAAATTCCTGATTTTTGTTAATCTAACACAAGCTCTGTATTCTAGAAAACCAGTAGCATTGAAATTAATTCTTAAGACACAAAAAACAAAAATTACGATTTTTATGCGGAGCAAAGTTAAAACTGTTCTAAACAATATCTTCTGCAATAGTGATATATTTTAATTCCTTCTTTTATGATGATTGGAAGGTCGATTCGACCTATTTTGACGTTTTTCTTTTAATGATCTCGCTCTTTGAATTTGATTGACAGTATTTAGTCCACCATTTTTAATTTTGCTCAAGTTTCCACCTTTACCTTTGCCTTTTCCAGATGGTTGATGCTTTCCACCTCGAGTAACTGAATGAGTAGGTCCAAGAAATTTCTTTTGACCATCTATTGTTTTTTTGAAGACTTTTGATTTACGTTCGTCTTGTTTTCCTGCTTGTTGATGGTCACCTTTATGCCGAAATTTCAATGAGTGATGGCTCATTCTTCTTCCTTTAAGTTCTTCCTCCCCAATATTGGGCAGTTTTATTTTTTGCTTTGATTTCCATTCTTCAAATGCTCCACTTTTATAGCTGGCGGGTAACTTGGCACCATTCTCAGTTTTGATTAATTTCACGTTATCCCTTCCAACCTGTCCACTTTTGATGAATTTCTTAGTTTTCCTATCCCATCTGACTTGAGACGCTTTTTGAGCGGACAATGACTGAGCCCTTCCCTCGTCATCGATCCCAAGTTCGAAAGCTGCCGTATTGGCTTCCATCGCGAATGCGGCTGAAGTCCCCTCATTCAATTTAAACCCCCTTTCTGCTGCTGCCCCGGCTTGCTCATAGCCCAAATAAACATTTTGATCTTTAAAGCTTTGCGGGCCTAGCTTCTTCTGCCGCTTATAAGGCATCTCGAATGCTTCCTAAAAAAATAAGTTTAGTTTACTCCATTTTGAAGTACAGCATTACTTAATTTTTTACTCACCTCTAATTCACCTTCAGTTGCAGCAGCCAATGTTAACTTGTTACCTTGTATTTCATCTTCAGTTACTCTTGACCCTGCTTTACTTGTTTCGCTCGTGGTAGATTGATTTCTTTTCTTTTGAATTGCTTGACCCATCGACTTACGCCTCTCCCTCATCAATTGTGCTGCCGGGCTTTTACCCCTTGTCCCGATTTCAAAAACTGTTTCATGAGGTGTAAATTGGTTGACTTGCGCTAAGAGTTGGCCCCTCAAAAGGTTATCGGAACTCACTTTATCTATTTTTGAATTTTGGATAGGTTCGGTGGCAATATTAGTAGACTGTTTGATTTGAAAAATCAAATGAATTGTAGACTCTTCACATCCCATTTCACCAAATAACTGAGAGGAAGAGATGAGCGCTTTGGCGCGCCGATAGCTTTCAGTACTTGCTGCACTTTGACTTTTTTCATACATCTTTTGAGCACGTTTGACGACCGTACTAATGGCAAGAAGGGAAGAGTTTGGTAAGATGAGCGTTTCACGAACGTATTCATTTTCTGCATCTAATCGGTCACGGGGAATTGATCCTATGATAAGATTTGAGGAAAAGTCAGGGGTCTGAGTTGAATTGAGAGAAATTGGACAAGTAAGAAGAGGACGAGAGAGGAAGAGTTGAAGATCGAGTAAATAAGGCAGATCAGCTCTAGTGACTAAGCTATAAGCCCAACCCTGACGACCGGCACGGGCAGTTCGGCCGACACGATGAACAAAGGCTCTAGCTGAGCTTGAGAAGTCATAATTAATCACATTTTCAAGTATTGGGATATCTATTCCACGGGCCGCAAGATCTGTGACGACTAAGATATTTGTGCGACCGGCGCGAAAATCGCCGAGTTGATTGCGACGGGCAATTTGATCAAGTGATCCATAGATAAAAGACACTAAGTAGCCTGCAGTAGTGAGAATTCCAGTGAGGTATTCGACATGATGTTTTGTAGCAGTAAAGATGATTGTTTGATGAGAGGATGACGATGAATTAGCTTGGGTTTGATGGGAATTTGATTGATCTATGTGTTGTGATTTTGGAATGCGAATTATATCCTGAATGATAACTAATAGGCTAGCTTCTTTATCCATTGGTTTGACGTTCAAAAAAGCCATTTGAAGTTCAGAGCTAATTTTTGATTCACTATCCAGTCGAACTAATTTTGGATTTTGTAGACCAGCTTTAGCGAAATCGACGAGAGTTTTTGGTAAGGTAGCAGAAAACAAGAGAGTTTGGCGATTAGGAGGTAAACGAAGAAGTGTTTCTTGAAGTTGATGGGCAAAACCCATCTCAAATAGTCTATCTGCTTCATCAAAAACTAGATAGTTTATTGATTTCAAGTCAAGATTCATTTCCACTAATAAATGAAGTAAACGGCCAGGAGTAGCAATGATTCTATTGGAAGGTTAGATATAAAATCAATTTATCAGCTTTTACTTTCTTTAGATAAAAATACAATAATATGATATTTCTGCTTACACGTCTGGATTGCTGGCTAAGATGGAAAATTGATCCTCTAAGGAGTCACCACCGACGATCAAAGCCCACCTCAAGGCTTCATTTCTAATTCTTTGAGTATCCTTATCGACATTTTTGAGATTTTTACTATTAGTAGATTGATGAAAGCCTTTTGAAAGATCTATTGCGACTTTGAGGACTTGCAAAGCAAGTTCACGTGTGGGTAAGACGATTAAAGCTCTTGGACCAAATTGGATAGAGTGAGTTCCACGAAGAGAATGAATCAATGGGATCAAATAAGCTAAGGTCTTTCCACTTCCAGTTCTAGCCATTCCTACTACATCACGAGGGGGAGAGGCCAGAATGATCGGCAGCACAGCTCTTTGGATTGGAGTTGGAGTTGAAAATCCACGCAAGACGATAGCACGAAGCAAGGATGGATGCAATCCGAACGATTGGAATGATCCATGATTCTTCTTGGATGACTTTTTCAAGTATTGATGATTAGATTGAGTGGTAGTAAGATTGAAGAATTCTTGATCCTCTTCCAATGAGCCTTGATTGGAATCTTTCATGAAATCTAGATCACCATCTTCATTGGATTTCTTCATTTTGTCTTTAAATTCCATCAAATTCATCGAAATCCTGACGTTTTAATCGAAATTTAGTGAAATTTATCGAAATTTATTGAAATTTCATTTTTTTGAAGAATTTTTTTTGAAAATTTTGAATCAACAATTTTTTGGGTGGGGAGTGTTATTTAAACCATAACTAGGCGTGTGCGTTCGAGCTTATGGGTTTTGATAGGTCATCTTTGCCAAAACTTGGTTCAAACTTCAAGGAATTCCTTCCAAAAGCATTGATGGAAAATTCTCTTCATCAACCACAGAAGCAACAATGTTCTCCAGGATATGATTTTTGACCCAACTCAGCAGAAAAAGTAAGCTTTTTTACGCAAAAGAATTGGTTGAAGAAACTTGAATTTATATCAAAAGATACCCAGTCCAAGAGGCAAAGACTCATAAATTGATTAGTTTTGTAAAAAATTCTACCAATTGACTATGAATTTCATACTGAATCCTTTTCAAATCATCTGGGAGAGTGTTTTGGGTTTAGAGAAATATTTTGAATAGAAAAAGGTAGGCAGTTTTGATTTTTCTTCCTTCTAGAATCTTCAGGATATTTTGAAAAAAAAATCAAAACAATCCAAAATTATCTTTTTTTGGAAAATTCTGAAAAAGAAGAGAATTGAATATTTATATCCAACAAGCTTGATTATATTAGAAATCATTTTTTATGAAGCTTAGAACTAGTTGAAATCATTATTTGCTAATAATGAAGAATGGAAATAATAAAAAATTAATATTTTATGAGTATTGGTAAACCCATTCAAGCATTTTAGTAAAAACACACAAGAAATGCCCTGAGCCCCTTTTCAATTAAGAAAAAGAAACCTATAATGAGAAAAAAACCTGCCAAACCCCCCCAAAAAGGTTTTTTCCCAAAATCAAACCCTTACCCATTTTTCAACTATTTCTTCATATCCTCCCCCCGCACAAAAAAAAAACAATCAAAAAAAAAAACAATCTCAAATACAAACAAATATTCCAAAATATTCCCCCCCCCCCAACAAAACTTTTTTTTAAAAAAACCATTCCAAAATATTTTGATTTATTCCCCCCCAAAAAAACCATTTTTTTCCCAACAAACCCACCTCAAATACCTTTTTCACCTCTTTTTACTTGACCAATAACCTAAATTACCTTTTTTCTCCCTTCCCTATTCGATAAACCATAAGCTTCAACCTATTTAATCATACTTTCCATAGCTATTTTTTCCCTTTTTTTAATCTTTAAAATAGCTCTTTCTTCATTCAAAAAGACCTAATTTCCCCCTTTTTTTCATTTTTTCAAAATTTCTTTATAGCTTTTTCTCTAAGAATTTGCTCCAACCTCCTACTGAAGTTGAACTTTAGAACATTGAACTTATTTGGAAGAATTTTAATAATATTTCCATGGAATATGGGTCTTTTGTGTCCAGCTTAAAGTACAATATGAATCACAATCAAATTTAAATAATTTGTGATAGGTCTAAGACCCCAAATTCCCAAAAATGATTGCCAAAAAAAGTCACTTAGAGAAAGCTGGACTGTGCTTTTAGACTTTATGAAAGAAAATATTTCAAGAGTACCACTTGGACTCTCAAAAATCACAAGATCTTGAACAAAGCTATGATGCCCTTGAAAATAAGATGGAAAATCCTGCTTTCAAAAAATTCAATGAAAAAAAGACATTCTAAATTGCTCAGATGGCTGAATCACTGCTCATGCCAAGGCATATTCAGGCCCAATTATGTAGCCAGAGGGAGCCTGAAAGGCCTGTCATACTCCAAGATATTTATAACCAAGTTAAGAAAATGAAGAAAGAGAGACTTCAAGGAAGAAATCCAATTGATTCTCTTCTTAACACTCTCAAAAAAGAAAATTTTTTGTGACCCACTGCAAGTTATACAAAGGGACACATTACCTCACTGTTTTTTACTCACCCCCTTTCCATAAAACTTCTTCAAAGTTTTCCTCTTGTAATTCTTATAGATTTTACCTATAAAATAAAGGATCCCGCTCTATTAAATTATTAAAAAATATATTTAATTTAAAAGTTTATATTTAAAATTATTATTTTTTTTTCAAAATAATGACTATAAACATAATGTTTTTTTAAGGATTTTTAAACTTTTTTTCAGAGTTCAAATTGTTACTATTAACTTTATTTTTGGGTATAAAGTAAAAAATTTAAATTTAAATATATTTTAATTAGTTTTTTTTTTTTTGAAAAAATTGAATTCTTAGAATTACTAAAAAATATATATATATTAAAATTTAATTTTGTGTAATTATTATTGAACCTCAAAGTTTAAGGACATAATAAATATCACTTTTAATTGAAAAAATCATTAATTTTTTTTTCTTTTAAAGAATCTTATAAATTTAACATTCACCTAAAATTAAGAGTTTGACAGAATTTCTTTTCTTTTTTTTTTAGAAAAATTTGGGTAAAAATCAAATTCATGAAAAAAAAAATTCTTCAATTTTTTTTAGTGTATATTGATCATAGTTTCCAAAAAAAAAAATAATTAAGATAATTAATATTATTTTCATTTTTCCTGTGATAATTGAAAAGAATTTTTCATATGAATTAAATCTATTACTACCTTTCTTACCTTTCCCCCCTCTTTTATCATTATTGTTTAAGAAATAATAATAATCATAATATCAATGGTAATAATAATAGTAATAATATTGTTATTGTTATTATAATAATTATTCCTATTATATTATTATTTTTATTACCAGTATTATGTTATTAGAGTAATCAAAATAATGAGGAAATTTCAAGTTTTTCATCAAGTTATTTTTTTCCCTTTTGGGTCCCTTTTTGATTAAAAGATTAAATAAAGAATAAAAGGAAAAAAATAATTATCATGATGATATTTGGTAATTTTCCATTATATTTTGAATTAATCAAAATTTATTTAACTTTTCAAAAGTAATTTCAGTCATAGATGGTAATTAAAAATATATGACTTTATTTGGAAAAAAGAAAAAAAAATGGATAAAAAAAACACATCCATTTCAACTTGTGTATTAATAATTCATACTTTAATAATTCCACATGAGATTTGGGCAGGAATGGCCAGTGATGTAAGATAGCTTGAAATTGATGTAAATTATTTGTTTTATTTGAGCCAAAATTTTAATCAATTTGGTATTCAACTTGTTAGATTGATAAAGGTGACTATTGTAGAAATTTCTACATAGAAAAACATCTTTAAAATTCCTCATTATTTGAATTTATACCATCTTTTCTGATAGTTAGAATACATATTATTTTATTGATTAAAGATGATAACTTATTTAATATAAGAATATTCCTACAAATTTAAATAAGTTTTTACAAAAAACTTAATAAGACTCAAATCATACATGAATTAATACAAGTGATGAATAATGTATTTTTTTATTGTTTTTTAAAGAAAATAAATTCACTGAAAGCATAGTTTTTTGTTTCAAACTGTATTAAATGAATTAAAAAATCTTTAAAGAGAGTTTTGAAAGGCATTTGATATAATTAGGGGGTGTCAAAGTCACCAAATCCTGCCTTAAAATAACATGGGATTTGGTTTCCAAATCCCTACACTAAATCCTAGGGTTTTCATGTGTAAATCACATCGAATTTTAACTGAGTCCTCTGGTATTTTAACCAAATCCCATTAATCTGGGATTTTAGTTTAAAACCCAGCCCAAATGAGTATTTACAATTAATAACTTTACAACATATTTTTTAACACTCAATTTTTGACAATCAGACAAAAAAGCTTACAATCAATTTAGATTTCTTAATCCATATAATAATTCCTTTTTTCCACATCAAAACACATAAAGTCAGATATGAAGATCACCTCCAGCCTTCCTCATCCATCAGTTCACTTAATCCATACAGATTATTTAGCCATAATTAATTTTCCTTCAATAAAATTAAATTTCAAGTCATATTTTGGTACTAGTGGCTCAAATTCAATTGGAAGGCTACCTTTATCAAAGCAGAATGGGTTTCAGCTTATGGCCATTGAGGCAAAATAAAATTAACAACATTTCCTAAACCTTAGATCAAGCAGTATCCAAGATCAGTGGTGAAAATATAAAAAGAATTATATGGAAGCAAAGAAATTCAAAAATATAACTGGGGCTGGACTAACCAAAGGAGATGATAGTAAAGGAATCAAATAAATGAGTTTAAATCTTGAAATTATGTGTCCTTTCTATGTTAAAATGGATTCTCTCTTTGGCCATAAGTCCAATATAATTCTCATTTCAAGCTATGATTTTCAAGAAAAAGACAGCTTAAATTTTGATGATGATGATATTTTTATTAATAAAGTAGTTCATCATCTATTTTTCTTTTTACCTAAGATGATAAAAAGCTCATTTTAATTTGAAAGGAGAATAATTTTTTGGAATCTCCTCTCAATCTTTATCCTTTTCTCAATGATAATGATGACTTAGCTCAAGAATAAAGCCTTCATGATTAATCAGTAAGTATGCTTAAGCCTTACATTTATAAAAGCTAATGTTGATTAGTTCTTTTACCATCTAAGTAAATTAATAATTCATTATACACAAAATAATAATCAAGCATTGACCCCCTGCTTGAATGACAAGAGTGTATATAGGGAAAGGTTGATGAATATGTTTGATCCTATATATTTAAATTTTCTTGAACCACAGAAAAAAGGTATTCCTTGAAGTTATTGTTACTCTGATAAATTCTACTGACAAAATTCATGATTCTTAGCCTATGAAGCAAGTCATAATTCTTGATTGGAGTGGGACAAGGAGAGGGGGAATGAAGAGAAAGTGAGGAATATCAAAAATGAACAGTTTTAAGAAGTGAAGTTACACAAAAAAAGGACTTTTATGAGAAACAAGACAACATGAAATAGTAATTTGAATTTGAAAAGTAGAATTGGGAATTGGAGCTGAAGGAAAAGAAATTCCAGATTGATCTCACTATAGCAGCATTGTCATCAAGCAGGCCAATAACAGAGCTCAAACGTATTCTGAAATTGATCAATAAAAAAATAATTTGATAGTTATAAATGATACAATTTTAATTTAGTAATGTATACATACATCATTGCAAATATTCAACAGTGCCAAGGAATGATAAAAGCTCTTATAAAATGAGGTTAATACATTAATGCATTTGTTATGCCACAAACTTATTCCTCAGGGTTTGTCCTCTGTGTAATTTTTATACCAAAGAGTAACTCATAACTAGAATTTGTTTTTTAAAAGTTCACTTTTAGCTTAAAATTGACCTGTTGGGCTTATTCAGACAAGGTGTTAATCAATTTTAATATGGATGGTTTTTTGATGTGTGATTATTTTGAATTGGGTGATTTGTCAAATATAAATTATGTTTATTGAAAATTGGGGCTCAAATTTTAAATTTGATATATTATTTCAAAAAGACCAATGATTTATTTTGTCTAATTCAATTTTATTCCTCCCTCTGTTTTTTTTAAACTAAATGAAATTTCCCCCTCTTATTTGAATTATTTTTTGTTCTTATAATTCTTCATTTCACTCACCCCACTTGTGTTGAAAAAACAATAAACTGGTATATTTTTGAATTTTTCACTCACAAATCCCTCACGCAAACTTTTTTTCTTTTTTTTCTTAGATTTTTAAGCCATTTTTTTTATTTCTAATTTTTATTAGAAAAACAAGGTCAGTTTCTATTTTCTATTGATTTTTCTTAACCACCAGAATCCTCATCACAATGATAAAACCCCCCTCTGCCAACTCCACCCCCCCCATCACCTATCACCCTCCCAGAAACCACCCACCATCATTCCTAGAACCTCTCAAATATACCTCTGAGAGGTTCTAGGAAAATTACCATTAAAATTGATTACAGGATTTTTTTGAATTTCACATATTAATGGCCCCCAAACAGGCCATTGAGCTCTTTTGATTGATTAATGATTAATAAAATTAATTTTATTTATTTTTGATTTTTTTGGCTTCAATAATAATTACCAACACATATTTTTTTTTTGATTTTTTTTGATTTCTTTTTTGCTTCATCAATAATAACTAACAAATCTTTTTTTTTGTTCTTTTTTATTCCATCAATCATAACTAACCATATTATTATCTTTTTATTTTTTTTCCTCATCAATCATTACTAGCCAGCCATTCTATTTTTTTTTTGATTTTTCTTACTTAATCAATCATTACTAACCATCCTATTTTTTTGGATTTTTTTTACTTCATCAATTATTACTAACATTTTTTTTTTTTTTTTACTTCATAAATCATTACTAACAATTATTTTTTTTATTATTATTTTTACTTCATGAATCACTGATAACAATTATTTTTTTTTCATTTTCTTATGATTATGACTGATCATTGTCATCATTTTTTTTGATTTTTTTTTCAATTCCTTGATGCTGCTTGCTAATATTTTTTAATTTTTTGATGATAATCATCAATCATGCTTATTCTTTTTTTTATTTTCTGATGATAATTATTTTTTATTAATTCAAGATAATTACTGATAATTATGGTTTTTTTATTACTTCATGATAATTACTGATAATCACGTTTTTTTTTATATAATATGATAATTCTAATTACTCTAATTAAATTTTCATTTATTTATTTTAACTCCTTTAATTATTTGTTAATATAGGGTTGAATCACTTATGAGGGTTTATTTCGCAACACCATTTCATTTCACTCCCCTTCCATTGTGATTGAAATTCAAAAAAAAAAACTCGCCTGCACACACACTCTCTCAAAATAATTCTGATGATTTCATGTTTAGGACTAAACCAGATTCAGTTTATCATAATAATTATTTGAAAGATGATGAAACTCTTATTACTCCTCTTGATGTCATGGTTAGGACTAACCAAATATAGAATATAATGAGGTTAATAATACAAGAAAAATCATAAAAGAAAACTTACCCAAATCCAAAGACAACATATCCATGATTCCAAACATATCATCTCTAAAATTGGCCATTCCAACAGATCATATAAGAACATCTCAAACATCTTAATTGACAAGAAATCATACAATGACATGTGGTTGAAGCTTTCATCACTAATAGATCTACCCCATATTTATCCAATAAGCCTTTTTTACCTGTTGTCATTTATTGAATCACCCATTTGACAATTTTGTGGAAGCTCTCATATATTAAAAAACCTTATCATTAATTTATTGAGCTTAGCCCAAAATTGGCAAGAAATTAAAACCAATAAAAATTTCCTAGGTGGAAATATGAAAGATATTGGCTTTAATCCTAGTTTTAATTCTGGAAAATCTGCAGCTGTGTTGTTTTTTTGTGATTTTTATTTTGAAATTTACTTATTCATTTAAATAATAATACGTTTTTACTCCAGAAAACCTTGCTTGACACCTCATTAAATTGAAACGGCTAATAATCAATGGTCAAAAATTGAACAATATGATGATTTAATTTATTCTAGAATTTTTCATTTTTTTAAATTAGCAGAAAATTAAAATCAAGAATTAGTGGAATCTGCAACATTAACACATTCCAGTCAGCTAAAAGGACTTTGGCCAATACCAAAAAAAAATACAAATCTTTTACCAATGTAATTGTCACTCAAGATGGATCTTTCAATAAGCCACATGAAGATTTCAATGATATCAACACACAGAATTATGGTATATTTACTTCTGTGTCAAAAGAAATTCATCCACTTCCAGCTGAAAATGGATTACACTTTCCCAAATTGAAAATGGAGATTGATTTCTCCAAAAACACCAGAATCATGGAGATTCTTTGGAAGACATTGTCAATGGTTCATCATACAACAAAAAATCCTCCATAAATTGTAAATAATAAAGAAATAACCAATCTTGGATTTTCTTTGAAAATAAAGCATAAATTATTTAATTTAGGTGAGAAATTTTTAAAAATTACAGCTACCAAAATTAATTCAAAAGTCAATATTTACTTTGAAAGAAATCTGAAGGAAAAGAAGAGCTAAAAGGTAATAATTGTAAATATTTTCATTTTATCAAGAATATCTCCACTCTATTTTAGGCCTTTAAATTTAGAACATAAGTAAATTTTCATGACAAAATCCACAATTTATTATCTTTCCATGCCAAAGTAATAGGTTCAATTTTTTCACACATATTTAAAATATCTTCCCAATTGTTATTATTGTACAGATTTTCTGCCTGTGGTGTATGATCATATTAATATAAATAAAACAATTCATTTCCAATTTGTGCTAACATATTATGTAAAATTGTACAAAAAATGACCCAGCTAACAGACTATTGGATTTCTTGATTATTCCCCATTTGATTTTGCATTTCCCTTAGAGGAAACCACCTCCCCTTCAAAATTCCAATTGCATGCTCAATTTTTACCTTTCATTTTGCTAGACAGTAATTGAAAGTATGGTTGTCTTCATTCTGTGCCACAACTCCCTTATACACTGGAACAAACCAAGGAGAGCTTATATATGCTGAATTGGCTAGTAAGTACCAATATTTTTAATAAATTTCTTGAGGTGTGTAAGATTTGTCTGTGAAACTGTTAATAATATTACAATTAATCAACAGTAATATGACTGTTCTTATGAAATATAATAATATAAAGTTATCATAACCACAATTAAATAAATAATTAATTAATAATTTCTTTTACTTTTTATACACTACTAGTGATTATAACAGTAAGCAGTAATTTTCTATAAGAATCAATTACAAGAAGTATGTAATAATAAAATTATTTTAATATATAATTATCTTTTTCAAGAATAATTATAAGTATAATTCTTGAAGAAAAATATTACTAGAGAAAGAAGATTGGTAGAGAGATTTGACATATAATTGTGGATTTAAGGGATCAAAATTGATTTTATAACAATATTTAAACAATATATATTTTATTTCTATGATTTCACGTCTTTATTATTGATTCTTAAAGAATTAAAACACTCAAGAAAAGTTTTAACTAATACTTACTGATTGGTAATAATGGTATAATTGGATAATAAGATTATTTGGAAAAAACTGGAAGAGGAGGCCTCTTTTAAGTCCAATACAGCTCACAGAGGCTTTCCATGGAGCAAACTTAAAAACTGGTGAGTGAGAAAATAATAATCTTTTTTTGGATTAATGATTTCATCATCTGTTGTCATGTAATATCATCATAATTACTTAATTGATGCTTTTACGTTACTACCAACCCAAATATGGTTAAGAATGAAAGGAGTAACAAATATTAATATTCTTTTATTTAGAAAAGAAACATTAATTTCTCAAAGTTATAAATGTTTTTGGAAATTTCATCACAGATTGTATTTTCTGTGAATTTTTGAAGATTCAGTATTTGATGTGGAATTATCACACATGGACTGTAAGTAAAACTTTCAATTTTACTTATGAAACTGTAATTCTTTTCTTTTTATTTATATATAATACTGCTCTCAATTGGTACTGAGAGTTTCAGAAAGATTAATTAAGAATTGTATTTTTAATGAATTTTTGAAGGTTTTACCTCAATTCTACATAGAATTGCAAATAGCACTATATTACTGGTTGCTATGAGGTAAATCAATGGATACTAGTCCAAAAAGGTTTTTAATTACTTTTTTAGGGTTTATACATGGCAAATAGTTAAAAATTGACATGGTTACAAGAGTCTAAGTTGCTCTTTACCTCCTTGGAACATCAAAATAGCAGCTTATTTGCAATTTTCTTATGATTTAATGAGATTTTAACCTGGTAACCAAGTTCCCAAAAGGTTTTAGTATACTAATTGGGCCAAGATAAGCCATAGATCCAAGCTTTAGAGCTATCCACACCACAGAGGCCTCAGAAGCTTGGTACCCTGGCTCTCTTTGATGTCTTTTGTCCCCCTTAGCTATTTTCACCTCAAAAATAGAATTTCAGGTTTCAAGACTGATATCCACTATGGGTGTATAAAAAATGTATGTAAGAATACCATAATATTAAGCGCAACAAACATGCATAACACTATTCTTAGTGTATATGAAACATCGGATTTCTCACATTCCCATTATTTTGGCATGAAATTGAGAAAAACAAACATTTTCACAATTCTTTTATGTGGTATTGAAGTATTTTCCATATTACCACCTCTTAGAGTTAATTTAAGCTTATTCACTCTATTAAATTACCCTAGGTGAATTTTTGTGTAGAATCCAAATCTGGACTTAAATTTATGGATTTACTTATTCAAAAAAAAGGTATTCATCTTTTCTGAAATAAAAAATGATTAATTTTGAATATATGCATGACTTATGGGTTATGAATAGTTCAGATTTTATTTTGAAAGATATTTGTGGCCTATTTGGGTATGTAAAATATACCTCAAGGTTCACAAGGTGTTTGTACTATTTTCATATGTTGATACACATTTTAATCATGAAGTGAACCAGTAAAACCCACATGTAGAGCAGTGAACTGTTTGTTTATATTTCAACCCAGTTATATTGTCACAGAATACCTTAATGTTGAGAAATAAGTAAAAATAAAATCAAGTAATAAAATTAAGAATATTACCTCTTTTTACAATGAAAATAGGCTTAACCATCATTAGGGGGCTGTTGTGATAATATTATGAGACTCAAAACAATAAATACATTGAATCCATGGAAGCCTTCTGCCTTCATAACTTGAGAAATCTCTCTGAATTTTTCTATTGTTGGCGACATAATAATAATTTTCTTTTATTTAATTAATATCTGAATCACTCTTTGAGTGTAAAAAATAATAGTCCTTTGGCTAATTCCAAAAAAAATTCCAATCTTCCCCAAAGCACCCCCATTTCCATTTGATCCTAACCTTGATAGTTCCACAGACAATTGTATGGCAGGATTTTGTTGTTTTTTTTGTGATGAATTTTGAAAGGTTTCATTATATTTAATTTTTGAAATTAGTCATGTTTTCTCCAAAAAAGATGGCAGAAATTTTCATATGATATTTTTTGTAAATCATTCATTGTATACATGTAATTTTAGGGATATCTCCTATGAGGATTGATATATATTTGTGATGTTAACATATGTGATAAGGCTATATGTTCCTGTATATCATAATCACTATCAGAGCTTAAAGAATCAATTAACTGCAGTGATTTTAATTTATGAATTAAAAGTAGCCTTTGCAATGCCTTTGGCATTGTAAATGAAGATAATTTCCATAGACAATGAAATTTGAAATCAAATAATTTAATAAATTACCAGGGTATTCATATTTTATGAAAGAGCGGGAAAGTTTTCTAAAGATTTAAATTCACTTACTGAGGTGTGTGTGTCAAAAAAATAATACTTTAAGTGAAGCTAAAGGTGGTATTTTAGTATCCCAAAATGGGATTTGGTACCAAAAACCTGGTTTTTTGTACCTCAAAATACCACACCTCTTGAGGTGTGGGACTTCCAAAATCCCAAAAAATTGATGCATAATTTGAAAAAAAATAAATTTGGGATGTTTAGTGTTGTATTTGGTAGCTTTGACACCCCCTATTACGACTATAACAAATTTATGTTGAGTAAATTTTCTTGGATAATATGAAGCTTTTTGATGTTGGTGAATAATAAGAATTATTTGCACAAGATAAAATGTTACATAAAAAAATATATATTTTAATAAAACAATATCTTTATACAAAAATGAATGTAAAATGGCATAAATTCAACCCAAGTAAAAGCCAATTTCAACTGTTCCCCAGAATAAACCCAGAGCCAAGTCAAGGTCAAGTAAGACTGAGATTAGAATAAGGTTGTATCTAAATTTTTCTTTCTTCAAATTTTCATTTAATATTTTGGAAAAACAAATCAATTTTTATCCTTCCATTATCTAAACTAAAAAGAATTTAATCATAAAAAGCTTGCATTTCTCACTCTTGTTGATCAAATTAAATCATTTATGGATCTTGAAATAAATTTTGGGTTCAGTGAATGAAGTATAAAAGGTTTTATAAAACATTTGTGCATCAATCTCCTTGTAAAAAAATACAATTTAAAGTAATCAAATAATAAAAGTATTCATGAATTATCAAGATATATCTACTTTATTCATAATAAAATTTGAATACTCCTTCAGAAAAACTTTACTTACTTTTATAGAAGTATATTTTTTTTATCTATCTCCAATTAATCATAAAATATTCATAAATTAGGAATTATTATTCTTAAAAATATTTATTTTAGTAATAAATAAACTTAATCTCTCTATATTTTAACTTTTAAATTGTTTTATTATTTGTAAATAAACATTTTATTTGGTTTTTTAAATTAAAGATCATAATATTATTTGATTTACACTAAATTTAATTTTTAATTTGAAACCCACTTTATAGATTTCCCTATAAACAAATTCTAATTAAAGAATCTTTATTTCTTTATTTTTTTTTTGAGAAAAATATTACACTTTATTATAATCACTCTTTTATATAATCAAATTTCTTTAATTTTATTTTTTTAAAAGAATTATGGTTTCTTACTTCATAAATTTCCCATATAAAGTATTATATTAGGGGGTGTCAAAGTTACCAAATCCCACACTCAAAATCCCAAGTTTTTTTTTGCCAAAATCCCGCATTAATTTTTTGGGATTTAGGAAATCCCACACCTCAAGAGGTGAGGTATTTTCAGGTACAAAAACAAAGGTTTTTTGGTACCAAATCCCGCCTTTAGCTTCCCATAAAGGCACATTTTTCAAACACACAACTTAGTAAGGGCATGTTAAATTTCATAAAAATTTCATTCTCTTGTATAAAATCTAAATACACTCATCATTTATGAAGTTATTTGATTTCAAATTGCATTTACTACCAGCCTTTTCTTCATTTACCATGCCCAAGGCATCGCAAAGGCTACCTTTACTTCAGACCTTGAACTCACTTCAGTTCATCGATGCTCTCAGCTCTGATAGTGATTCTGATATCCAGGAAGATATAATCTTATTAGATATGATAACATCACAAAGATACATCAATACTCGTAGAAGATATCCATCTCATTACATGTATACAATTAATGATTTACAGACATTATCATCTGAAAAGTTTTGACAGCTATGTAGGACCACACATGAATCATTTGAAAAAAAATTTTGCACAAATTCAAGCTGATAAAACCTTTCAAAACTCATCACAAAACAAACAACGCAATCCTGCCATCCAATTGGCTGTGGCATTATCAAGGCTAGGATCAAATGGAAATGGGGCCGCTTTGGGAAAGATTGGAATGTTGTTTGGAATTAGCCATGGGGCCATTGTGTTGTACACTCAAAGAGTCATCCAGATATTAGTGAAGTTGAAGCGCAAAGTGATTGTGTGGCCAACAATAGAACAACACAGAGAGATGTCTCAAGTAATGCAAGCAGAAGGCTTCCCTGGGTGCATTGGGTTTATTGATGGGAGTCTCATACCATTATCACAACATCCTCCCAATGATGGTGAAGCGTATTTTGATTGCAAGAAAAGGTAATCTGTTGAATCTTTATTATTTTTTTCAATCTTACTGATGGTTTACATATAAGGTATTCTATGTCAATACAACTGGTTTGCAATATCAACAAACAGTTCACTTCTCCGCATGTTGGTTTTACTAGGTCACTTCATGATTCAAATGTCTATCAACATATGAAAATAGCACAAACACCTCAAGAGTTTTATGAAAATGATCAATACTTACTTGCATATTTGGCATATGAAAGCTCTCCTTGGGTTGTTCCAGCATATAAGGGAGTTGTAGCACATAATGAAGACAGCCATTCTTTTAATTACTGTCTAGCAAAATCAAGGGTCAGAATCGAGCATGCAATTGGAATTTTGAAGGGGAGGTGGTTTTCTCTAAGGTAAATGCGAAATCAAATGAGGGATAATAATGAAATTGAATATTTTGTTAGTTGGGTTGTGTCTTGCACGATTTTACATAATATGTTAGCTCAAATTGGTGATGAGTGGTTTGATTTATATGAAGATGATGATCCACCACATGCGGAAAATTTGGCCAACAATGACATTGGGGAAGATGTGCTAAATATGCGTGAGAAAATTAAACCAATCACTTTGGAATGGAAAAATAGTCAATTGTAAATTTCTTCAGGACCAATGTTTTATGTACTTAATTTAATGGCATATAACAGAGTGGAGATGTTATTCATAATATAAAAGTATTTACAATTACGATTTTTTAGTTCTTTTTTGATCCTGCATATTTCTTTCAAAGTACCCATTGACTCTTGAATTTATTTTGGTGGGTGTCATTTTCAAGAATTTGTCACCTACATTAAATAATTTATGGTTTATTTGAAAAGAACATCCAAAATGAGTAATTGTGTCATGATTGATAATTTCTGGAGGTGGTTTTGTTGTATGATGAACCGTTGTTGATGTCTTCCAAAGTATTTCCATGATGCCAAGTTTTTTTGAAAAATTGATCTCCATTTTTAATTCAGGGAAGTGTAAGCCATGTCCAGAGGGGGTGAAGATAGTAGGAAGTGGAAGGAAATCTTTTTTTGATACAAAAGAAAATATACCATAAGTCCAGGCATTGAGATTGTTTAAATCTTTGTGTGGCTTATTGAAAAATCCATCTTGGGTGACAATGACATTGGTAAACGATTTGAATCCTTCCTTGGGATTGGCAGAAGTCCATTTGAGTTGACTGAAGTTGGGTAATTGGGCTGCTTCCATTAATGATTGATTTTCATTTTCTGCTAATTTTGAAAAATGGGAGATTCTTGAGTAAATGAATTCGTCATATTCATGAAGCTTGATCCATTGATTGTTATCTGTTTCAATTTGATGAGGAGTTAAACCAGGTTTTCTGGAGTAAACACCTAATAATTTTGTAATCAGTCAGTAATTATTAAGGGAATATGACAAAAAGATCACACACCTGCAGATTTTCCAGCATCAGAACCAGATCGAAACCCAATACCTTTCATAATGCCACCTTTGAGTTGCTTATTGGTTTTAATTTCTTGTCGATTTTGAGATAAGGACATTAATGTCATGATGATTTTTTACAGCATTTGAGAGTGGCCAGAAGAATTATCAAATGGAGTTATTTCATATATGATGACAGGAAAAAACGGCTTGGATGTTTTATTAATGAGGATATAAGGATGGGGGAGAGTGTTAAGTGATGGGAGTATTAACCATGAGGCATTGGAAGATTTCTTGTCAATCGAAATTGTTGAAAAGTTTTTAAATTCTTTTTTGGCATGGCCAAGGTGAGACATTATTTCTTTTGAATCATGGATGTGTTGTCTTTGGCTTTGGGTGAGCTTTCTTTTATTATTTAATTTGGTATTATTATCCTCATGATGTTCTATATTTGGTTCAGTCCTAACCATGACATCAAGAGGAGTAATATGAGCTTCATCATCTTTCAAATCATTCTGATGATGTGCTGAGTCTGGTTTAGTCCTAACCATGACATCATCAAAATGATTGGAAGAATGAGAGGGAGGAGGAGATTTTTTTTTGAATTTTAAGGATGATGGAAGGGATGGGAAATGAAATGACATTGCAAAATAAATTCTTATAATTAATCCTCCCCTATATGAACAAATAAATAAAAAAGTGAAACAAAAATTAAAATAAAAAATAAATCAAGGGTCAGTAATGATGATTATCCCAAAAATTCAAAAAAAGGAAAAAATAATATCATCAGTAAAAAAAATATCAATATCAGTAAATGATTTTTCAAATAAAATAAATGAATTAAAAAAAAATCAAGAAAAAAGATGATCAGTCAATGATTCAAAAAGATAAAAATAAAAAATCATTATCAGTAAATGATTAAAAAAAAATCAAAAAAAAACAATCAGTAAAAAAGGAATCAAAAAAAACCATGATCAGTCAAAGGTTGTTGCAATAAAATGAATGGATAAAAAAACACAAAAAAAAAATCAGTATTCCTTTTTAACTGATATAATTGAAAAAGAAAATAAATAAAATAAAATAATCATTCTAATGGCCTCTAGGGGCCATTAGAATGATAATCGCTTAAAACAACGCCGAATCGATTCGGAATTGATTTGGGAGGCCTTCCGAATCGATTCGGCGCGATTTGAAGGCCTCAGGCCCTGGAACCTCCCAGGAGCCTATTTGGGAGGTTCCAGGGTTAGTGAGGTGGGGGATTTTGGGAGGTGGATGATGAGTGATAATGGTGATGGGAGGGTTAGTTGTGGTTGATAATGGTGATGGGTGGGTGAGTTGTGGATGATGATGGTGATGGGAGGTTGAATTTGGGAGGTGCAAAAAAATGAATAAAAATATTTTAAAAGACAAAAAGGAAATTACCTACAGAAAAATTAAAAAAAATTAGCAAAAAAGGATTGTGATTAAACATAAAGAAGATAAATTCACTTACCTGAATTTTAAAAAAAGTGGGTTTTTGTTTTAGAGGGAAGGGTGAAAAGTAAAATTAGAAACAAATTAATTGAGAATTAAAAAATAAAATTTAAAAAAAAAAAAATTAAAAAAATTGGTGAATTTTTTTTAAGAGGGAGGAGTGAAAAGTAAAAATGAAAATAAAAGTGAAATTTAAGATTTGAAATTCAAAAAAAAAATTAAAAAACAGGTGTTTTTTTTTTCAAATTGGAGGGGTGAACAGTAAAAATAAAAAATAATAAATTAAATGAAATTAAAGAAAAAAAACAACTTTAAAAAAAAAATTAAAAATTAAGAATTAAAAATCAAAAATTAACCAAACAAGGGTCTTTGCCCATTTAAAAGTTGAAACCCTTCAAAATAAAAAATAACCATTAAATTTAAAAAAATATATAGAAAAAGATGAAAAAATTTACAAAAAAACCATAAAATGACATTTTCATAAAAAAGGAAAAAGCTGTCATCGAATTTGATTTTTGAACAGACTTCATATAAATTCTCAATTCAAAACTTGCCCAAATTTTCAAATCTGTCGGAAATTGCAAATAAATGTCATATGAAATTGAAATTGCAAGTTGGTGCCCCAATTATGCATAAACATTGAAATTTCCATTTGGTAATAAAGTGGAGTTAGATTTAATTACATAAGATCAATAATTAAACATAAACATAAGATTTATTGAACAAGCATCACATATAAATTGACACATTACATATATGTAATAAGTTATTTTTTATTGATTAATGCCAGAATGCATTCCAGCTCCCCGATTGGCCTGCTTGATGACAATGCTGCTATAGTGAGATCCAACTGGCATTGCTTTTCCTTCAATTCCAATTCACAATTCCACTTTTATTTTTCAAATTCATATTGCTTTGCATGTTGCTTCTCCTCAAACTCCATTTGCTTTTGCAACTTGACTTCTTCAAACCATTGCTTGCTTTCTCTTCATTCCACCTCTCCCTGTCCCACTCCAAACAAGCATTGTCACTGGTTTCACAGGCTACAAATCATGAATTTAGTCAGTGTGATTGATCAGAGTAGCCATAAGTCCAAAACATACCCTTTTTCCGTGATTCAAGCAAATTGGCATATGTCAGTACAAACATATCCATTGGCCTTTTCCTAGAGCCACTCTTGTCATTCAAGTTGGGTGTCAATGCTCGATTACGCTTTTGTGTTGAATGTGTTATGGATGTAATTCTCTGTTCAAAGGAGAAATAGTCAACAATGGATTTCATAAGTATCAGGCTTAAACATACTTACTGATTCATCTTGAAGGTTTTCCGCTTGAACCAAGTCATCTTCATTATGAAACAAAGGAACAAGATTGAGAGGTGATTCCAATCCATTATTCTCCTTTAAAAAGCACATTAACTTTAATTATCACAGGTAAAAAAGGAAGAGACAATAACTTACCTTATTGGGCAAAACATCATCATCATCACCATTTAAGCTGTTTTTTGCTTGTGAATCATAGCTTGCAACCGGAGTGACATTGGGCTTGTGGCCAAAGAGCGCATCCATTTCAGCATAGCAAGGAAACATACTTTCAAGCTTTTCACTCATTCACTTTATTCCTTTACTCTCATCTTCTTCCGTTATTCCAGCCCCAGTTAAATTCTCGAATTTTTTTTCTGCCATATATTTCTTTTTATATGTTTGCCATCGATCTCGGATGCTGCTTGAACTAAGGTTTAGTCAATTACATGATTTTTTGTTGACCTCAATTGCCATGAGCTGAAATCCATGCTGCTTTGATGAGGGAGGTCTTCCAATAGATGTTGAATCACTAGTACCAAAACATGACTCGAAATTGGCTTTGACTGAAAGCCAATTAATTATGGTTAAATAATCTGTATGTATTAAGTGACCTGATGGATGAGGCAGGCTAGAGGTGATCTTCATATCTGTCTTGATTTGTCTTGCTTTGGATCGAGGCATTATTATATGGATGAAGAAGTATAAATGGACTGTAAGCTGTTCGGTCAGATTGTCCAAAATGGAGTGTAGAAGAATATGTTGTGCAGGTATGAATTGTGAGTACTAATTTGGGTTAGGTTTCAAGCTGAAATCCCAGATTCATGGGATTTGGTCAAAATACCAGGGGACTCAGTTAAAATGCCATGGGATTTACACATAAAAAACCCAGGATTTAGTGTTGGGATTTGGGGTCCAAATCCTGTGTTATTTTAAGGTGGGATTTGGTGACTTTGACACCCCCTATTGTATTTATTTTTCTCAAACAATATACATATTTTATCTAATCAGATTTTCCTGGAAAGAAAAATTATATTAAAATTTCTTTTTCCAATATTATTAGGTTTTTTTTTTTTAAAAAATAAAATTTTGAAAGAATAGATAATTAATATTAAAATTTAACTTTCAAATAAAAAAAAAAATAAAAATATTTTTTATATGATTTTATTTTAAAAAAAATATATACTTTATTTATCATATTAAATAGTTTGAATTTAATTTTTACCAAAAAAAATATTTTAAGGAAAAAATAATCAAAATATTTTAATTTTAAATTTGAATTTAAATTTTAAAATATTCTGATATTATTTTATTACTTAAAAAAAAAAAAAAAAAAAAAGAATTCAAGACTTAGAAAGGCAAAAAAATTCTTTATGTGAGATTTTAAAAAAAAAAAGTAAAAAAAAAAAAAAAAAAAAATCTTAAAATAAATATAATTTTTAACCTTTTATTTAAATTTCTGAAATTATTTTTTTATTATTTAAGAAAATAATTTTTTTTTTTTTAATTTTTTTAAAAAAGAAAAAAAAAAAAAAAAAAGGAATAATTATTTCAAAATTGAAAGAAAAAAAAAACATTTGGAAAAATTATTTTTAATAAAAATTTAAATTTAGTTCTTTTAGGTAAAATTATCTTAATTAATTATTTAATTTTTTTTTTCTCCAAATTCTTCTACTATAAAATAAAGAAAACTTACAGTAAATCTTTCAAAAAATTAAAAAAAATATTAAATTATATTTATAAATTTTTTAATTATTATTTACTAAGTATATTTCAATTTTTCAGAACTTTAATCAAAATTAATATTTACCATATTTATTTAAAATTAAGCAATTTATTAAAATAATAAAGAAAAAATAATAATAATAATTTATTAAAATTAAAAACCATTTTCTTTATTGAGAATTTTTTTTTTTTTTGATAAATATTTAAAATTAATAAGAAAAATTAAACACTAGTAAAATTTATTCTTATAAATTAATTTTTAAAACTACATTTATTACATAACCAACTTGAAAAAAAAAATTGAAACTATATCAAATCTTTTTTTAACTCAAACCAAGCATAAAAAAAAAAGATTTTTAATGTCAATTAAAGCTATCTTTTCTAAAATAAAAAACCATAGTTTGAACTCTAAATTGATCTCAAAGGAATTAGAAAAGTATTTACAAAATTTTAAAAAATACAATTGAATTAATTCAAAAGAAATTTCTTACTAAAAAAATTTTATTTAATTTTTAATGATTTTCTTGAGATTAATTTTTTTAAAAAAAAAAAAATTTAAAAAATAATATCATTTTAAGAATAATTTTAAAAAAAATATTTTCTCTTGATTTTTTTTTTTTTTTTTTTAAAAAAAAAACATTTATTATATATATTTAAAAAAAAAAAAATAAAATTCATATTTTTTATTTAAATATTTGTAAAAATAATTTTTTTTTTTTATTTTGAAATATTTTGAAAAGAAATTTAATTTATAAATTAAATAAAATTCTTTTTTTCCTAAAGTAAGATATTAAAGAAATAATTTAAATCAAGAATTTGAAAGATAAATTTATATTTAAAAAAAGATTTTGGAAGGTTTTTTTTTTTTTTTTTACCCAAAATATAGGTTTTTTTTTTTTTTTTCTTTAATTAAAAAAAAAAAAAAAAGGTCAAAGAAGTTATTACTTATTTTCATTTCTTAATAATTTATTTTTTTTTTAAAAAAAAAAAAACAAAAAAATATAAAAGTGTTAAAATAAATTTTAATCAAAAAAAAAACAAAAAAAAAAAACTTTAAGATAAGAGTTTATCAATGAATTATAATTTAAATAAAAAATTTGAATTTTTTTTTTTTTTTATTAAGAAAAAAAAAAAAGAATTATACAAAAATAATAAATAAAATATTATATTTTTTTTTTATTATATCATTAAAAGAGATAAAAAATAGGCCTTTTTTTTTAAAAAAAAAAAAATAAAAAATAAAAATAAACATAACAATTATTCCTTTTTTTTTTTTTTTTTTTTTTAATGATTTGAGTAATTAAGAATTAATTATATATATATATAAAACTCTTTTTTATATTTTATTTTATTTTGGTTGCTTTTTTTTTTTTTTTTTTTTTTAAAAATAATAATTAAATCAAAATCACTAACTACCCCTCTTTTTTAAATTAAATAAATAAATTTTAGTATATATAATTAATCAATCATCTTTAAAATGAATTTTTATTTTTATTTTTTTTTCAAAGTGATATCAACCAAAAAAAAAAAAAAAAAAAATTCTATTAATTACTCTTGTTTTTATTTTTTATTTTTATTTTTATTTTTTAATTTTCATTTTCATTTTTTTTTAAATTTTATATTTTAGTTTTTCATTTTTTCATTTTTATTTTTTTGAAATATATTTTTAAGATAATTTTTTATTTTTTATTTTTTTCCAATCTATTTTCAACTTTTTTTATTCTTTTTTGAGGCTATAATTTTTTCATAATTTTTAAATTTCAACGCAAAAGATTCAAATATCTAAAGAAATCAACAGTTTAAAGTTTTGTCCAAAGTGTTTCAAGTTGTTAGAAATGCAAATGGACAAGTCCAAGATTTTTGTATTGTTGATTGGGATGGTAATATGAAGGCTGAGCAATACAGTACTTTCCAAATCACGTTTTGGCCAAGTGATGGTGAGCTCGTGAGTAAAAGCAAGGTGGCTGGCTGGTCAATCGTTAAAATTGAACCAAGAGATTAAGATCGTTGGTTGGGCACGGGGCACAAGGCGTCAAATTAGCTTAGCAGAGCGCAAGATCGAAAAATATTAAGTATAGAATTTGTTAATAAGAATAATCATACAAGATACATTCGATTGAAAATCATCATCATAACAATACAAATACAATTTATATGAAATAAATAACAATGATTTTTCCAAGTATGATTGTTTTTGTATTATCAAATATCCAAAATAGTTTTAGGTTTCTATTTAAAAACATACTTTCCATCCGAATTTCTTTAATGTTTGTGAAGCCCAATTTATTCAAAAAAAAAAAAAGCCAATTTGTTTCGTAAATAAAATACAAACAAAAGATTATCAAAAACTTTTTTAAAGAATATTTATAGATTAAGATTAGAGAAATGAAAATGTAAGATCAAAAGAACGAATGACATGAGCAATTGTCCAAAAAATGAAAGGAAGCTAATTATGGGCAAAGTTTATACAATAAGACAATTACAACATCCGCTTTGAGTTTGATCTGATTGATCATTATGATTTGAGATGGATTGATCAGCTTGATGATTTAAAGTTTTTTCATTTGAGATTGGTTTCATTTGAGGATGATTAATAGTTGTCAAGTCGATAGCTAAATGATTACTTTGATTTAATGAAGGATTTGGTTGAAAGGTTGAATTAAGATGAGGATTTGAAGGATGAAAGGAGTTTTGATGAGATGAGATTGAATTTGAATTTCGAAGATGATTAGCATTAGCTTGATGAAGAGGGGAATTTATAGAATGATCATGTTGATGATTAAGAAGATTAGTTGAGATTGGAGGTTGATGATGATGAGGATGATGAATTTGAATGTTTTGAGGCGAAGGAGGTTCGATTGAGATGATGGATAATCTAGAAGATGTGAGTTGTTCATTTGAAGAAAGATTGGCTTGATTATTTTTTGAGAATAAAGGATTAATTTGATTTTGAGGGGGAGAAGAAGATAATTGATCAGGTAGATTATCGGAGCTTGAGATGAAAGAAGCTAAACGAAATTCATTAGTTTCGATTGAAGAAGAAGGATGATGAGATTGATGATCCTAAAGAAAAAGCAAAAAGAAAAGAAAAGAGAGAATTTAATTTAATTTAATTTTTTTTAGAGAGATGAAAGAAAGGCGGACGTTTTGAGTTGAAGGATTGATTAAAGGAGGAGATGGTATTTGATTGATGATTGCAAGATGATTTGATTGAATTGGAGATGATGAGATTTTTTTATTACTAATTTTTCTGACGAGCATAGGAGTATCAAGAGAATCCCATTGAAAGAGGTCATGATTGAGATCTTTGGAGAAAGAATTAGAAGAATCTAAAGTTAAGACTTTTTGATGTTTTTCTAATTGACGAGCCACGGTTGGTAAGATTAGATCATCATGAGAAGGTTCAGCTTTATTTGATTTAGGGTCAAGTCTATAGATTCTAGGACTAGGGTCGATAGACCAAGGGGGTAATTGAGGTTCGATAATTGATGAAGTAGTAAAGCTACGAGGTCTTTCACGAGGAGGTTTGATGATTTTACGAGAAGTTGATTTGATTTGAGGTGAATGATTTTGATGATTTGAGGTGTGATTTTGATGATTTGATGGAGTAGGAGTAGGATGATTTAGATTTGATTTGATTGAGTTTGAGATAGGTTTAGAGGATAATTGATTGACAGATTGAGTACGTTTACGATTTTTTTCCAAGTTTGTAGGAGTTGAAACAGAACGATGTTGATTAGTTGAAGAAGATGGTAATCTTGGACTTGAATGAATTGAAGGTTTAATATTATTAGATGAGGTGAGATTTTTTGATGAATGAATTGATTTAAGATTAGTTTGATGATGATGATGATGATGATGATGATTTAGGTTAGGGTTAGGAGAAGAAGATGAAGGGGGAGAAGAAGAAGTAGAAGATGAAGGTTTTGAGTTTGATTTATAAATTTTTGAAGGTTTAAGTTTTTCATTTGAGATTTGAAGATTTGAATGATTTTTAGGGATTTGTTGAGTAGGTTGAAGATTAGATTGAGATTTCAAGTTTTTTGAGTTTGATGAGTCGATAGGGATAGGATGAACTAGAAAATGAAGGTTAGATTAGTTTTAAGGGTTATGATGATTTATTTTTTGATTAGAAATCGAAGGAATTACTAGTAGGGTTTAGTGAGGGGTTAATTTGATGATGATTTGATGATGATGAATGATTTAATTTGAGGTTGTTTAGATGAAGATGATCATTTGAGATTGAATGAGGAATGGATTGTAGATGATTTGAAGGATGATTGAGTTTAATTTGAGAAGAAGAATTTAAGGAATTTAAGGAATTTAAGGAATTTTGAGATTGAGATTGATTTAAGTATGAATCTATTTGATGATTTCTTTGTTGTCTGATCCTACGTGAGACTAATTCAGGAGCAATGGGTAATCTAATGGAATGAAATCCAATGAAATCCAATCCAATCCAATTTAATGAAATGAAATCCAATCCAATCCAATTTAATGAAATGCAAAGATTTGAGTTAGTTTTTTATTAAATTTTGACAAACTAGATTTAAATATGAAAGATTGACCTGACTAAATCTTCCAAGTTATCCTCGGGCAAGATTATACTAGCAATCTTTAACCTTTCTTCTAACAAAGATTCCTCGATATCGATACTCGGTTGATGATTTAATTGATTTGGATGGTGATGATTTGGATGGTGATGATGAGAAAGTTGTTGTTGATTTAATTTGAAAGATTTTAAATTTAAATTTGAATGATTCATTTAAAATTTTGAGAGAATTTTGCAAAGAATTTTTGGAAAAAATTTTAAATTTTTGGAAATTTTTAAATTTTTTGGTTTTGAAAATTTGAAAAATTTGAAAAATTTGATTTAAGAATTTCACAGATACCCGACTGAAGCCCGAGCCGATACCCGATTGTGATAAGCCTGGCTCGGCTGGCTCGGCTGCTGTGTGATTTATTTAATTAATTTGTAGATTTAGTCTGAGTCTCAAAGGGGGCTTAAGGGGGTCAAAAGGGGGTCACAAGGGGGCTCAAAAGGGGGTCAAAAGGGGGTCAAAAGGGGGTCACAAGGGGGTCAAAAGGGGGTCAAAAGGGGGGCTCGATTCAATAAATTAAAACCTGCCTTCTTTTCCGTTTTGGCTTCTTGACCATTCCCCTTTTTTCGATTTTCGATTCCTCCTTCTTTTCCACTCCTCCTTTTCGATTCCTCCTTTTCCATCTTCCATTCTTACTTCTTCTCCATTCTTCGCTTTCTTCGCTTTCTTCGCTTTCTTCCATTCTTCGCTTTCTTCACAACTAACGGATCTCAAGGCCATCGATCAAGCTAACCACCATCGCAAGCCATCTTGAATCGAGAAATCAATGAATAATTTAATCAATTCAAACTCACATCATTCATTAACCGTCGAACCTGACTCAGAAGAGGATGATGACTTGATCGCCATCCCTCAATCTCAAATTAATCTAAAAGGAAAAGAAAAATCTTCTAATTCAAATCTCACTAACCCAAAATCAAATCAAAATTCAATCTCACAATCAGATCAAAATTCAAATCAAAATTCAATCTCACAATCAATCTCACAATCAAAAGGCTTCATCAACAAATCAAAATATCAATCCAATCTCAACACTTTAGATGAACCAATCACTCAAACTTTTGTCAGATTCCTTTACATCTTCCTCTTACTTAAATCCATTCCTGGATTAACCTCATCCATTCATCCCTTCTCAGTTACGCGACTTATCAGCTATCGGTTCAAAAATATTTCTCATCCTTTATCCTGCCGGTTCCGCAAACTCAAAAGCTTTATTAAGAGATTGGGATCTTTGGGGCCCTCTAGTAGCTTGTCTAGGTTTAGCCGTCGTACTCTCCATTAATGGTATCTCTCAAATTCATTCTTGGATTGATTTTTTCTTAAAGCATTCCTTCATTAACTTCAATTTACTCGATTGGATTTTCATTCTTAGCCCCTCCTCAACAATCTCTTTCTGTATTCACCGGCGTCTTTGTGATTGTTTGGGTGGGATCAGTCGTCGTCACCCTAAATGCTCGTCTATTGGGTGGCAAAGTCTCCTTATTTCAATCACTTTGTGTACTCGGTTATTGTCTCTTTCCTCTCTTCATTGCGGCTCTCGTAGCTCTATTCATTCGTTGGTTACCCATTCGCATCTTATTAAGCATGGCAGGTTGGACTTGGAGCGTTTGGGGTAAGCAATTTTGATTCATTCAATTCCATCTATCAAACTTAATTCAATCTGCTCTTCTTCAACCAATCTAGCCGCTATGAACTTCTTTGGTGGTACAAGGCTTGAAGACGGTCGGGCATTCTTAGCTGTTTACCCTCTAGGCTTATTTTATGCTGCTTTGGCTTGGATCACAATGTTATCATAATCTTATCCTTCAAATTCATCAATTCATCTCTTAAAACAAAATCTTTCAACTCACTCATCAAATTAATCTCTCCAAAAAGTAAAAAATCAATCTCAAACTCTCCCTTCTTTAAAGATTGAAAATTATGTTGAGCTATAAATTGCCCTCAACCAAAATTGACTCTTGTACCCCAAAGGTTTTGTGCCATTTGACTTTGCTAGTGGCTTGCTTTGTTAAATAACTATCACAAATTGCTTGGGTCTTGTTAATTTATTTAAACTTGAAATTTTTTGTTGATCAAAAGTCAATTGGTCTTGATTCTTTTTGTAAAATTACAGTCATTCAAATTAAATCACTTGCTCAATTAAAATTCATCTTTCATTCCGCTTTTAATGAAACCTGATTTCATTATGTAATGTATTGGTTCACTTCAACTTGGAAGGCTGTCCAAATTCATTGGAATGCTCTTGATATCAATTAATTCTGTAAAACTTGACCAAATGGAACCAGACATGATTTTGGTTCCAGTAATCAGTCTGGTTAATTATGCTGGTCATATATACAAACCTGGCTGGTCAAACAGTCAACTAATTACCTTAATGTCTCTTAAAATATATAGCACCAAGGAATATTTTCTGGTCACTTTTTGCCAACTTAAGCTCCTTCTGTAATTCACAAGAATTAAAAATAACCATAATAATAGTAATGAATAAAATTAAGTAATAACTAATTAAATTATGATAACAAAGTAAAATAACATATATATCAAGGGTTTCAATTCAGTTAGTATTATCAGTCTGACCACACTTGAATGCTGAAAAGCAAGTGGTAATGTATCCATTGTATCACCCCAAAAACAAACTGTGATCCATAAACTCTATTTTAAGCCCAAACTCACCAAATATTACCCATGTGGTAAATAGTTTTTCAAGTGAGTACTATAATGGTACTGGATTGAGGTTCAAAAAAAAATATTAATACCACACAAATTATAATACAAAAACTAAGGATAATAATAATACTTTTGTTTTTTTAAAAACCCATAATATTGAAAAAAATTGATTAATATATAAGAAATTTTAATAAAATTGTTTCTTTATCATATTTTTCTTTCTATAGAAGTTCTCATAAAAAATAAAAATATCAAATAAAAAAAAGATTATACATAAGAGCTTTGGTAAACCCACATAAGACCTTATGAGTTTTTGCCATAATTTGGTAAAATCACATAAGGGGTGCCCTGGACCCATTTTCAATTTAGAAAAACCCTGTATTGGCAAAAAAAAACCTCCCAAAAACCCCAAAAAAAAGCCCTCACACATTTTTTTTACATCCCCCTAAAAAAAAGACCAAAAACCCAAATAATCCACATTATTCCCCCCAAACAATTTTTTTAAAAAACACAATTACAAACCCAGCTTTCCAAATCTTTCCAAACTCATTTTCTTTTTTCCCCAAAGATTGCATTTTCCTCCAAAAAAACCTGCCTCCAAACCTCTAAAATTAAATTGTTTTCCTTTCCTTATCTTATTAATCAAGAATTTTAACCAACTCATTTGACTTTTCACACATTTTTCTCCCACATTTTTAATATTTTAAAAAGGTTCTTTAATCATTCCAAATATACAAAAAATAACCCCTCAGTGACTTCCCCTTTTTTTATATTATCAAAAATATAACACTTTTTTACTTACAAATACTCATATTACAAACATTTTTTTCAAAAAAAAAAAAACACAGCTCTTTTGGGCTTTCACTTATACCAACCAACCAAAAAAAAAACCCAAAATTATAAGATTATAGTTTTTGATTCTTTTAAGATTATTTTCTACCATTCAATTTATTTATTTTTTTCAAACAAAAAAAAAAAAAAAAGAAATAGTTGGAAATTCAAAAAAAAAAAAAAAAAATTGTGAATCTTAACATCCCATGTTGGAAAAAAAAAATTCTTCAAAATAAATTATTTAGAAAAGAATTATTAAATAAATAAATATATATATATATAAAGGTATTTATTTTTTAATTTATTTATTAAAATCTTAAAAAAAATTATTTTAATAAAAAAAAAACAATTTTGGGTATTTTTCCAGTCAACAGGGAAAATACATCCCAAAAGCCTATATTTGTCTTTTTAAGCTTTAAATACAGATTTTCACATTTTATTCCATTTTCTCATTTAAAATGGGAAATATTCCCAAATTTCCATATCAGGCCATTTAGGGCTTGATTGCCAGTTTTGTGTGTTTTTTGTGCACTTTGTGCAAATACAATTTTGAAGCTATATAAGCTGTATCTTTCCAAAAACCCAAAAATGGCCAAATCACTCAAAAACACTTTTTTACCTTTGAAGGCACTCAAAACCAACTTTTCAATTATATCCTCCTAGAATAATTTCAAAAGACCTTTTGATCATCTTCACCCTTCAATAACCAAAAGTTCCATAAATGGTATTATACATCATTATGAATCTTTTTTCACCAGAAATCCAATGGTTATTTCGAATTTTAATCTGGTCATCATGGCATTTCATCCAGAGGATTCATCAAGGCTCAAAAAGAAAAGTGTCAATCTCAAAATAACAATGACCTCATCAAGAAATCAATGGTAATTATCATTCACAGTGTTCCTCAAAGGGAATACTGGAAGTTCATTCTCAAGGGATATTCAAGAGTAAGTTCCAAAACAACTTGTCAAGTGTCAGTGCTTCATCAATCCACCTTAGAAACCACATTCATTAAATACAGTGTGGATTCATCAAGACCTGTATTTAATTCATACACCATGGGAATTTCATTCAACCCAGTTCATTTTCCAATTTGGAAAGGTATACACTTCATCAAGGATTCAATACAGACAAGCTGTCAGCCTGAAGAAGTCAAGCTCTCAACTTTTCACATATACCAGCCTCCTTTGACCCTGAGGGGTTTTTCCTCAAGTTAATTAATATATTTTGATTTTATTTTATATTTATTTATCTTATATTTTTTTTTTTAAATAAATACTGATATTATCAAGTAAGTAATTTAGAACCTCTTTATTTTTATTTCTTTTCTTTTCAGTAGATATTTTGTGTTAATATCCTTTACTAATTTGATTTTTCCTTTTGGAAAGATTGAAACAATGATTAAGTAATTATTTTTTTTTTTTTTTTGAATATTTGGAAATTTAAATTCTTATTTATCTTATTTTTATCTCATCTTTTTTTTTTTTTGAAATTTAATATTTCTTAAAGAAATTAATTTATTTATTTTATCTTTTTTTTTTATTTTTTTTTTTTTTAAGTCTTTAAATTGATTTAAATGATTTAATTAATATTAGATAAATCTTGTTTCAAAAAAAAAAAAAAAAAAAAGGTGCCAATTTAATAGATTTTTTTTATAAAAAAAACTTTTTTAATAATATTAATATTAATCAAAAAAAAAAAATATTATTAAATATAATTAATAAAAATTATTATAATCAAAAAAAAAAAAAAAAAATTAATTAATTTATTTATTTATTTATTTATTAATTCTTTTAATTTTTTTTTTTTTATAAATTAATAATTATTATGAAATTAAAAAGTAATTTCTTTTTTTTATAAGAATCAATTAAAAGAATTATTTAATAATAAAACTTCTTTATTAAAATGATAAAATTATTCTTTATAAGAATAATTATAAAAAAAAAATTCTTTAAGAGAAATATCATTAAAGAAAAAAAAAATTAATAATTTATAATAAATCACTCACTAATACTTCAATGAAGATTGGAAAGAGATTGATAGAGAGATTTGATTGCAGTCCATAACCTCTTCTTCAAGGTCCAATTTCTCTCTATTAACATGATCAACAAGATGTTGGTCTGTACCAGTGACATTGTGATTAAAAACGTTCCCCCTACGTTTAGTAGTTGTATTATTAGAAACATTATGGAAGATCCTCACTCCAAAAAAAGTCCATCTTCACAAGGATAACTATAAATTCTGAGACCATTAAACAATTTCATTGCTAATGGAAAGCATCAAATTCTAAATTGAGGGACCAGGATTGTTGGATGATAAATGACTGACTGGGAATAGGTCTTGATTCTGGATGTTTTCAATTGTCAGAATAGGGGATGAGAATGGTACCAATACAAGTGTAGTGAGTGCTTGAATAGTAGGTGAAAGCCATCCAATCTATAGGTTGGCAGGTGAAAACAACCATAAAGAAAGTAATCTTTGAAAGCCAGCCAAATGAAGCAATATAGTAAGCAAGATGAACATTGAGGCCAAAGTTTTGGATTGAAACTTGATTTTTTAAAACAGATAAAGGTAAACTTGGTGAATTGATAGACCATTATGACTTTGATTTTTATCAAGGTCTAACTGCTTTCAGGTGGATGGAGGAGGGATGACAAAAAAATCAATAACCGTGGTCAGGGAAATGGAAAAATAAGCTTCCAGCATCAGGAAATCTGGCTCTGGCAGCTTGAGATCTTGAAAAAGTGTGAGTGAAGACTTGGGATATCTGATGAAAAGAAAATTTCCAACCATTTTGATTGAATCCACCAGGTGGTAACTCAACTAGAGAGGTTCAGAGGTGGGCTTGAGGGTTCTGTGCGGTGTGTGCTGTTCATGCTCAGAAGCTAACTGCTATCTGTTCTACCGTGCAACGTAACTGATATACCATAGCCTCAATTAAGTAATTATGATAATATTACGTGACAACAGATGATGCAATCAATAATCCAAAAAGTTCTATTGTTTTCTCACTCACTGGTTTTTCAGTTTGCTCCATGGAACGCCTCTGTGAGCTGTCTTAGATTTAAAAGAGGCCTCCTCTTGCTGTTTTTTCCAAATCATCACATTATTCAATTATAGCTTTATTACCAACAAGTAAGTATTAGTTAAAACTTTTCTTGAGTGTTTTAATTCTTTCAGAATCAATCATATAAATCAGCTATATATTGCTTTAATCCTGTTATAAATCAATTTTTATCCTTTAAATCCACAATTCTCCATAAAATTTCTCTACTATTATCTTTCAATAAGTTCTTTGGAGTATTAGTGAGTGTTTTGTCTTAATTCTTAAAGTTTATCTCTAGTAATAGTTTTCTTCAAGGGTTATTTTTATAATTCTTCTTGCAAAAGATATTTATGTGAGCCTTTGAGATATGACCACATACCCAATAAGGTCACAAAAGATACTTAGAGCAATTATACCTTTAAGATAATTATATTAAAATCACTTAGAATAATTACACATTAAAAATAATTACTTTAAAAATACAAAAATACCATAAATTGGTACAAAACTTGGTTTAACTTAAAAACAAATGAATCAACATGTGAAATAAGCTATACCATTGGATTCCCCATGGTAAAATACACATATACCATTTTTATGGAATATCTGTAAAACCAATATTTAATGAGTTATAAGGAATAATACCTTATAAAAACCATAAATCCTTATTTATTTCAAGAACCAATAAAACAACATGTAAAATAAATTGTACCATTGAATTTCCCATGAAAGTCCACACATAAAACAATTAATGAGCTAATTACCCAAGTTAATACTTAAGGAATTAACCTGAATATTTGCACTTTTTTGGTCAACACATATATTCAAGGATCATAGCTAATATCTCTTAAGCTATACAAGATAGAGTGATGAACCAAAAATAAAGTTACCACGTAATTACTGTAAGAACACAGATATGAACTTTATTTTACAATTTATAAAAAAGGTTAAAACCTATGATGAAATATTGATCAAAATCAACAGAGCTGTTGACCACTTTGTTGTGAAAGTGATCCAAACTTAAAATAAAGTACACAGTTGGATTCTACTAGTTCATTCGTGAAGAATGATTTAATTTTTATTATTAAATCCAGGGTATAACCCCCTGAAATCATGATTTGAAGTTTAAAATATTGAATTTCGACAGAAAAGATGAGTTACAAGAAAAATCATCAAAATTAGAGTTTTGATGATGTAATGAAAAGATCTTGGAAGAATAATGAGGTTATGTCAATCTATCAGAATTCACTCTCTGAATTACGGTAGCGTGTAAAACGTAAAAGTTATTAAAGATCAAAGCTTGAGATTAATTTGAGCAGTTATAATCACTCACTGTAACCTTAATTTAAGTTTAACAGTCATATGAGTGATAAAATTGGTGAATACTATTAGTTTAGGATTAAAATTAATAAAATCCACGAAATTTGGGGTTCTTCCAAGCCTCTGATGTCATCAACTTTAGAGTTATAGTGATAACTCTAAATAATGGTGTAATAATGATGCAATATGGTTTGATCATAATGTAATCATCTCCAAACCTTAAAATATTGATCAATTCCAGTGGATATGATCAGTACACGTCTACTAGAAGCCTTTTGGACTCTAGGAGGGAGGTATTTACTATAAATAGAGCTCTTTTTACTCTATTTTCCCCTCAGACGCATTAAAAACATTAAATCAATCAAATCAAAGGTAATTTCTTTATTCTTTATATATAAAACTATTATATTATTAAAGATCAAAGACCAATTTTTTATAATCATCTATTTTGACGTGATTAAATCATTTATTTATTTGTTTTTGCTAAAAATCTCTCTAAAAACTCATTTCTACGTAAAAATCAAGAATATTAGTAATTTTTCTTTATTTTTATTGTAAATACAATTTGAAAAGGTTGTATTTATATTTTGTGGCATAAAATATTTCAAAATTATTATATTAAGTGTTAAAAGTAGGTTATTTTCTCTTATTATAATAATTTTCTCTTTATTATTATTTTAATAATTCTTTAATTAATATAAATAGTATTTATATTAATTTATAACTTTAATATTGGTAATATTATTGTTATTAATTTTTTTTATTAATAAAAAACAATTTTTTATGCCTTTATTATTTGTTTGTAACAATAATAAAGTGCTTTTAAATATATTAATTATTTTATATTAATATATTTATTTTATTATATTATTACATTTTATTAATAATATAATTATTTTTACGCCATAATTATAATAATTCTTTATTATTATAATTGATTTTTATCTTATTTATTTCATTTATAAGGACATTCATAGTACAATAAGTAAAATATTAGTAATTTTTACTTATTGTTTCATAGTCAAACCTTACATTTGGGGGCCTGGCCATGATATTTACTTAAAAGACCTTTAAAAAGATTCTAATTGGGTTTATCCAATAATAAATTATATTTATAATCATAAAATTATATAATAAGTTTATATTTTATTGATTTTAAAAGCTATTGAGGCATTTGGAAAGCAATTGTACTGTCTTACACGTGGTTTTTCACATCCTTAGACTTGCAAGAACTTTCTTTGAGTGACTCTAGTGATTAAAAAAGATATTCTATAAATTAAAAATAACTTTTATTATAATTTAATTTTATAAAGAATCATATTAATTTTTATTTTATTCCTTAAAAATAAAATAAAAATATAAAAAATATTAAAAACCAATAAAAAAAGTTATTTTTATTCATTTTTATTCATTTCTTTATTCATTTCAATTTTTCAAAGATATAAAAGCGATTTCTACGTGGAAAATTGCCATATCTTGCCAAAAAAATAACACTTCTTATAAAAAGACTTATATTTATTTGTTTTTTTTAGTGTTTGAGGATAACCCAACAGAAGATAACCAAACTACTGTTGAGAGATTGGTGGAAGAAACTTGTCAAAGTTCTCCAACACCAGTTATCACTAAAAGAAAGAAAGCTAAGAAATTAGACTTTCCAGGACCCACCATTCAAGACTCTGAAGGTGAGCACCTCTTTTATAATTGCCATAAAAAGAATTTTTATCCTAAAATACTTTTATTTTTTTATTTTCTTAAATTATGACTACCAGAAGAGGTTCCCAATACTCCATCCAATCAGATGGAGCTGGACTCAGAGGTAGAACTGATCCCTCAAAAGGGAAAAGAAAGGGCAATATCCCCAGTGGAACAGAATCCACACAAGGAAGTGCCTTATCCCAAAGGCAAGTCCCAGAAATTCCCATGATATCTGAACCTGAATTGGAGCTAAGTATAAGTAACTCAAATAGGTACAAATCACATTCAGAGGGCTCAAATAGATATCTACATGAGCCAGTACAAGCAGTATTACACAGTGTACAAGGACAAAGATTGGGAAATGCTGCCTCAAATACACCAAGGAGTGATGAACTCCTGGCACATCCTGAAAAAGTTCCTCAAAGAGGAGGAGATAGTGAAATACTCCAATGGATGGAATCCACTGTCATCCAAACCTCAAATCAAAAAAATCAAGGATTACCACACCAAAAAGAGGGAGGCAACCAAGGAAGAAGCCCCAGTAGCTTCTACCAGCAAGCCCCAAGCCAACCCACTTCCCCAAGAAGGGAAGAAGAACAAGAAAAAGAATTGGAGGAAACCATATTCCCCAAGCTACAGGATCCCAAAAATCCAAAAGGATGCCATGGACAATGTTTTCAACATGGCCAGAACTTTGATGGAATTCAAAGACAAAGAGGAACAAAGAATGAGACAACCCCATTTCCCAAAGAAATAACCTTGTCTCCTGATGTTTTAAATACTTTAACAGAGCTTAAAAATAGTATTTTACCTCTTAAAGACATTAAAAATAGTTTATTATCTTCCCAAGAAATAAATAATAGCTTATCATCCTTAACCAAACTTGTTGTACAAAATAAGAAAGAAATTGATAACATAAAATTTATGATTGAAAATAATAAACCAAAAGTATTAATTGACAATACTCAGAAATTAATACAAGGACAACAAGAGTTGTACAAATACATAAGTGATATCAAAGAAAAAACTTTGACAATCAATTATGATGTGAGTATTGACAATCTTACAGAAAAATTAAACAAATTAAGTATTTCTGTAGAGAAATTTGAAGAAAAAACTTCATCACACCAAAAATTACTTTTGGACCATGTGGAAAAAAGTGATGAAGCAAGAATGCATCTAAAAGATGATATTCAAAGTGAAATAAGGCTTATTACTGAAAAAATGGACAAAATTAATGAGGCTAATTTAAATATGCCAAAGTTATCAACACCATTTTCTCATATAAGAAGCCCTGTTAAAACAAAAGAAGAATTGTCAAATCCTTTCATAACAGACTTGAGTCACCAAGATAATAACCAAGTCTTAATGAAGGAAGCACCTCAATTGAAGGAATGGCCAACATTCACAGGAGAAGGTGAATATGACCACATGTCATTTATTAAAACAATTGACATGTTACAAGAAGACTATGCCATACCAGATGAATTAATCACTGCAAGATTACATTCATTGTTTGAGAAATCTGCAAAAAGATGGTATTATGGCATAAGACAAACAAATGGTAAAAATACCTGGTCTTGGTGGAAACAAGAAATAATCACCAAGTGGGCAAATGATTCCTGGAGGTATAAGATAAAAAATGCATTTGAAAACTCTTTCTTTGACCCAGAGAAAGACAAACCTTTAACTTGGTTCTTGAAACAAGTTGAAAGGCTTAATGCACTGTACCCAGAAATGTCACAAAAAATGGTGCATATAAAAATACTCAAGAAATGTGGAGGAGAGCTAGAACATGCCCTAAGAAGCAGGTGTATAGAACCATGCTCCACAGAAGAGTACATTAATGCACTGGAAGAAATAGTGACAAGAACAAAAATTGGCAGGACTTGGAAGAAATTGGACCTTAAAAGCCCAAATAAACCATTTATCAAAAAAGATAAATCAAAAGAATCCTTCAAGCCCAATACATCCAACAATAATGAGCAAAGAAAATGCCATAAATGTGGAGGTATTGGACACTTAGCCAATAATTGCCTCAAAAAGGCAAAAATCAATGAGATTGTAGAAACAGAAAACCACAATGACAAAGAGGAAGAATCCGACTCTGAAAAAGAGATAGAAGAATCAAAAACTTCTGAAAGTGATGAAATCAATATAATTAATGCAGAAATTAATAATATTGATATAATTTATGAAGTACTGGATGTCAACTCAAACTTACCACAAGTTGGAACATCTGACACAAACCTGACAAATGTGCAAGATGCCAAACTGTACAAAACCAAACCTGCAAGAGGAATGGGGTATACAGCTGGAAAATCAAGTATAAGTATTGTCATGGTTGATAACCAAGAAGCAAAGGTGAACTTGGATACAGGAGCATATTGCACCTGTGTTGGTAAAGGTTATTTGAGTACAATTGTTCCAGACTTGCAAGAAAAACTTATACCAATCCAAGGTGTCAAATTTAGTAGTGCAAGTGAAAGAATGATACCCCTTGGAATAATTGACTTAACACTTATTTTCCCTCACCCTTCACAATGTGTCAGAATTAAAGTGGAATTTGTGGTAATGGACAACTGTACCAGTAATCACTTTATCCTGGGAAATGACTACTTATCAATCTATGGTATAGATATCTCTAACCAGAAGGATAGATATTTTACTATAGGAGACAATAAGAGACAGAAGTTTGGCTTCTTAAATAACAAAAAACAAATTACAGTTATTAAAAATGAAGAAAAGATTCCAGAAAAAGATCTTTTTATATCTGAACAACTTAAAGAGGCAGAATTCAATCAAGAATTAACAGATAGAATGAAAGAAAAATTAATTGACCTCTTATTTAAGTACAAAAATGCCTTTGCAACTGACAAAGAGCCACTAGGTGCTATAATTGGGCATGAAGTAGACATAATTCTTAATGTGGAAAAGCCTTACCCACCCTTACTAAGGAGACCAGCTTACCCAGCTAGTCCAAGACCCAGAGAAGCCTTAGAGGTACACATTAAAGAATTAATGGACCTTGGAGTACTGAGAAAGGTAGGACATAATGAACAGGTAGAAGTCACTACACCTGTCATTATAACTTGGCATAATGGAAAATCAAGGATGGTAGGAGACTTCAGATCCCTGAACACCTATACCATTCCAGACAGATATCCAATACCTAGAATCCATGAGACATTGACCCAATTGTCACAAGCTAAGTTCATTACAGCTATGGATGCTCTTAAGGGTTTTCATCAAAATGTCTTAACAGACATTGCCAAGAAACTACTAATAATAATAGTCCATTGTGGAATTTTTGAATACTTAAGAATGCCATTTGGGATAAAAAATGCACCTTCCCATTATCAAAAAATGATGAATACCATATTCCCTGAAGAATGATCAGAAGGATGGTTAATTATCTATATTGATGATATTATAATCTGCTCAGAAACTTGGGAAAATCACCTTACAAGACTAGAAAGGGTACTACAGAAAATAGTCCAAGTGAATATGAAAATTTCCTTGCAAAAGTGTCATTTTGCATATAGTGAATTAAAAGCACTAGGACATGTTGTATCTGGACTCAGTCTAGGCATAGACAAAAATAAAGTAGCAGCAGTACTACTTAAACCAATGCCTCAAACCAAAAAAGAAATGCAATCATTTCTAGGATTTGCTGGTTACTATAGACAGCATATAAAGGACTTTGCAAAAATTGCTAAATCCTTGTATAAGCTATGTGACCAACAAACAGTCTATGAAATGACAGAAGAAAGAGTCAAGGCATATGAAGAATTGAAAAATTCCTTAACAAATGCCCAATTTCTTCTAATGCCAGATTGGAAACTACCCTTTAAACTTTACATTGATGCTTGTGGAGAAGGACTGGGTGCTGCACTACACCAGACACAAATTATCAATGACAAACCAGTGGAAGGACCAATTTGTTTCATCTCAAGGAAGATAAAGCCAACAGAAGCAAGATATGGAGCAAGCCAAATGGAATGCCTCTGCTTAGTGTGGGCTTTAGAAAAATTACATTACTATTTGGATGGAACAGTATTTGATGTGATCACAGACTGTAATGCTGTAAAATCTCTATTAGACATGAAAACCCCAAATAGACACATGCTGAGATGGCAAATTGCTATCCAAGAATATAGAGGAAATATGACTATTGTGCATAAATATGGAAATATTCATAAAAATGCAGATGGTCTTAGCAGATGGGCTTTAGCAAATACCCCTGACAATCCAGCATGGGTACCACAAGAAGAACACCATCTAGAAGGAATATGTGTTACAGACATTGGCACAGAATTCTTTAACCAAGTTAAAGAAAGCTATAAGACAGACAAAAATTGTCATATCTTAAGCCAACTTCTAATAAAAGACTGCAAAGACCCATCACTTTCATCAAAACTAGATGAAACATGGAAAAAGGCATATGATGAAGGAAGATTCCACCTCCTTGATGGAATCCTCTACCATAGAACAAAACACACATGTGTTATGACCTTAACAGATAGAACACTAATAAACACTATTTTACATGAGTGTCATGATAGTGTTGCATCTGGACATCTCTCAGAAGATAGGACACTAGAGAGGGTGAAAACCTGCTCTTGGTGGCCAAATTGGAAAAAAGATGTTGCAGAGTACTGCCAAACCTGTGACAGATGCGTAAAAGCCAACAGAGCCACAAGAAAGAAATTTGGAATGATGATCCAAATCCAAGAACCAAAATCCCCATGGGAAATAGTTCATATGGATTGGGTAACAGCATTACCTCCAGAAGGAGACAGGAGTTATAATGCATGCCTAGTGTTAGTTGACAGGTACAGTAAAACTCCCATGTTCTTACCATGTAACAAAGATGACACAGCTATGGATACAGCCATAATGATATGGAATAAAGTTATTAGCCACACAGGCTTATTCCAAAACATTATAAGTGACAGAGACCCAAAGTTCACTTCAGCATTATGGACAAATCTCCATAACTTGTTTGGGACAAAGTTATCATTCTCAACAGCTTATCATCCTCAAACTGATGGTTTAGAAGAAAGAATGATACAGACCTTAGAGGACATGATCAGAAGATTCTGTGCTTATGGGCTAGAATTCAAAGATTCTGATGGTTTTACTCATGATTGGTGTACACTAATACCAGCACTGGAACTGGCATATAAAACATCAATCCATTCTTCTACTGGAAAAACACCAGAAATGCTAGAAAAAGGTTGGAATCCAAGACTTCCTTATGATACCCTCAAAAAGGACTTAGTGGATATACACCCAACAGCAAGCAGCTTTAAAATAATGTTTGACAAAGCAAGACACCATGCAAACAGATGCATGCAAGACTCTTTCAAATATGCAAAGGAAAGATGGGACAAAAGTCATAAACCACCTGACTTCAAAATAGGAGATTTAGTGTTGGTATCAACTCTTAATTTAAATAACATAAAAGGACCAAAGAAATTGAAAGATTCCTTTGCAGGACCATTTATGATAAAAGCACTTCATGGACCCAATGCTGTACAATTGGAACTCACAGGTGATTTAATGAACAAACACCCAACTTTCCCTGTAAGTCTAATAAAACCTTACAGCTCAAGTGATAAGGAATTATTTCCACTAAGAAATAAACCCCCACTTGAAATACCCCCTTTGGAGGAAGGAGAAGAAAAGAAAATTATGAAAGTTCTTAAAGAAAGAAGGACAAGAAACAAAAAAGAAAGAGAATACCTTGTAAGGTATAGAAATCCAACTCAAGAAGATGAATGGCTACTTGAGAAAGATATAACAAATGCTGATAAACTACTAAGGAGGTTTAGACATGAAAGAAAACCTAAAGAGTAATAAAATCAAGCATTATTGAGCTTCAAGACTGATAAAGTCTACTGAAGAGGTAGGACAGTGGATGATACCCTAATCACACATATCAGATTGTGGTACAATCTTTTTTGGTGGTAGGGAATGTGAGCCTTTGAGATATGACCACATACCCAATAAGGTCACAAAAGATACTTAGAGCAATTATACCTTTAAGATAATTATATTAAAATCACTTAGAATAATTACACATTAAAAATACAAAAATACCATAAATTGGTACAAAACTTGGTTTAACTTGAAAACCAATGAATCAACATGTTAAATAAATTATACCATTGGATTCCCCATGGTAAAATACACATATACCATTTTTATGGCATATCTGTAAAACCAATATTTAATGAGTTATAAGGAATAATACCTTATAAAAACCATAAATCCTTATTTATTTCAAGAACCAATGAAGCAACATGTGAAATAAATTGTACCATTGGATTCCCCATGAAAATCCACACATAAAACAATTAATGAGCTAATTACCAAAGTTAATACTTAAGGAATTAACCTGAATATATGCACTTTTTTGGTCAACGCGTATATTCAAGGATCATAGCTAATATCTCTTAAACTATACAAGATAGAGTGATGAACCAAAAATAAAGTTACAACGTAATTACTGTACAAACACAGATATGAACTTTATTTTACAATTTATAAACAAGGTTAAAACCTATGATGAAATATTGATAAAAATCAACAGAGCTGTTGACCACTTTGTTGTGAAAGTGGTCCAAACTTAAAATAAAGTACACAGTTGGATTCTACTAGTTCATTCGTGAAGAATGATGTAATTTTTATTATTAAATCCAGGGTATAACCCCCTGAAATCATGATTTGAAGTTTAAAATATTGAATTTCAACAGAAAAGATGAGTTACAAGAAAAATCATCAAAATTAGAGTTTGGATGATGTAATGAAAATCTCTTGGAAGAATAATAAGGTTATGTAAGGCTATCAGAATTCACTCTCTGAATTACTGTAGCGTGTAAAAACTAAAAGGTACTAAAGATCAAAGTTTGAGCTTAATTTGAGCAGTTATGATCACTCACTGTAACCTTAATTTGAGTTTAACAGTCATATGAGTGATAGAATTGGTGAATACTATTAGTTTAGGATTAAAACTAATAAAATACACGAAATTTGGGGTTCTGCCAAGCCTCTGATGTCATCAACTTTAGAGTTATAGTGATAACTCTAAATAATGGTGTAATAATGATGCAATATGGTTTGATCATGATGTAATCATCTCCAAACCTTAAAATATTGATCAATTCCAGTGGATATGATCAGTACACGTCTACTAGAAGCCTGTTGGACTCTAGGAGGGAGGTATTTACTATAAATAGAGCTCTTTACTCTATTTTCCCCTCAGACGCATCAAAAACATTAAATCAATCAAATCAAAGGTAATTTCTTTATTCTTTATATATAAAACTATTATATTATTAAAGACCAAAGACCACTTTGCTATAATCATCTATTTTGACGTAATTAAATCATTTATTTAATTGTTTTTGCTAAAAATCTCTCTAAAAACTCATTTCTACGTAAAAATCAAGAATATTAGTAATTTTTCTTTATTTTTATTGTAAATACAATTTGAAAAGGTTGTATTTATATTTTGTGGCGTAAAATATTTCAAAATTATTATATTAAGTGTTAAAAGTAGGTTATTTCCTCTTATTATAATAATTTTCTCTTTATTATTATTTTAATAATTCTTTAATTAATATAAATAGTTTTTATATTAATTTATAACTTTAATATTGGTAATATTATTGTTATTAATTGTTTTTTATTAATAAAAAACAATTTTTTATGCCTTTATTATTTGTTTGTAACAATAATAAAGTGCTTTTAAATATATTAATTATTTTATATTAATATATTTATTTTATTATATTATATTTTATAATATAAATTATATTATTACATTTTATTAATAATATAGTTATTTTTACGCCATAATTATAATAATTATTTATTATTATAATTAATTTGTATCTTATTTATTTCATTTATAAGGACATTAATAGTACAATAAGTAAAATATTAGTAATTTTTACTTATTGTTTCATAGTCAAACCTTACAATTTATATATTAAAATAATTTCATTATTTTAATAAAGAAGTTTTTATTATTAAATTCTTCTAGTAATTGATTCTTGTAGACAATTACTGCTTACTGTTTTAATCACTAGTAGTGTATAACAAGTAAAAGAACTAATTAATTAATTAATTAATTATTTAATTGTGGTTATAATAATTTTTATTATTATATTTCATAAGAACATTCATAGTACTGTTGATTAAAAGTAATATTGTAAACAGTCTCATAGAAAAATCTTACATTTGAGGGCCTGGCCATGTTTTTTGAAACTTGTACCCTTAATGAATATATTTTTAAGTTCTAAAATATATTGATTTAATTATTTTTTTCTTTCAATTTGAAGTCGAAATTATTTTTTATTTTTGAAATTTTCTTTAAAATTTTTTTCATTGAGGAATTTGGTTTAATTTTATATTGTTTTACACATGACTTTTTCACATCCAAAAACTTATAAAATTATTCTTTGAGTTACTGTATTTTAATTTTAAATAGAAATTATAAATTTTTGAATTTTTTTTTAAAATGAATAATTTCTTTTAATATCAAAAAAATAATAAAAACTTATAAAAAATCTTTGAAAAATCTTTTAAGTATAAAAAATATTTTTTCTTCATAATTTTTTTCTAGTGTCTTTAATCAGATACTGCGCAGCTGGTAAAAGACTCAGTAAAAGTTATATTACCAGTCCAGAATCTTCAGAAGAAGAAACTGAAGACAGTATTAAAGCTCAAATTTCTAAAAGAGGCACTTAATTTCAAACTGGAAAATCAAAACAACCACCAAAAGGTGTGTATTTCTGACTTTAATTCTTAATTTTTTAAATTGATGTAATATGGTGCATACCAGAAATGGAAGCAACTATTCAGTCCAACCAGATGGATGTTGACAAAGAAGAGGCAAGACCAAGTCCAGAAGTGACAAGTCTTCCTCAAGAAAGACACATCTGGGGGATGCCAGAGTTTCCCCCATTCCCCAAGGTCTGCACCCACAGACTTTGATGTGAACTCTGAGTCTGAACTAATTCATGATAATATTTCAAGGGCTGAGCTATTTTAAAGTGGAAGAAATAGAAATTTATCAATGCCAATACAAGAATTGGTACAGAGAAGCCATAGAGGAGGAGTGGGAAATATGTGCAAGCCTTTGGAAGGGGGCCATGAACTCCTACTCACACATCAAGAGCTTTCTGGGTCAGGAGAAGACCATATAGCATTTAGGAGGATGGAGCCCATTGTCTTGCAAAGAAAAGGTCAAAAAGATAAAGAACTGGTTGAAAAATCAAAGTCTTTTATCCATAGACCAGAAGAGGGAGTTGGAATTGACCCCAACTTTGGAGAAAGAAGGCCCAGTGGCATCTACCAGCTCCACACAAGTTCCAGAAGTCTCCAAGGACAAACAAAACAGACCTCAGAAGAAGAAGAAAGGTCACAAGAACCATCAGGGAAAAGGAAAAGGCAAAGAAAATTGGCACAGACCTTACCCACAAGGGTACAGGATCCCCAAATTGGAGCCTTCGGCCATGGACAGTGTCTTCAATATGGCCAGAACTCTCATGAAATTCACAGCCAAAGAGAAGGAAAGGATGAACAGGACCTTTCCACACAAATGATACAAGAAATGAAATTTGTTAAAAATAGTATTGATGTAGAACTTGGTAAATTTGATGCAAAGTTAAATAAAATGACATCAGATATAAGTGAATTAAAGAGAAATAACAAAACTTCTACTGAGTGGTATAAGTTGACAAATGTCAAACTTGATTCAATTACCAAAACATGTGAAAAAATTGAAAGTAAATGTCAAGTTCAAGAGGATGAAATAGGAGATATTTCCATTTTGCACATCAATGAACAACTTGCAATTCTGAGAGATCAGATTTTGGAAATAATTAATAATACCAATCAGTTTGCTACACATTTGGCAAAAAGTGACAGTGAGAGGCAGAAATTCAGAAATAAAATAATTGAAAATGTGGAGCAAATTCATAAGAATTATGAACCACATATGCCAAGACATTCTACACCTTTGACTGAAGAGAAAATTTCTGTAAATGGAAGTTTGACCCCCTTTTTAGGAGAAAATCCTATCTGAAAAAAAGATATCACCAAACTGGAAGAATGGCCAACATTCTCTGGTGAAGAAGAATACAATAATATTGAGTTCCTCAGAACAATTGATATGTTTCAAGATTATTTTCACATACCTGATGAAATTATAGTGGGAAAGCTACACTCCTTGTTTACCATAACTGCAAAGAAATTGTATTACAAAATGAGACATGATCATGGTAAACATGATTGGCCTTGGCAGAAATCTGAAATAATTACCAAATGGGATAACAATTATTGGAGATTTAAAATTGAAAGTGCTTCTGAAAGTGCCAGTTTTAACTCAGAAAAGGATAAACCACTTACTTGGTTCCTCAAAAAGAAAGACAGATTATCTGCCTTACACCCAGATATGTCTGACTCTATGATTAATATGAAAATATTAAGAAAATGTGGAGGAGAGCGGGAACATGCTATCAAGTACAGATGTGTAGAACCCTGTTAAACAGAAGACTACATAAATGCCATGGAAGATATCATTACTAGGACAAGAATTGGTAAAACCTGGACTAGAATCCCTATGGAATCCAAAATGGTCTCAAAAACTTCCAGAGAAGATAAGAGGCCTGAAAGACCTGTCTTGAAGTGTCATAAATGTGGAAGCATCTCACATTTAGCCAACACTTGCACCAAGAAGACAAAAATAAATGAAGTTCAAGTTATCAAAGAAGTTCAGTGTACTGAAGAGAAAGAGGAATCTGACCAAAATTCTGCAGTCTCTGAGGATAAACCAGTAGAAAACTATCCCATTGAATACATTACAGCTTTCTTTGAGCTCACAGAAGTCCATACTCACTTGCCACAGTACAGTTAGAATTGTCATAACCTGATCAATATCCAGGATGCCAGAATGTGTAAAACCAAACCTGCTAGAGTTAAAGGATACACTGCTGGAGCATGTTGTATCACATCAATCCTGATAAATTATATTGAAGCCAGAGTAAATTTGGATACAGGGGCATTTTTTACTTGTGTAGGCAAAGATTATCTTCAAGCCATACTCCCTGGATGGAAGAACCATCTATTACCAATAGAGGGTGTAAAATTTAGTAGTGCCAGTAATAAAATGTACCCTTTGGGCACATTGGACACTAATCTTGTATTTCCACATCCAGAAGGAAGTGTAAGAATGAAAATAGAGATAGTAGTAATGGACAATTGCACATCTCAGGACATCATTCTTGGAAATGATTACTTGAATATTTATGGTATTCACATCAATAACCATAAAGACAGATATTTCACAATTGGAGAAAATAAAAGACAAAAATTTTCTTTTTCCAATATGCCAAGGAAAATATCTATAATATCTTCTGTTAAAGATACTTATAAGGAAGAATTTGTGGCTAATCAACTTTTTGAAGCAAAAATTAATCCATCATTATCACCCAAAATGAGGAATGATCTTATTAATGTGTTATACACATAGGAGAATTCCTTTGCTTCTGATAATGAACCACTAGGCGCTATTAAAGGGCATGAAGTTGATATTACTCTTAATATTGACAGACAATACCCTCCAGTACTTAGAATACCAGCTTATCCAGCCAGTCCCAGAGCTAGAGAAGCCTTGGAAAAACATATCCAAGAGTTGATCCAACTTGGTGTACTAATAAAAGTAGGCCTTAACACGGAAGTTTAAGCGAAAAAACCCATTATTATTGCTTGGAATAATGATAAATTAAGGATGGTTGGAGCTTTTGGAGCATTGAATACCTACACAGTTCCAGATAGGTATCCAATTCCTATCATTCAAGAAACTTTTACCCAATTGTCTAAATCCAAGTATATAACATCCATGGATGCATTGAAAGGCTTCTATTAACATGTTTTGAGGCCCAAAACTAAGAAATTACTTAGAATTATCATTCAACGCGGTATTTATGAGTATATTAGAATTCCATTTGATATTAAAAATGCACCATCTCATTATCAAAGAATGATGAATACCATCTTCCCCACAGAGTTATCTGAAGTATGGCATATCATCTATATTGATGATATTATCATATGTTCTGACTCATGCTCTTTGCACCTTGAAAGACTTGCAAGAGTACTTGACAAAGCTACAGGGGTGAATATAAAGATTTCACTCAAGAAATGTAACTTTGGCTTTGAAGAAATTAAAGCTTTAGGACATATTGTTTGTGGTTTAAGCTTGGGTATTGACAAAAATAAAGTGGAAGCAGTGTTACTTAAGCCAATACCCCAGAATAAGAAATAAATAATGTCTTTTCTTGGATTTTACAGTTATTACAGGAAAAACCTAAAAGAATTTGCAATTCTAGCCAAATCACTCCATAGAATCTGTGATCAACAGACAGTATTTGAGATGACACAGGAAAGGATTAAAGCTTATGAGAAGATAAGGAAAGCTCTTACAGAAGAACCTTTACTCCTCATTACTGACCAGAATTTACCTTCTAAAATTTACATTTATTCATGTGGAGATGAATTAGGGGAAGCCCTACATCAAGTCCAAATTATTGATGAAAAACCTACAGAGGGACCAGTTTGTCACATCTCAAGACAAATCAAATCAACAGAAGCCAGATATGGTGAAAGCAAGATTGAGGGCTTATGTTTGGTATAGACACTTGAGAAATTAAACTATTATGTTGATGGCAGTGTCTTTTAAGTGATAAATGACTGTAATTCTGTGAGCCTTAGAGGTATTTTCATATACCCAAAAGGCCACAGATAACAAAATAAGATATAAAAATAAATGAAATGAACTTATTTAAATTATCAAAATGAAAAATTAAGATATAAATACAGATTTGTATATAAAAATGAAAAATTAATTATAACTTAAAATAAAAAATTACATCAAATTTTAAAATTGTGAAAATGCATTTTTACTTGAAAAAATTAAGTAAAAATGAATTTTTAATAAAATTAATGAAATTATAATATTTTTGGTAAAAAGTTACATAAAATATATTATAACTTATTATCCAATAAATAAACTCAAGAAAATTACTTCACCATTGGATTCCTCATAAAATTTAAGGTGGGGTTACCTCTGGGTAAGATTTCTGTAACTCAACTCTAAATAAGCTTAAATTAAGTTTTTAGTATTTTCTGTACAAAAGTTGAAAATCCTCAAAACCTTAATTTAATTCACACCACATGTGCTGTTAACCATCAATCTTTGTGTCAAAATTGAGGTGTTGTGTGTAGTTTATAAGCTATGAGGAATTGAAGTATTTTCACTTGAAATGTCAAAATGTGCGCATGTATTACATAAGCAAACTTTAATTTACATATGAGGTATCAATTATTACAGATTTTTAATTAAAACTGGATTTAATTACATATGTAAATTTTAATTGTATTACATGATGAGGAATTAAAGAAAAAATAAATTGGAAAGATTAATTCTGGGGGGGAAAAGACACTCTAGCTCTAAGGGGGAGCTAGACCCCCAAAATCCTTGCTGACTGGCGTGGAATGTCAAAATCCATGCAAAAGTTCATTACTTTTGGCCTGGAATTGAGTCACAGGGTCTGTGACTCAATTGATGATGAGGTTTCGATACCAACCAGGGTAGTTTTAACTGCTGCCAAGAGGGTAAAACTACCCTTAAGTTGAAACAATGTTAGTAAAAACAGTTATAACTGGTTTCTACCATTCTTACACACATTCTGATGTGTTCCTAAAGGCTCTAGACCAGGTATTAATATAGTAATGGCTGATTCAAGGGTCTAAAATGGCTAAAAACCAGCCCTTTTTTGGTCTAAATCAGGGTTCAATAATTCCATAATTGGCTTTTCTGTTTTCAGAGTGTTTTCCACGACTGACAAGAGTAAATTTTACTTTTGGAGTAAGAAAATTGATGGCTATAAAAGACTGTCTTCTTTGCCCCACTTTTCTCTTCATGCTAAAATCTTTTCCTTTTATAATTAGTTGAATCAGTGTTAAACCAATAAATAAAAGATTCCAACCACCCATTTAATATCATTTTAAACCTTTTAACCATGTGAAAAAATCATTATAATCATTATTTGTAACTCTTATAATCATGTTTACCCCTTGAACCACCCCATAAATGAATTAAAGCATCTTTAATCACTGTTAACTTTGTCACTTTGTTTCCAAATTCACTCTGGTCACTTTTGGGCATGTTTTCTCTTAAAAATACTATTTCATACTATTTTTAATTATATTCTACCTTGTAAAAATTTGAGGACAGGAAAAGTACTTGATTTTTTAATCAAAGTTTCATATCCACACCTTACAAATTCTGCGAAATGACTTCTTAACATGAAAACTCCCAACAGACATATGGTGAGATGGCAAATAGCCACTAAAGAATATAGAGGTAACATGACCAAAGTTCATAAGGCAGGAAAAATTCACAAGAATGCTGATGAACTTAGCAGGTGGGAATTAGCCAATACTCCTGATAACCCAGCTTATGTACCTTTGGAAGAAGAACCACAGATTCAAATTGAAGGAATTAACATAACTAATATTGGGACTGAATTCTTTGAAGGAAGAGAATCTTATAAGAAGGACAAGAATTTCCATATATTGACTTCCTTTTTAGATAGAGACTGCAAATATACATCTCTAGTCAATTCACTGGATGAGGTTTGGAAGAATTCCTATTCTGAGGGAAGATTTCACTTGTTTGATGGAATAATTTACCACAGAACCAAAAATTCTTGTGTGATGAAATTGTGTAGCAGATTGCTTATCAATACCATTCTTCATGAATTCCATGATAGCATCTACTCTGGACACCTGTCAGAAGACAGAACACTTGAAAAAGTGAAAAATTGTGCATGGTGGCCATCTTGGAGAAAAGAAACCATTGAATATTGCCATACCTGTGACAGATGCCAAAAGGCAAACAGGAGTACAGGCAAGAAATTTGGACTAATGATTCATATTCAAGAACCAAAATCCCCTTGGGAAGTTGTCCACATGGATTGGGTCACAGAAATTCCTCCAAGTGGTGACAAAAGTTATAATGCTTGTTTAGTAATTGTAGACAGATATAGTCAGACTCCCATATTCTTACCATGTCATAAAGATGACACAGCTATGGATACAGCTTTTCTTCCATGGCATAGAGTTATTTCTGATAAAGGATTATTTAAGAATATCATAAGTGACAGGGATCCCAAGTTCACATCTGCACTCTGGACCAATCTTCATAGATTGTTTGGGACTAAGCTATCACTTTTAACAGCATATCACCCTCAAACAGATGGACTAGCAGAGAGAATGATTAAAAATTTAGAAGACATGATCAGGAGGGCTTATGGATTATAATTCAAAGGTTCAGATGGCTTTAACCATGGCTGGTGCACTCTAATACCTGCATTATAATTGGCATATAAGACATCAGTTTGTTATTCCACAGGTAAAACTCCTGCTATGTTGGAGAAAGAATGGAACCCAAGACTCCCAGCAGACACTGAGGAACGATTTAATTGAAATCCATCCTACAGCTTCCAGTTTCAAGATAATGCTTGATAAAGTGAAACATCATGCAAAACAGAGTATGACTGATGCTTTTGACTATGCAACAGAGAAGTGGGACAAGAGTCACAAAGTACCAGACTTCAAAGTAGAGGACCTAGTTCTAGTGTAAACCTTGAATCTTAATAATATCAAAGGCCCAAAGAAACTTAAAGATTCTTATGTAGGACCTCTTGTTATTGTTGCCTTACATGGAATCAATGAAGTTCCAGTGGAATTGAGTGGTGAATTAGAAAATAAACACCCCACCCTTCCAGTAAGCTTGATAAAACCTTATCAACCAGCTGACAAAGAATTGTTTCCTTTAAGGAACCTAACTCCTTTTACTGTACCACCAGTGGAACAGAATGAAGACAAGAAGATAAGGAAATTCATTAAAGACAGGAGACTTAGGGGTAAAAATCAAATAGAATATCTTGTCAGATATAGAAATCCAGTACATGAAGATGAATGGCTGGCATGATTGGAGATACCTGACTCAGATAAACTCCCAAGAATATTTAGACATGAAAGAAGACCACAAGCCTGAATATGTCTATTAATGTGCTTCAAATTACTTGATCTGATTAATGTAAAGAGGTTGAACCATGGACATTAACCCCCTTTGGGGCCTTTTTCTTCTTGATATCATTAGTAAAATTGTAGTATAATTTTCTTTTTTGGTGGGGGGGGGGAATGTGAGTCTTGAGATTTCAAAAATATATTCTGAACTATGCATACCCCATAAGTCATGCATATTGTGAGCCTTAGAGGTATTTTTATATACCCAAAAGACCACAAATGATAAATTAAGATACAAATATAAATAAAATAAATTTATTTATATTATAAAAATTAAAATTGAAATATAAAATACAAATTTATATTTAAAAATCAAAACTTAATTATAATTTAAAAATAAAATTACAATACAAATTAAAATTATGAAAGTTCATTTTTACTTGTAACAATTATGTAAAAATGAATTTTTAATAAAAATTATGAAATTAAAATATTTTTGGTAACAATTTATATGAAATATATTATAGCTTTCTATACAATAAATAAACATATAAAAATTCTTTCACCATTTGATTCCTCATAAAAAGTTAGGTGGGGTCACCTGTGAGTGAAATTTTTGTAACTCAACTCTAAATAAGCTTAAATTAAGTTTTAAGTATTTTCAACACAAAAGTTGAAAATCCTTAAAGCTTTAATTTAATTTAAACCACATGTGGTGTTAACCATCAATTTTTTTTAAAAGTGAGGTGTTGTGTTTACTTTAGAAGTTATGAGGAATTGAAGTATTTTCAATTGAAATGTCAAAATGTGCCCATGTAATACATAAGTGAGCTTTCATTTACATATGAGGTATCAATTATTACAGATGTGTAATTAAAAACTTAATTGAATTACATATGTAAATTATGATTGTATTACATGATGAGGAATTAAAGAAAAAATAAATTGGAAAGATTAATTCTGGGGGGGGAAAAGACACTCTAGCTGTAAGGGGGAGCTAGACCCCCAAAATACTTGCTGACTGGCATGGTATGTAAGAATCCAAGAAAGTTCATTACTTTTGGCCTGGACTTGAGTCAGAGAGTCTGTGGCTCAATTGATGATGAGGTTTTGATACCAACCAGGGTAGTTTTAACTGCTGCCAAGAGGGTAAAACTACCCTTAAGTTGAAACAATGTTAGTAAAACCAGTTATAACTGGTTTCTACCATTCTTACACACATTCTGACGTGTTTTGAAGGCTCTAGGCCAGGTATTACTATAGTAATGGCTGATTTAAGGGTCTAAAATGGCTAAATCCAGCCCTTTTTTGGTCCAAACAAGGGCTCAATGATGCCATAATTGGCTTTTCTGTTGTCAGAGTGTTTTCCACGAGTGACAAGCGTAAATTTTACTTTTGGAGTAAGAAAATTGATGGCTATAAAAGAGTGTCTTCTTTGCCCCACTTTTCTCTTCATGTTAGATTCTTTTCCTTTTATAGTTAGTTTAAACATTGTTAAACCAATCAATAAAAGATTCCAACCAGCATTTAGAAATAATTTTGAACATTTTAACCATGTGAAAAATTATTATAATCATTTTTACCCCTGAACCACCCCAGAAGTGAATTAAAGCATCTTTCATCACTGTAAACTTTGTGTCAGCCTGTGACTCAAAACAGAGCACTAGCATGACATCCAACATACCATAAATAATGGTATGACAAGTATTGAACAAACATAGTCAATACAGGTAATAAATAAGAAGAAAAAAACTCCTCTTAAATTAAACATCAACCTTATCCAAACAGAATAAGGAAACCTAGAGGAGAATAAACAAGTCAAAACCCTTATTTTCACCTCTCATCTAACTTATGCATATTTAAGTTATTCCATACCAAAATGGTATTTTTCTTAAAGCTCACATAGAGAGCTAAACAATGGTATCATCCATGTTGCTGTAACACCACTACAACTGGAGATACCATATGACCTTTATTTTAAAAACCAAGACCCCCCTGAAAATCAAAGAGGGCTTGTACAAAACTGTAAAAATGTATAACCAAATTAAAGATCTAAACAAGAACTTTAATTTGAGACACCTTAGACCTCTCTATCTCTTAAATTGACTGAGGGATCTTGGTTCAAAGGTTTAACAACCAAAATACAGATATTCTGAAAACAACAAGGTAAACAAACCCCTGTATCTTTGGCATACACTCATACAACTGTACAGTGTAATATACCAAACTGTAGAGCTAACCAAGACCTACAAGACTGTATCATCAGAATACAGATATCTTCCAAATTGAAGAAGATATCTGGTATGGAAGTTTTTGAAGCCTCATACTGATGTACAAAAATACACCCAAAAACTTAAAACCATTATAACTTTTGCTATTTTAAAGAAGGGTAAACATGAAGCATACCAAATTGAAGAGCTCATTAAGCCCTTCAATTCTGTGCTCTTGGTTTCTTGATATCTTGATTGGAAGGTTTTTCTGGCAATACATGACTGTATCAAACTTGTATCAAACAGTATTGCTCCCATACTTAAAATAATATACTTATGAAGATATAACCTCTCCAAAATCATCATTATTTATCATACAGACACCAGAACAACGTCATCCAAGTGCTGACGTGGCAGGTGAAACGTTTTTTCACCCTGTATTGATCCAGAATGATCACTTGTGGTTCCAAAACCACAATTCTGCCTCTATTGACGTCAGAATTGATGATCCAGAACCACAGGCTGATAATTGGAGTGAAAATTTTCACTCCTCTGATGTGTGAAGAGTTAATAACTCTTGACAGTCTTGAAAGATATAAAAGGAAGGGTTTTTTCCTTGAAAACCCATCATCTTATCTTATTTACCCATATTCTTATGTGACAAAACTGTTATCCATCAGTAGTGTCCTTAGAATTATTAAAGATATAATTAGAGCATAATTGTTGTAGTACTTCTTTACAGTCAAAGATATTAGAGTATTGCAACCCATGTCCTCAACAGACTCATCACCACTGTTACCACGTAGCTGTAGGACCTGAAGAATTAAATTTATTTGTTTTTTGATGTGTCACAGTCATAATACTAGCTTGTATCTAGATTTTATAGCTACTAAATAGACTCACCCTGACATTTTGGGGGCCTGGCCGTGGTTTTTCAACCTTATTGGACGTGTTTTGAACTGAATTAGGCGTAAAAATCCAGTTATTTAAAAGGTACTTTACTAACAGTGAGTAAAATTTCAAATTTATCTTATTTTCTATTATTACTATTATTTTTATATAATATAGCATTATATATTATATACATAATTTTTTTTTCTCCAAAAATATATATTATAAATATTTTTGTTGAGAGTAAGAGTACAAATCCTCTTTATTTCATTATATTGCAATAATTTTCACGAAATTTGATAATAATACAACAGTATTATTTAAATTTCAATATAAATAATAATATACAAACAGTATATTACTTATTTTTTACTATTATTTTTCACCAAAGTGCGTGAAAATTAATAAAGAAACATTCATTAATAAATAATTAATAAATATTAAATAATAAAATAATTTTTTATTATTTATAAGGAATATTTTAATTAAATATTTCCTTTAAAACAAGACATCACTCAAATTGATGTGAAAACTTGTAATTGATTGATATTTTAATCAAAAATCAAGTGTTAAAATAAATATTATTTATAACATTTATAATAACAAATCAAATTTATTATAATTTAATAAATTTGACGTGTTTTTACAAAAACACAATAATATCCAAGTGAATCATTCACAAAACACTTGGATATTACAGTTTTAACTTATAAAACATAAGTGAAAAACTCAAAAAACTGTTATTTTTCAATAAGAACATATAAAAAATAAAAAAACAATATATTATAATAAAAATACTTAAAAATTTCGAAAAATAACAGTAGAATTGAATAAAATCATTTTGTTTTATCATAAAATACTGATATACAATTTGAAATATCTTTTCTGAATAGTGGAAAAAGACTATATTCCATTAGAAACCCAGTCACAAGGAAATCCATCCGTGACAGCCTCAGAAGACAGAGAGGTGCTGCCAAAAACCAAGGGCAAGCAGAAAAGACACAGTGAAGTGACAATCAACTCAAAAGAGTGGACACCAATAGCTGTGCCAAGGGCCAAAAAACCCAGAAAAGCTCCAACAAAACCAGTTGGATCACCAAAACAAATTGAAAAACAGAAAATCACTGTTATCAACCCAGTTGTAAACTCTAAAGAAAAATTGTCAAAGAGTATAGATCATAAATTTGTACAAGGGCCTGCTAAAGGTAAATAAACCTTGGAACATACAACATTTTTTTTTATTTTGTCTGTAATTTTTTAACATTGTTAACATGACACCTCCACTTCTTAGAGATCTTGGATTCCCAAGAAATCAACCAGAACACTGGCCAAGAAGACACAGAGGAAGAAGAACTGGAGCAAATGACCAGCAAAGGACTTACCATCAGGGAGCTACTACCCAAGATCTTATTCCAAATCAAATTCAACCCAGAAGTCCAACCAGGAGATTGGACAGATGCAGAACAGGTCCTTCAAATACACAAGCTCCTGAAAGACCTCTTCACATGGAGCATGGACAACAAAATGTTCACTATGGCAGCATCATGGGCAGAAGTGGGGATAACAACTCAGAAGATCTGTCTCAAGCAAATGGCTTGGATGGAACTTATGACAGAAATGCAAGGTTGGAATCCCAACAAGAATTTCAAACTCTTAGAAGAAAGAGCAATCAGAATCAAAGAGAACCAGGCAGCCATACAAGCCATAGAGAGATCTTGGCACAAGGAAGAGCCCAGTCAGATTCAGGTACCCCCAGAAATGGAAGGAGAAGTCCCATCTTCCCCACAACAATCCAGCAGTTCCAGGCCTTACAAGCCAAAGGAAACTTCATCCAAGGCTCCCCAACCGTTCCAGGTAGTTTCCAACATGAGAAAAGGAGCCCAAGGGACAAACAAAACTTCTTTCAACCAGAGGAAGAAGGAAGCAGACCAATTGATGAAAAAGCTGATGGACTTAGTCCAAGAAGTACACAAAAGCAAAAAATATTTGTACCTACAAATAGTTTTGATAGTTCTGACTCAATGGATCAAGAATTAATAACTGAGACCACAATCCACACTCATGAGTTTGAAAACAAATTCACATGGACCAAATTGGCCCAATTCATGGATTGGACACATGAAACCTCAGAAAAAATCAAGACAGAAGTGGAAACATTGAAAGAAGAAAATGCTTTCCAAGCAACAGTCATAAAAGACTTGAATACAAATCTGTCCAAAATTTGGACAGAATTTGAAAAAACTGACAGACAGTTGAATTCAATTCTAGAAGAACAACAAACTGTGAGGAGAGATCTGAGGAGTATCCAGAAGCAATAGGATAGCTTTGATAAAGAAATTGATTACCTCTATGACAGAGAAGATAATCAATACCCTCCAACACAAGGTCAACCCACTACCTCTACAAAATTGAAAGAAGAGGATAAGGACTATGACCAGGAACCTGAATATCAGAATCCAAAGTCAAGATCAGAGTCAATGTACCAAGATGGGGAAAATCTCAGCTATTCAGAGAAACAGGCACTAAAACAGTTACCAGAAGTAGCAAACTGGCCAAAGTTCTCAGGAATTGGGGAATATGACCATATGGAAATCATTGACTATATTGATGGACTCTTTGTTGATGTCCCAAAGATACCAGACTACTGGATCACAACAAGACTTAACACAGAATTCAGAGGCCATGCAAACATATGGTATACTGAGATGAAAGAAATACATGGCAGGAAAAGCTGGCCATGGTTGTAAGGTTTGTCTATGAAACTCTTGATAATAGTAGCAATATCAAGAGTACTATGACTGTCCTCAGTAGAAAAATATAATATAATAAGATATTATAACCACAAATTTAAATATAATTATTGAAAATAATTATATAAAAAAAATAAAATTAATTATTATTATAATAATATAATAATAAAAAAATAATAATTATAATAAATTATAATTATTCTATTATTGTTATAGTCACTGACAGTTATAACAATAAGAAGTGTAAAGCTCTTAATGAGACAATTACACGTGGAAAATATGAATATTAACCACTTATAAATAATAAAAATATTATTTATAAAAAGAATTAAACACACACTGTGCAGAAATAATTCTTTTAGAATAAAAATTCTATAAAAAAAAACTAATACTAGATAAAAAAATATAGAATTCTAGAGAAAACTTACTTATAAGATTTATTTAATACAATAAGTCAAAATACAACAGTTATAATATTAAATAATAATTATAAGTTAAAACCACGTCAAAAATCAATAAATTTAAAGATAAAACAACTTTTAATAATATAAATTATGATTTAAGAGTTTTTGAGAGGAATTTGTGGATTTTAAAAGATATTTAAAATGATAATTTTATATAATAAAATATATTATTGGTGATTACAACAATAATCTAAATTCTATGACTTCAATTCTTTAATTTCAATAAATAAAGAATAAAAATAACTTAAGAATTACTTTTAATAATAAGATTTTATATTTAATAAAACTTTACCTGTTTAAATTTCTAATATGATTGGATTGATAATGAATGATGGACAAAAACAGTGATGAAAAGACTCTTTTTATGTCTTCAGAGCAGCTCTCATGATTCATAATGTATGTAGAGGGCGTGCTCAGGTCAAAACTGAAAAACCATGCTTAAAAATAGAGTTCTTAACTTAAGGCAACTTATTTTTACTTCCAATTTAAAGTTACCAGTGTTATTCTTAACTCCAAGTAACTTTAATCCTCATTTAGTTTAATTATTTTAAGTTTTAATATAAAATAAGTTTATTTATATTAAAGTTCATCACATGAACAACTTAAAATTAGAGTTTCAAGCAGAAATCTTTTAAACTCAATTTTTAATTAATTTTTAAAGAAATCATAATTTTCTTTAATCTTAATTAAAAGAGTAAATTTCCAGGCTAATTACCCAGGAAATTGATTTATAAAAGATACTTAAAATTTAATTTATATATTGATAATATCAAATTCTAAGTTGTGTGAAATTTTCAAGCAAATCCATTAAGAATTGGATTTTTAATGAATTTTTGAAGTTATTGCTATTTTTCCACGTAAAATAGCAATACACACCAAACCTTAAGTTTTGATAAGGTTTTAATGCTTGAAACTTTAAAGTTTTAAGCTTATTTAAGGTTTTTAAACTTAATTAAGCTCTGACAGTTCTTAAAACCTTGATTTCAAGCCTGCATATTGGGATTTACCCTTTGGCAGCTTGAAATTCCTGTCTAAATTGGGATAAAACCAGTTTAAACTTTAAGGTTGGATCAAAGTCTAATCTGAAAGTTTAAATAAGGTTGAAAATCCTCCAATACAGGTGGACAACCTTAATTGAGTCCTTGCAGATCCAAAAAGTTGGGTACCCCAGCTCTATTTGGTCTTTTTCCTTTGTCCCACCTTTTTGCGTGGATTTTGCCCTTTTATTTATTTAAAGCCATACCATGGCTTTAAACCCTTTTAAATTGAGCTCACGCAGGATTTACATTCTGTATGGCAAATCCTTAGCCAATTCAGTAAATATACACAACACCTCAATTTTAACTAAAATTTTGGTAAAGTTGCATAAACCTTATGTAACTTGAAATTTAAGCTTAATTAAGCTTAAATTTAACAATTTTAAAAAATTGTTAAAAAAGCTACATTAGTACTGTGAGATTCTTAAATCTTCCAATAACACAAGAAATAAGTGTTTTTGGGTATAACACCCTATGGGTGTACCTTAGGTCATTTTTGGTGTAGAATCCAAAAATGACATAATAATTATAACTTTGTTTATCCAAAAAAAAGTTATACTTATTTATTGTTATTTTTTATTTTAAATTCAACTAAAAAGTCTGTTTAAGACAAAATTAACTGTCTATAAAATCATTTGTGGCCTTATGGGTATGTTATACATACCTCACAGGCTCACATTCCCTACCACCAAAAAAAAAAATTGTACCACAATTTTTCTTTGTAGTATACCCCCAAGTTATTTGGGGGGGGTATAATCCACTGTCCAACCTCTTCACTTATACTTTTCAAGTATGTAAAGCACACAATTCAAACTTTTTACTGAGGAATTGGTCTTCTCTCATGTCTGAATCTTCTGAGAAACTTTTGGGAATCAGGTATTTTACTTTCTTCAATCCACTCATCTTCATGTTGTGGATTTCTGTACCTGACTAAGTATTCTCTTTCATTTTTGCCCCTAAGTCTTCTTTCTTTTAAGACTTTCAGTACTTTCTTTTCCTCACTTGGTTCAAGTGGGGGTACCTCTAAGGGTGTTTCATTTCTTAAAGGAAATAATTCCTTATCACTTGAAGTGTAATGCTTCACAAGACTGACAGGAAACGTTGGATGTTTATTTCCTAACTCTCCTGACAGTTCCACTTGTACTGCATTTGTCCCATGAAGGGCTTTGATAATAAATGGTCCTGCAAAGGAATCTTTCAATTTCTTTGGACCTTTAATATTATTAAAGTTCAAGGTTGAAACTAGTATTAAGTCCCCTACTTTGAATTCTGGGGTTTTATGACTTTTATCCCATTTCTGTTTAGCATATTCAAAGGCATCATTCATGCTTTGATTTGCATGGTGCCTCACTTTATCAAGCAACAATTTAAAGCTTGAAGCAGTTGGATGAATATCAACTAGATCTTTCTTCAAAGTATCAACTGGAAGTTTGGGGTTCCATCCTTTTTCCAACATTGCAGGAGTCTTGCCTGTGGAAGCATGGATGGAGGTCTTATAGGCTAATTCCAATGCTGGTATAAGAGTACACCAATCATGGGTAAAGCCGTCAGAATCTTTAAACTCCAGGCCATAAGCGCAAAATCTTCTGATCATGTCCTCAAGGGTTTGAATCATTCTTTCTGCCAACCCATCTGTTTGTGGATGGTATGCTGTTGAGAATGATAGTTTTGTACCCAAAAGATTATGTAAATTAGTCCATAAGGCTGATGTGAATTTTGGGTCTCTATCACTAATAATGTTTTTAAAGAGACCAGTATGGGATATGACTCTGTTCCAAATTAAAAGAGCTGTATCCATAGCTGTGTCATCCTTATGACATGGTAAAAAGATTGGTGTTTTGCTATATCTGTCTACAATAACAAGACATGCATTGTAACTCTTATCACCTCCAGGTGGTAAGGCAGTTACCCAATCCATGTGAACCACTTCCCATGGGGTACTTGGTTCTTCAATATGGATCATTAAACCAAATCTTTTACCAGTAGCTTTATTGGCTTTCTGGCATCTATCACAACTGTGACAGTACTCAATGACATCTTTTCTCCAAGATGGCCACCAGGCACATGTCTTAATTCTTTCCATTGTCCTGTCTTCAGACAGATGTCCAGAATAAATGTTATCATGGCATTCTAGTAGTATTGTGTTAATCAACATCCTACTACATAGGACCATGACACATGTGTGTTTAGACCTATGGTATAATATACCATCAAATAAATGGAATCTTCTGTTGTCATAAGATGTTTTCCAAATATCATCCAGAGAATTAGCCAATGCTGCATCTTTGCAATCTTTGTCAAGTAGAGAAGTAAGTATATGGCAATTTTTATCTTTCTTATAGCTTTCTCTAACTTCATCAAAGAATTCTGTTCCAACATCTGTGATATTAATTCCTTCAATTGGAATTTGAGGTTCTGCACTTGTAGGAACATAGGCAGGATTGTCAGGTGTATTGGGTAATGCCCATCTACTCAAGCCATCAGCATTCTTGTGAATATTTCCAGCTTTATGTACTATGGTCATATTTCCTCTATACTCCTGTATAGCAATCTGCCATCTTAACATGTGTCTGTTTGGAGTTTTCATGTTAAGAAGTGATTTAACTGCATTACAATCAGTAATTACTTCAAACACACTACCATCAAGATAGTAATGAAGTTTTTCCAGAGCCCAAACAAGGCAAAGGCACTCCATTTGGCTAGCTCCATATCTGGCCTCAGTAGGTTTAATTTGTCTTGAAATAAAACAAATTGGACCTTCATAAGGCTTGTCATTGACAATTTGAACTTGATGAAGAGCAGCTCCTAAACCATCACCACATGCATCAATATACAGCTTGAAAGGAAGTTTCCAATCTGGCATTAATAATAATGGTGCATTGGTCAAGGCATACTTGATTTTTTCATATGCTTGAATTCTCTCCTGTGTCATTTCAAAAACAGGTTGTTGAACACAAATTCTGTATAATGATCTGCCATGGATTGCAAAATCTTTAAGGTGTTGCCTGTAATAACTGGCAAACCCTAAGAAAGACATCATTTCTTTTTTGTTCTGGGGCATTTGTTTCAGTAAAACTGCAGCCACTTTGTTTTTATCAACACCAAGGCTTAGTCCTGAGACTACATGTCCTAGAGCTTTTAACTCATGAAATCCAAAATTACACTTTTTAAGAGAAATTTTCATGTTCACTTGTAAGATTTTCTTAAGTACTAATGAAAGTCTCTCTAAATGTAATTGCCAGGTTTCTGAACAAATGATAATGTCATCAATATAAATGATTAACCATCCCTCTGATAATTCATGTGGGAAGATGGTATTCATCATTCTCTGATAATGAGAGGGTGCATTTTTAATACCAAAAGGCATCCTCAAATATTCATAAATACCACAATGAGCAATTATTCTCAATAGCTTCCTAGCATGGGCTGTTAAAACATTCTGATGGAAGCCTTTAAGAGCATCCATAGAAGTAATAAATCTTGCTTTGGATAATTGAGTCAAAGTCTCATGAATTCTAGGGATTGGATACCTGTCTGGAATAGTGTAGGTATTCAGTGCTCTAAAATCACCAACCATCCTTGACTTATCATTATGCCAAGTAATGATTACTGGAGTTGTGACTTCAACTTCCTCATTGTGCCCAACTTTTCTAAGAACTCCCAGTTTCATTAGTTCATTAATATGATTTTCTAATGCTTCTCTAGCTCTAGGGCTAGCTGGGTAAGCTGGTCTTCTTAATAGTGGCAGATAAGGCCTGTCCACATTAAGCATAATGTCCACCTCATGGCCTTTGATAGCCCCAAGTGGTTCATTATCAGAAGCAAAGGCTTCTCTATATTGAAATAAAATTTCAATAAGTTCTTCCTTCATTTCTGGTGTTAATTCAGGACTAATTTGTGCTTCACTTAACTGATCTGACACAAATTTGTCTTTGTTAACATTTTTCACTTGTTTAATGACAGTGATTTCTCTTCTTTCTGGAGAAAAAGCAAATTTTTGCCTTTTATTTTCCCCTATAGTGAAATATCTGTCTTTATGATTATTAATATCAATACCATAGATATTGAGATAATCATTGCCAAGTATAAAGTGTTGTGAAGTACAATTATTCATAACAACAAATTCAGCTTTCAATCTTATACTTCCTGCAGGATGAGGAAATATTATTGCTGCTTCAAATATACCCAAAGGGTGCATGTTTTGGCTAGAACTGCTGAATCTTATACCTTCAATTGGCATCAATTTGTCTTGCCAATTGGTATAAATCTTGTCAAGATAATCTTTTCCAACACCAGTGCAAAAAGCACCTGAGTCAAGATGTATCTTGGCTTCTATGTTATTTATCACAATATTAGTGATACAAGATGACCCAGCTGTATAACCTTTACCTCTGGCAGGTTTGGTTTTTTGCATTTTGGCATCTTGCACATGTATGAGATCCATGCATTCATCACTGTACTGTGGTAAGTGAGTATGTACCTCAGTGACTTCAAAAGAAACATTAATATTTTCTATACTAAGTTCTTCTAATACTTCTTCTTCTGAAGGTTCAGAATCACTTTCATGTAAGGATACATCAGTTTCTTTTGTGTCTTCCACTTTTTCAATATTTATCTCATTGACTCTTGTCTTTTTGGGACAAGTGTTTGCCAAATGAGCTGTACTTCCACATTTATGACATTTCAAAGGAGGTCTGTCATGTGGTTTATTTGGTTTTGAAATTGGTTTCCCATTAGTTTTGTTGTCTATTGGGGGTTTATACCAATTTCTTCCAATTTTTGTTCTAGTAGTGATATCCTCCATAGCATTGATATAATCCTCTGTAGAGCAAGGCTCAATACATCTGCTTCTTATAGCATGCTCAAGGTCACCACCACATTTTCTTAATATCCTTTTATGTACCATTGTTTCAGACATATCAGGATGAAGGGCAGTTAATCTGTCCTTCTGTTTAAGAAACCAAGACATGGGCCTGTCCCTCTCAATATTAAAAATGGCTTCTTCAAAAGAATTTTCCATTCTAAATCTCCAGGAATCATTTGCCCATTTGGAAATAATTTGTTCTTTCCACCAAGGCCAAGAATGTTTACCATGGTCTTGTCTCATCTTATAATACCATTTCTTTGCTGATTTGGTAAATAATGAGTGTAATCTGGCACTTATGTATTCATCTGGTATGTTAAAGTCTTCTTTGAACATATCAATTCTTTTCATAAATTCCATATGATTATATTCTCCTTCACCACTGAAGGTTGGCCATTCCTTTAATCTTGGAATGTCTTTAAAATTGCAAGCAGTTTCCACATCATTACTTGAAATTGTATGATGTAAATCATTATTCAAGTTAAGAACATTCCTGTCAAGAAATGGTGTGGATTGCCTTGGGAATTCATTTTTCAGTGATATATTATTAATACTTGACTGAATTTCTTCTTTCAATTCAAGTCTTGCTTTATCACTTTTTTCCAATTGTTCTTGAAAAAGAGCTGCATTGTGACCAGTTGAATTTTCCAAGTTTTGCACTTGTATTTTCAATTCTTTCAACTGTCCAGTTATAAAAGAAATTGAATGCTCATCTGGTTGATTGAGTAAGGTAACTTTAAACTCAAGTCTTTCACAAATTTGCGTCAAAGACAAAATATTTGCCTTATTAACATTTTCAAGGCCAATTATGGTCTTTTGTTGGTCTTTTACTTGTAATATTTCATTACCCAACTTCTGTTGGACATGATCAAATGCTTTAAATTTTGCCATAATTTCTTTATTACAAGATTCAAAGTAAGCTACAAGCTTTACAAGGTCTACTTCTTTGGAAAGGATTGGTTCAATCTTTCCTCCTCCTTGTTTTTGAATTCCATCAAAGTTCTTGCCATATTGAACACATTGTCCATGGCTGTTTTCTCTTTCTTTGGAATTCTGTAATTCTGCGGGTAAGGCTTGTTCCACTTGGGCTTTGCCTTTCCCTTTGCCTTCTGCTTGCCCTTTTGGTTGGTTTTTGGGGCTTGCTTGGGCTTGTTTGGCACTGGTTGAGGCGGATTTTTGCTGGTGGATGCTTGAGGAGCTTCCACTGGGCTGTTGTCCTTGCCTTGAGCCAATTTCTTCTTCTGATCTTCTGACAACATGCTTTGGTTTTTCAACCAAGCTTTTATCTGTTGGACTTGTCCTTTGACAGACATTGGTGTCCAACCCAGTAGAAGATCTTCTGTCTTTTCTGGCCCCATGAACTTCTTCACTTGAAGATAAGAGTTCATGGTGCCTATCCAAAGACTTGGAAGGAGTTCCCACTCTTGTTGTTTTGACGCCAGGAACCAGTTTTTCCATTGGGATTGATAAATTTCCACAGCTGCCTGTTGGAAATGGTTCAGGTCTAACAGCAATAGCAGTTATGTCAGCTTCTGGACTCTCAAGAAGAGGTTCAAAGGTGCTGGCTAACCTTTGGGAACTGGTGAAAGTTCTGGCATCCTCCATTTGTGCCTCTCCTCTGGGAGGACATTCTTGCCTTTTGGATTTGTGGCTGGAATGTCCTGGTCCAGATCCATTTGATTGGATGGAGGAGTTGCTTCCACTTCTAGTAGGAGTCATTTCACGTCAATTTTAATAAAAAATAGAGTAAAAATTGAATTGAATTCACCTGCAGGACCTTTAAAGGGTTCTTTGGTTATTAAACCCCTTGGTGCTGGACTGGTTTGAATTTCAATACTGGACTCTGAGGCTTCAGAGTCTGAAGAACTTTCTCTGATGGAAGACACTAGAGAAAAATTAAAAATATAAGTTATTTTATCAAATAATAAAAATAACTTATAAACTCAACTTATTGAATAAAGTTGTTTTTATGTAATTTATGGCAAATTACATCAAAAATAAAGAAAAAATGTCTAAGATAAAAAGAAAAAATGTTCTTAGTAAAGATTTTTATTTTTAAAGATTTTTTATTTGATTTATTATTTTCTTTAAAGAAATAATAATTATGTAATTAACAAGTTAATTAATCAAAATTATATTATTATTCACTTTATGCTAGAATAACTCAAAGAATAAATTTCAAGTCTGTGATGTGAAAAAGCCACTAGTTAGACAAAAGAAATTTATTCCAAGTCACTCAATAGTATATTGTTTCAAACAATATTCTTAAGAAAAAATAACTTTATTAATATTATAAAGATTATTTATAAGGGATAAGTCCCAAAAAAGCAAATATTAAGACAAATGTGGCAATTTTACGTCAAAAAACAGTAAAATAAGGTCTAGAATATGATGTATGTCCCAAAAATTGGTTTAAAATCACGGCCAGGCCCCCAAATGTAAGGTTTGTCTATGAAACTCTTGATAATAGTAGCAATATCAAGAGTACTATGACTGTCCTCAGTAGAAAAATATAATATAATAAGATATTATAACCACAAATTTAAATATAATTATTGAAAATAATTATATAAAAAAAAATAAAATTAATTATTATTATAATAATATAATAATAAAAAAATAATAATTATAATAAATTATAATTATTCTATTATTGTTATAGTCACTGACAGTTATAACAATAAGAAGTGTAAAGCTCTTAATGAGACAATTACACGTGGAAAATATGAATATTAACCACTTATAAATAATATAAATATTATTTATAAAAAGAATTAAACACACACTGTGCAGAAATAATTCTTTTAGAATAAAAATTCTATAAAAAAAAACTAATACTAGATAAAAAAATATAGAATTCTAGAGAAAACTTAGTTATAAGATTTATTTAATACAATAAGTCAAAATACAACAGTTATAATATTAAATAATAATTATAGGTTAAAAACACGTCAAAAATCAATAAATTTAAAGATAAAACAACTTTTAATAATATAAATTATGATTTAAGAGTTTTTGAGAGGAATTTGTGGATTTTAAAAGATATTTAAAATGATAATTTTATATAATAAAATATATTATTGGTGATTACAACAATAATCTAAATTCTCTGACTTCAATTCTTTAATTTCAATAAATAAAGAATAAAAATAACTTAAGAATTACTTTTAATAATAAGATTTTATATTTAATAAAACTTTACCTGTTTAAATTTCTAATATGATTGGATTGATAATGAATGATGGACAAAAACAGTGATGAAAAGACTCTTTTTATGTCTTCAGAGCAGCTCTAATGATTCATAATGGATGTAGAGGGCGTGCTCAGGTCAAAACTGAAAAACCATGCTTAAAAATAGAGTTCTTAACTTAAGGCAACTTATTTTTACTTCCAAGTTAAAGTTACCAGTGTTATTCTTAACTCCAAGTAACTTTAATCCTCATTTAGTTTAATTATTTTAAGTTTTAATATAAAATAAGTTTATTTATATTAAAGTTCATCACATGAACAACTTAAAATTAGAGTTTCAAGCAGAAATCTTTTAAACTCAATTTTTAATTAATTTTTAAAGAAATCATAATTTTCTTTAAGCTTAATTAAAAGAGTAAATTTCCAGGCTAATTACCCAGGAAATTGATTTATAAAAGATACTTAAAATTTAATTTATATATTGATAATATCAAATTCTAAGTTGTGTGAAATTTTCAAGCAAATCCATTAAGAATTGGATTTTTAATGAATTTTTGAAGTTATTGCTATTTTTCCACGTAAAATAGCAATACACACCAAACCTTAAGTTTTGATAAGGTTTTAATGCTTGAAACTTTAAAGTTTTAAGCTTATTTAAGGTTTTTAAACTTAATTAAGCTCTGACAGTTCTTAAAACCTTGATTTCAAGCCTGCATATTGGGATTTACCCTTTGGCAGCTTGAAATTCCTGTCTAAATTGGGATAAAACCAGTTTAAACTTTAAGGTTGGATCAAAGTCTAATATTAAAGTTTAAATAAGGTTGAAAATCCTCCAATACAGGTGGACAACCTTAATTGAGTCCTTGCAGATCCAAAAAGTTGGGTACCCCAGCTCTATTTGGTCTTTTTCCTTTGTCCCACCTTTTTGTGTGGATTTTTCCCTTTTATTTATTTAAAGCCATACCATGGCTTTAAACCCTTTTAAATTGAGCTCACGCAGGATTTACATTCTGTATGGCAAATCCTTAGCCAATTCAGTAAATATACACAACACCTCAATTTTAACTAAAATTTTGGTAAAGCTGCATAAACCTTATGTAACTTTAAATTTAAGCTTAATTAAGCTTAAATTTAACAATTTTAAAAAAATGTTAAAAAAGCTACATTAGTACTGTGAGATTCTTAAATCTTCCAATAACACAAGAAATAAGTGTTTTTGGGTATAACACCCTATGGGTGTACCCTAGGTCATTTTTGGTGTAGAATCCAAAAATGACATAATAATTATAACTTTGTTTATCCAAAAAAAGTTATACTTATTTATTGTTATTTTTTATTTTAAATTCAACTAAAAAGTCTGTTTAAGACAAAATTAACTGTCTATAAAATCATTTGTGGCCTTATGGGTATGTTATACATACCTCACAGGCTCACAATGGTGGAGGAACCAGATTATACAAAATTATAGCAATGGTAGTTGGATCTGGCAAAAGACCATGTCCTTTGAGAGTGATAGATACTCCACAGAAAAAGACCCATATGAATGGTTTCTCAAACAAACAAAAAGGCTAAAAGCTATTGATCCCAATATGACAATAGAAATGAGAAACCATAAACTCCTAACAAAATTGCCAGGAGATCTAGAACATGCAGTCAAATGCAGATGCAACAACATCAGCAGCATTGATGAAATAGCAAATGTCATACAAGATGTGAGGAAAAAGACCTCCATAGGAAGGTACACATCCTATAAACCAAACTTCAAAGACAAGAAGTCTGAAGTTAAAGAAACAAACAAGGAGAAAGGGAAAGAAGCCCCAAAAAAGAAATATGTGTGCCACAACTGTGGATCACCAGACCACTATGCCAACAATTGCACAAAACCAAAAAAGAAAATATATGCAATTGATGAAGAATCAGAAGAAGAACAAACAGGTGACAAATCTGATTCTGACAGTATGGGAAATGGTATGAGAGCAGAATCACAAAGTGAACCTGATACCATAGAAGAATACATAGTGGAATGCAATGAAGAAATTTCACTTGACATACAAGACATTGAATTAGATTCAGGAATACCACAAATAACAACAGACACAGAGCTCTGTAATTAGCACACACAGAATGCACAAACATTCCTGGTAACCCCAAATAGAGGGATGGGATTCATTCATGGAACACCTACAAAATTGACAGTTTACATTGAGAACTGTAAACATCCAATGATCATTGACACAGGAGCAAGTTGCTCCATAGTTGTAAGATGTGACTATGAAACTGATGATAATATTACTATTAATCAACAGTACTATGTCTGTTCTTATGAAATATAATAATAAAATATTATTATAACCACAATTGAATAATTAAAGAATTATTTCTTTCACGTGTTAAGCACTACTAGTGATTTTAACAGTGAGAAAGTAATTGTCTACAAGAAGAATTTAATAATAAAAACTTCTTTTATTAAAATAATAAAATTATTTTAATATATAATTATCTTTTGCAAGAATAATTATAAAGCTAATCCTTGAAGAAAACTATTACTAGAGAAAAACTTTAAGAATTAAAGATAAATCACTCACTAATATTCCAAAGAACTTATTGAAAGATAAGATAGAGAGATTTGACGTAGAACTGTGGATTTAGAGGATCAAAATGAATTTATAAATGTATTACAACAATATATAGTTGATTTCTATGATTTCACGTCTTTCTGATTGATTCTGAAAGAATAAAACACTTGAGAAAAGTTTTAACTAATACTTACTTGTTGGTAATACTGATATAAATGATTAATAAGATGATGATGATACAGAAAAAACAGCAAGAAGAGGCTTCTTTTAAGTCAACAACAGCTCACAGAGGCGTGCCATGGAGAAAACTGAGAAACCAGTGAGTGAGAAAACAATAAAACTTTTTGGATTAATGATTGCATCATCTGTTGTCACGTAAGATTATCATAATTACTTAATTGATGCTTTTACGTGGCTACCAACCCCAATATGGTTAAGAATAAAAGGAGTAACATCTGTAAATCTTCTTTTATTCCAAAATAATCATTGATTTCTCAAAGTTATCAATGTTATTGCCAATTTCATCACAGGTTTTAATTACTGTGAATTTTTGAAGATTCAGTATTTCACGTAGAATGGTCAAAAATGGACTGTAAGTAAAACTTTGAATTTTATTAGTAAAACCGTAGTTCTTTTTGGTTGTACCATAGATAATACAGTTCTCCATTGGTCCTGAAAGTTTCAGAAGGATTAATTAAGAATTGTATTTTTAATGAATTTTTGAAGTTTTTACCTCATTTCTACGTAGAATTGCAAATATCAGTGTTTCACTGGTTGCTATGAGGTAAATCAATGGATACAAGTCCAAAAAGGGTTTTAATTACTCTTTTGGGTTTTATCCATGGAAAGTCATTAAGAATTGACGTGGTTACAGGAGTCTAAGTAGCTCTTTACCTCCTTGGCACATCAAAATAGCAGGTTATTTGCTATTTTCTTATGATTACAGTAGGTGTAACTTCGTAACCAAGTTCCCAAAGAGTTTTAGTTTACCAATTGGGCCAAGATGAGCCATGGATCCATGCTCTGGAGCTATCCACGCCTCTGAGGCCTCAGAAGTTGGGTACCCTGGCTCTCTTTGATGTCTTTTGTCCCCCTTGCTTATTTTTCACGTAAAAATAGAAATTTAAGCTTAAAGTGAGATATCCACTATGGGTGTACCAAAAGTCCATGTAAGAATACCATGATATTAAGTGCTCAAAACATGCATAACACTATTCTTAGTGTATATGTAACATGGGATTTCTCACTTTCCCATTATTTTGGCTGAAAATCAAGAAAAACAAAAATTTTCACGGATCTTTTATGTGGTATTAATGATGTGGTATTGAAGTATTTTCCATTTTACCACCTCAAATACTTAAATTGAGCTTATTCACTCTATGGGGCTACCCTAGGTGAATTTTTGTGTAGAATCCAAATCTGGTCTTAAATCCATGGATTTACTTACTCAATAAAAAGTTATTCATCTTTTCTGAAATTGAAAATGATGAATTTTGGATATATGCATGACTTATGAGTTATGCATAATTCAAAATTTCTTTTTAAGATAATTGTGGCCTATTTGGGTATGTAAAATATACCTCAAGGCTCACAATAGTGGCAAAAGAATACTTAAAACAACACTTCCCCAAATGGGAAGAGGATATAATACCAACAAAAGCTAGAAACTTTAAAAGTGCATCAGGCAAAATGCACTCACTGGGGACAATAATCAAAGAGATAATTATCCCACACCAAAAAGGAAATATCAGACTAGAACCTGAATTTGTAGTTCTAGAGAATGCACATGTACAAGGATTCTTACTAGGTACAGAGTACCAAAGAATGTATGGTATGGACATTTGCAATAGTAAAAATAGATATCTTACCAGAGGTACAAACAAAGACAAGAAATTTTCCTTTGATATAAATCATATAACAAATGATAACACCCTGAAAGAACTAGTGGAAGAATTCAAAGAAGCCCAATATGGCACTCAACTCACCAGTAAAATGAAACTCAGCTTACTGAAAGTATTGAGGAAGCATAGAGGAGCTTTTGCAATAGGAGATGAACCACTAGGAAAAATCAAAGGACATGATATAGAATTATATCTGGATGTAGAAAGACCATATCCACCTATGCTTAGGAGACCACCATACCCAGCCAGCATGGAAACTAGGAAAGAAATTGAGAAACATATCAATGAAGTCCTAGAAATGGGGGTCATAAAGAAAATAGGACACAATGAGATAGTAGAAGTCACTACACCAGTCCTCATAACTTGGCATGATGGTAAATCCAGACTACGTGGGGACTTCAGGGCTTTGAATAATTACACCAAAGCAGATAGGTACCCCATCCCAAGGATACCACATGCACTAGATAAGCTAGCAAAATCCAAGTTTATTACAAAAATGGATTGCATGAAAGGCTTCCACCAGAATGGGGTGAAACCAGATTCCATCAAATTGCTAAGAATTATATGCCATATGGGCATATATGAATATACTAGAATGCCATTTGGCATTAAGAATGCACCAGCCCATTTTCAGAGGATGATGGATACCATATTTCAAGATGAAATAATGGAAGGGTGGATGGTAGTGTACATTGATGATATCATAATATACTCAGAAACATGGGAAGACCGTGTGAGGAAAATTGATAAAATATTGGGAAAATGTACACCAATCAATATGAAAATATCTCTTAAAAAATGTAACTTTGGACAGCAAGAACTGCTAGCCCTAGGACACAAAGTTTCAGGTTTAAGTCTAGCCATAGACCAAAATAAAGTTGCTGCAGTATTGAAGAAACCAGTACCAAAGAACATTAAAGAAATGAAATCTTTTTTGGGCTTTGCTAGTTACTACAGGAGCCACATAAAAAACTTTGCACACATCACAAGTAGCCTATACAAACTGTGCTCAAAAGATGTAGTCTTTGAAATTACCAAAGAAAGAAGAGATGCATTTGAGAAGATCAAATATGAGCTGACCAATGCCCCTGTCCTAATTATGCCTGATTTTGAACTACCATTCAAACTATATATAGATGCAGCATGTAGCCAAGGACTAGGAGCAGCACTACACCAGAGGCAACTAGTGGATGGAATACCCAAAGAAGGAGTAATTTGCTATATATCAAGACAACTGAAAGACTCAGAAGCCAGATATGGAGCTACTCAGACAGAATGTCTCTGTTTGGTATGGGCATTAGAAAAACTCCATTACTACTTAGAAGGAGCAGTATTTGAAGTTTTTACTGATTGCACAGCCCTCAAATCACTGTTGAACATGAAGACAACAAACAGACACATGCTCAGGTGGCAAATAGCCATACAAGAATACAGAGGGAATATGACTATTATGTATAAAGAAGGTAAAAGTCATACTAATGCAGATGGTCTCAGCAGGTGGCCACTGAAGAATGACCAAGAGAATCCAGCATATGACCCAGAAAATGGGGCCAAAATACCCATACAATGCATGGAGATAGATAGGAGAAAGAACTTCAAACTATCAAACTGGGCATTAGGGAATGACCCATCAAACCCAGCACAGAGCTATGGGGAGAGCAAAGAGATACCCATATTGGGAATCAGCTCCTCTAATCTGAATACAGAGTTCTTTAGTATAGTACAATCATCATACAATAAACACAAACAGTGTAGTATGTTGATACAATATTAAAACAAAAGTACAGGAGTCCTGAACTAGAGAGCCAATTGGAAGAGCAATGGCTCAAAAACTTCAAAGAGAATAGATTTTTTCTGATAGATGATCTACTATACCATAGGGAAAAACACACAAGTTCCCTGGTAATAATAAACAGAGAACATATTTCCCTGATACTACAGGAATGCCATGACTGCCCATACATGGGACATATGAGTGAAGAAAGAACTAAAGAGAGAGTCTTTAGCACAGCTTGGTGGCCAAAGTGGGAACAAGACTTGAGTGAATACATTAACACTTGTACCAGATGCCAAAAAGCCAACAAAGGTCATGGCAAAAGATATGGATTACTCCAGAGTATAGAGGAGCCCAAACACCCCTGGGAAATAATAAACATGGATTGGGTGACAGGCCTGGTCCCTGGAGGGAAAGACAGCTTTAATGCATGCCTAGTAGTAGTAGACAGGTACAGCAAGAGTGTCAGATGTCTCCCCTGTCACAAAGAGGACACAGCAATGGACACAGCCATATTGTTCTGGAACAATGTGATAGCAAACTGTGGAGTTCCAAGAATTATAATTAGTGACAGAGACCCTAAATTCACATCAGAATTTTGGACTAATCTATATGAGATGCTGGGAACCAAACTAGCATTCTCCACAGCTTACCATCCACAAACAGATGGTCTAGCAGAAAGAATGATTCAAACATTAGAAGACACCATTAGAAGATTTTGTGCAGATGGCATGGAATATAAAGACAATGAGGGATATACCCATGACTGGGTAACCCTCCTACCAGCTGTACAATTAGCATACAACACAAGTATACACTCAGTGACAGGAAAAACCCCTTCCACATTAGAGAAAGGATGGAACCCACTACTTCCAGTAGACTACTTGAAGAAGAACCTCCTCTCAGTACACCCCACAGCTAAAGACTTCCACACAATGTGGAAAACTGCCTGTGAAAAAGCAGAACAATGTGTGGCTGAAGATAAATTGTATAAAAAGCAGAGATATGATGAAAGTCACCAAGAACCTGATTTCAAAGAAGGAGACCAAGTTCTAATCTCAACTCTTAACTTCAACAATCTGAGAGGACCCAAGAAGATGAGAGACTCATTCATAGGACCATTCACCATTATTAAATTAATAGGAAAGAATGCAGTAGAAGTCAACCTGACCAAAGAGTTTTCTAGGAAACACCCAGTTTTCCCTGTGAGCCTGGTCAAGCCTTATCACCAAGCAGATGAGGAGAAATTCCCTGACAGAAAGAAAACAGTCACCCATGAAATATTGGTAGAGGAAGATGACTCACCTGGACCAGTGAAGAAAATAATCAAAGCCAGGAAAATAAGAATTAATGGGAAAGACAACAGGCAATATCTGGTTAGATTTAAGAATCAACCAGCAGATAAAGATAAATGGTTAACTGAGAAAGAAATCCCAGATGGACAAATACACCTCAGAAGATTCACAGCCTCCAGAAGGGCTGAAGAGTCTCATCAATGATGAGCCTTCTTTTGAGGGAGGGTATGTCAGCCTGTGACTCAAAACAGAGCACTAGCATGACATCCAACATACCATAAATAATGGGATGACAAGTATTGAACAAACATAGTCAATAAAGGTAATAAATAAGAAGAAAAAAACTCCTCTTAAATTAAACATCAACCTTATCCAAACAGAATAAGGAAACCTAGAGGAGAATAAACAAGTCAAAACCCTTATTTTCACCTCTCATCTAACTTATGAATATTTAAGTTATTCCATACCAAAATGGTTTTTTTTAAAGCTCACATAGAGAGCTACACAATGGTATCATCCATGTTGCTGTAACACCACTACAACTGGAGATACCATATGACCTTTATTTTAAAAAACCGAGACCCCCCTGATAATCAAAGAGGGCTTGTACAAAACTGTACAAAGTATAACCAAATTAAAGATCTAAACAAGAGCTTTAATTTGAGACACCTTAGACCTCTTTATCTCTTAAATTGACTGAGGGATCTTGGTTCAAAGGTTTAACAACCAAAATACAGATATTCTGAAAACAACAAGGTAAACAAACCCCTGTATCTTTGGCATACACTCATACAACTGTACAGTGTAATATACCAAACTGTAGAGCTAACCAAGACCTACAAGACTGTATCATAAGAATACAGATATCTTCCAAATTGAAGAAGATATCTGGTATGGAAGTTTTTGAAGCCTCATACTGATGTACAAAAATACACCCAAAAACTTAAAACCATTATAGCTTTTGCTATTTTAAAGAAGGGTAAACATGAAGCATACCAAATTGAAGAGCTCATTAAGACCTTCAATTCTGTGCTCTTGGTTTCTTGATATCTTAAGAACTGGCTGAGATATATTGATTGGAAGGTTTTTCTGGCAATACATGACTGTATCAAACTTGTATCAAACAGTATTGCTCCCATACTTAAAAAATAATATACTTATGAAGATATAACCTCTCCAAAATCATCATTATTGATCATACAGACACCAGAACAACGTCATCCAAGTGCTGACGTGGCAGGTGAAACGTTTTTTCACCCTGTATTGATCCAGAATGATCACTTGTGGTTCCAAAACCACAATTCTGCCTCCATTGACGTCAGAATTGATGATCCAGAACCACAGGCTGATCATTGGAGTGAAAATTTTCACTCCTCTGACGTGTGAAGAGTTAATAACTCTTGACAGTCTTGAAAGATATAAAAGGAAGGGTTTTTTCCTTGAAAACCCATCATCTTATCTTATTTACCCATATTCTTATGTGACAAAACTGTTATCCATCAGTAGTGTCCTTAGAATTATTAAAGATATAATTAGAGCATAATTATTGTAGTACTTCTTTACAGTCAAAGATATTAGAGTATTGCAACCCAGGTGCTCAACAGACTCATCACCACTGTTACCATGTAGCAGTAGGACCTGAAGAATTAAATTTATTTGTTTTTTGACGTGTCACAGTCATAATACTAGCTTGTATCTAGATTTTATAGCTACTATATAGACTAACCCTGACACTTTGTCACTTTGTTTCCAAATTTACTCTGGTCACTTTTGGGCGTGTTTTCTCTTTAATTAATTTCTTGCAGTTCTTTTCTCAATTAATTCCAATTGAAATTTCTCTTGAAGAAATTTCTTTTGTAGCCTTAAATATCTCTTGTAGAGTATTTTTGGATACATTTTTATTGCTGGTAAAACAATAAATCTTTATAATATTATTGTTTTATACTAATAAAGTTATAAGCAATAAAATTGGTGTGATTTCTCTTAAAAATAATATTTCTTACTATTTTTAATTGATTTTTACCTTATAAAAATTTTGAGGACAGGAAAAGTACTTTATTTTTAATCAAAGTTTCATATCCAAACCTTACACATATATTCAAAATTCATCATTTTTTATTTCAGAAAATATAAATAACCTTTTTGTGAGTAAGTAAATCCATGGATTTAAGGCCAGATTTGGATTCTACACAAAGATTCACCCAGGGTAACCATAGAGTGAATAAGCTTAAATTAACTGTAAGAGGTGGTAATATGGAAAATAATTCAATACAACATCATCCATACCAAATAAAAGAATTGCAAATTTTTTTGTTTTTCTCAATTTCATGCCAAAATAATGAGAATGTGATAAATCCCATGTTACATATACACTAAGAATAGTGTTATGCATGTTTGTGGAGATTAGTATTATGGTATTATTACATACCGTTTTGATACACCCATAGTGGATATCAGTCTTGAAGCCTGAATTTCTATTTTTGACATGAAAATAGCTAAGGGGGACAAATGACATCAAAGAGAGCCAGGCTACCCAACTTCTGAGGCATCTGAGGCGTGGGTAGCTCTAAATCTTGGATTAACGGCTGATCTTGGCCCAATTGGTATACTAAAAACTTTTGGGAACCTAGTTACCAAGTTAAAATCCCATTAAATAATAATAAAATTGCAAATAAGCTGCTATTTTGATGTGCCGAGGAGGTAAAAAGCAACTTAGACTCCTGTAACCATTTAAATTCTTAATAATTTTCCATTGATAAACCCCAAAAGAGTAATTGAAGCCCTTTTTGGACTAGTATCCATTGATTTACCTCATAGCAACCAGCAATATAGTATTATTTGCAATTCTACATAGAAATGAGGTAAAACCTTCAAAAATTCATTAAAAATACAATTCTTGATTAATCTTTTTGAAAATTTCACGAACTATTAAGAACAGTATATTTCATATAAAAACCAAAAAATAATAATACTTTTATAAGTAAAATTAAACGTTTTACTTACCGTCCATTTTTGATGATTCTGTGTGAAAAACTGAATCTTCAAGAACTAACAAAAAATACACTCTGTGATGGAATTTCCAATAAAATTGAAAACTTTGAGAAATCAATGTTTATTTTGAAATAAAAGGATATTTAAAGTTGTTACTCCTTTTATTATTAACCATAAATGGGTTGGTAGTCATGTAAAAACATCAATTAAGTAATTATGATAATCTTATGTGACAACAGATGATGACATCAATAATACAAAAAGGTTTACTGTTTTATAGCTCACTGGCTTTCAGTTTGCTCCATGGAATGCCTCTGTGAGCTGTTGTTGACCTAAAAAAGACCTCCTCTTTCTGTTTTTTCCAAAATCATCACATTATTGAGTTATACCATTATTACCAATGAGTAAGTATTAGTTAATCTTTTCTTAAGTGTTTTATCCTTTCAGACTCAATAAGAAAGATGTGAAATAATAGAAATTGACTATTTTTGTAATCCTGTCATAAATCAATTTTGATACTTTAAATCCACAATTTTCTGTCAAATTTCTCTACTATTATCTTTCAATATGTTCTTTGGAGTATTAGTGAGTGTTTTGTCTTAATTATTATATTTTTTATCTATCAATAGTTTTCTTCCAGGTTTTTTTATAATTATTCTTGAAGAATATACTTATATATCAAAATAACTTTAGTATTTCAATAAAGAAGTTTTCATTATTAAATTCTTCTAGTAATTGATTCTTGTAGATAAATACTGCTTACTGTTATAATCACCAGTAGTGTATAATAAGTAAAAGAAATAATTAAGTAATTAACTATTTAATTGTGGTTATAATAATTTTTATTATTATATTTTTTAAGGACAGTCATAGTACTGTTGATTAATAGTAATATTGCCAACAGTTTCATAAACAAATATTACATACATTGTCCCCCAAAACTTATTTTTGTCAATTCATTACAGCTCTTGTATGCTTGGGAGGCTCTCTGCCAGAGCTTGAATCTTTATTATAATCATCAAAAGATTAACTTTGACTGAAAAATATCTGAAAAATAATTTCTTTCATTTCTCTTGAGGTGTAATAAATGATAGAAACTTTAATAACAGTTTCGGTAAGATAAATAATGTAACTACATAATGTAAAGAAGAAATGATGATTGGGGGATTCACTGAAACATGTTAGAAAAATTCTTCAGTTTATTTTTTACAGAATTCAACTCACAGAAGAAGCTATAGAAACAGTTGGTTTTTCTTCAAAAAATAAATTCTTAACATTGTTTTTTTATACAAAATTTGATGAATTTAGTAAATAAAATTGGAATATAAATTAATAATCTTAATTTATCCCAAGTTTAAAGTCTCAAATGAAATCAGAAACTAATGCAAAGCTTAGTAGGATTATTAATAGAATAATTAATTTCTATTCATGTTAACTTGAGTATATTTTAATTTCTTACAATTTCCCTGTTTATTAAAAAAATAGCTTCAAAATTCCTATTAAAAAGTGAAAAAATACTTAAAATTATTTCAGGAATTCTTTACATGGAAAGAAAATAAAAGTTAATTATTTTGATATCAAAAGAAAACCAAAAATACCAATATAAGCATTGAGACTGATTTTTAGACCCCAAAAGATTTTCAGCGCTATATAGATCTAGTGGTGAAGTGAATATCATCCATGGATTTATATTTAAATAAAGCTTTATTGGCTTTTGAGGTGAGCTGAATATACTGTTCAAATTCTTTTTGAATGTTATTTAGTAAAATTTAGATCTATTTCAAGAAGTATAAGGATCATATAATTGGGAGGTGTTGGTAAATATATTTTTGAAAGCCATTGAAAAATTCAGTTTTTTATACAGGTTATATTAAATAACAGGAAATAATTCAAGTAATAATATCAAAATTATAAATTTAATTCAATTTAAGTAAGCCAAAATTAAAATAAATTAGAAAATAGTGAGAAATATAATAAATAAGTTTTCCAAATAATCTCCATCATTCTCAAGAATCTATTGAAGAATATGAGGGAATGGAATTAGTAAAAAGGCAGATTTTCAAAGTTATACATATCCTGTTCTTTAGAGTTTTATAAAATTAAAAAAATGATATACATCAGATAATTAAAAACAAGGAAGTTTAATATGAGATTTACTGATATTTCTGTGCTATAAATAACCTTTGAATTATTAAAGAAGTTCAGGGGAATAAAAAGATTTATTAATAAGGTAAAATACTAGAATTGAATGATTTTTTTTTGAATTAAAAATACCCTCTACCTCAATGAAAGGAATTAATAACCAAAATAAATCACAAATTCATTTTCATAATTAATTTGTAATTTTATTTTTGATTAATGATTATTCATATTCATGATATATTAATGGTTTTTTAAATATCTCAAAAAAAGGTCCAATTATTGAAGGAAATATGTTTTTGAATCAGAGGATTAACCAAGAAAAAGAATTTTGTTCAATTTGGATTGATAATTAAGCCTATAAATAAATAATTAATTTTGAATAAAGAATTTAATATAGAATATAAATATAAATTCTCTTGAAATAAACAATCAAGTCTAGTAAATAAAAAAAATTCATAAAAATGTATAAGAAATCTTTTTAATGAAGGTATTATAAAAAAGGAAAATACACCTAATAAATCAAATTTGAAGAAGAAATAAGGATTTCTAATATTTAACATTAGACTTATTTCGAATTGAGCTATAAAATATTCTAATATAATCAACTTTAAAGGTCATTTGAGTGTACAAATTTATTATGAGAAAAAATATAAAAAAGATTTAACAAAGATATAGGTTCAACATAAATGGTTTTAAGTATTTTTAGAAACAAAAATTTAATCATAAAAGTATTAAAACTTTGAAATCAAAAAAATCAAAATGGTATCATTTATAATATACTGTTTTTTTTAGAAGCTTAAGGTTTCAAAGAGAAGAAAAATTTGGCATTGAAATATTTGAATAATTGTCTTTTGTTTTTGGACTTATTATCAAATCACTTTTTGCTACATAAAACTATCATAATTACTAAATGATGTGATTTCATGTGAATATTAATTCATTAATGGTTAATAAATAATTAATTTACCAATTTCACTCTTATTTTGTTCAAAAAATGAATATTATTTTAGAAAATATTTATGGATTGTATTTCAAATTTAATAACAGGATTCAAATTTTATATTTGTTTTGAAGATTAAATCTTTTATTTGAAACAATATAATATTTGTGATTCTTGAGGTATATTTTACATACCCAAATAGGAAACAATTAAGATTAGGAGATATTATGGAATATATATAACCAATAAGTCATTCATATATCCAAAATTCATTATTTTCCCTGCAGAAAAATGTGAATAATGTTTTTTCCAGTAAGTATACAGCAAAAGACTTTCAGCCTTCCTGAAAGAATGATTAAATGTTATAAAAACTAAAAAAAACTAGCTAAGCAGGGAACTTCTATTTCATTCAAATTAGTTGAAATTGTTTTTAATTATTTCTAATTTTTTATCTTAATCATTATTATCATCAGCATCTTTATCAAATTCATCACATTCTATATCAAACTCAAATTCATCAAAATTTAAATATTCAAACTTCAATTCAAATTCAAATCTATTGAAAAATCACAAAAAAAATCATTTGAAATTAATTCATTCAAAACCAACCTTGGATTCTATCATTGAATGTAATTCCATCAAAAGAAAATTGAAAGAAAACTCAAATTATCATCAAAATAAAAACCTTTCTATTTCAAATCACTTTAATAAAGCTTTTTGAATAGATTAAATCATCCTAATCTTTCAATCATTTCATAAATCATCTTAATGCTTTATCATAATCACCATCTTCTTCTTAATCTCACAAATCTTCATTATCATCAAAAGCTTCAATAAAATCAGCTTCTTCATATTAATCTAACAAATCAATCTATCATCAATCTAAAATCTAACTCATAAAATTCTGATTCAAAAATTAAACAAATCTTAAATGAATCTCATCATCATTCAAAAACTTCAATCAATTAAAATCAAAGCTTAGACCTCAACATGAACATTTCATCATCCCAAAATCAATCTCATCTTTTAACTCAAAATTCTTTCAATTCAAATAATAATTCTAACCATGTAAGTATTCATTCTTAATTAAATCACTTTGAAAATTTACTTGTCCTCATTTCGTAATATCATATCTAAAGCCTTAGAAGCTAAACTAACATCAATACTCTCTTATGATCTCAAGGTTAATCTACAAAAATTTCTTAACCTTAACCAATTGAAATCTGACTTGTCTCAACCCAAATCACCTTCACATCCTCTCTCAGCATATTTGGAAGGAATAATGCCAAAGGGCTTTTTTCAAATTCAACAATCAACAAAAAAAATCAAAATATTACATTACACTTACTTTCAATGGCTTAGCTTGAGTCGCTGGATTAGACAAAACAATTTTATCATGAAGGCAAGTTGTCATAATACAAACCAGAGAAATAATTAAACACGCTTTATCAAACCTAATTGAGTTGGAACAAGAAGATCAAGATAACAATTCTGATATCTCTCTACTGGATTCAGAATATAAACAATCTATTCTTAATCAAAAAAACATATGTAATTGATCAAAGCCTCTTTTTTCATTAAATTAGCTAACATTTTCAAACCATGCCTTGGGTAAGGATTCTAGAGATAATCTGTCTCATAGCCTGAAGGAACTAATACCAGATCAATTCCTCAAAATCTCTAAAGAATTTCATCAGCAATTGTTAAGCTTCCTTCAAATTTTTGATACACAATCTTTTACATTACTTTATTTGGCTAATGATTTCAATACTCAAAAAATTCATTTGAATGCATCAACTTACCAACCTGAAATCTCACTCAAGTCAAATTCATTCAAAAACCCTTGCATAAATTCACAGGAAGTTGAAAAATCTTCTTTGCAAATGATAAATATTGAGAATCTTAGCTTAAAGCTTTATGGGGTGGTGCAAGATACAGCTGAATTAGCCAAGGTGATTAGCGTTTGGTCAGAGATTCATGCTCAATTAAACTCAGTAGAATTCTCCGAAATCTTTCATAATAATTGGAAATTTTTTGTTCGATGCAAGGTGATAAGTAGAAGGATGATTGTGGCTCTAAGAGGTGTGTTGGTAAGACAAGCTAAAGCGTTTTTACAAAGCTTTCATCAAAAGAAGATCACCGAGAGCGCCAAAGTTTTAGAACAACAGAAGTGGACTCAAGTTGAAATTACAAGTCAAATTCAGAAGATTGTTAATGTGATAATTAGTAGTGCCATGGAGGACTCCAAGCTATTTATCTTGCCCAAGCAATTGTCAATTGTAACTTCAGAGCTCACTGAATCTCCAAAAATAATACCCCTGTCTAAGCAACTGGAAATTGAGGGAATGCCTTTCCACACTGTCAGCGCCATCTTAGAAAGCTTGAATACCTTAGAATATTATTTAAATATAGTAATCAAATGTTCAATATTAACAACCAATACAATGGGGAAAATCATTGAATTTATCAAAGTGTTTAATTCAAGAACTTGCCAAGTGGTACTAGGGGAAGGCGCCATTTGATCTGCAGGTTTAAGTAAGATTACAGCCAAACATCTTAGTAACTTTTTTTCTTTTTCAATTAACAAAATATTGATATAATCTTGATTTCATATCCATCCTCTCTTAGCTGTAGCATCACAAGCTATGTCAAAAATGATCAGCTTAGTTCCTTATGTTTTTGAGTGTTTACAACATTATTTGAGCCCAAAACAGAGAAAATATTAATTAGACGGTCTGATGGTAATCAAGAATGGATGACTGAGGGTGATAAATTTCTGCTTATCTGGAAAGAAAATGGCCAGAAGTTTGTCAATGTAACAGACTGGGAAAAGGATGAGCAAGAAAAGCAGGAGCTCATCTCAGGATTTGATCAAGAAAGCTCAAAAATCTTGAACGTAAATTAACCTTTCCACTGAGAATCAATTTGGAATTGGGAAATCAAAGGATTATTACTTTGGTTTGATCCAAAATTCTACAATGAAGTCTAGATTATTGGAATTCTCCCATTTTAGAACTAGGTTAGGCAATTGGCTTGGATCACGTTATAAACGACAATCTTTTATCAAGCTACTCTTTTCAGATATTATCGTTCTTCTACTGGTCAAAAAAGTCAGTGGTGGTTATTGGATCTGATTCAATTATTAGTCTCAAAGTCCTCATCAAACATAACAGTCAGCAAATTTAAACACGAATGGGGTCAAAATTCAATAATCGCTCAATTTCAGCCTCATCCCAATTACAAAAAGACTCAAACCTTTTTCATTGGTGTCCATTTAGATTAAACAAACTTTTTGCCCATTTTGTCAGATCCTGGCACAGATGATGATGGTTCAGGTACAACATTGATCCTTTAGGAATTTGATGTTTTACTCCAACAGAATTTTGACCCAAATTAAAATCAAGGGGCTTTTGAATTTATGTGGTAATTGGCCAAAGAAGGTGGCCTATTGGGCAGTCAACAGGTAAAATAAAGGGAGAGTATCAAGAGCATAAGAAGAAAATCCATTCCAAATTGGTTTCATTAATGGCTGATTGCTTAGCTGTGAACCATCAAAGCTTAAAAGTGATGGATTGGGAAAGTTTCAAGAGCTTTTAAAGTGATCAAAATCCTTATCTAGAGAGCCTTCTTAAAGAAGTCACCACTCTTCATCAAGTCCTCAGTCATTTATTACCATCAATATTACAGGTCATCCAAGTCCAATAGTATGTTATTACCTGATCCTGACATCTAGTTCCACTCATAGGCCATCATGACTCAAGTTTTTTCAGCCATCCATCTGACTCTCTCCAAAGAATTTAACAAAGCCAACGTACAAAGTGCTCATGCTAAAGAAAGACTCCTTTGAGATGTGCAATTTTTATTGAGCAAATTAAATGAATTAAAAGCTACTGATGAGATTCAAGAAAAAGTACAAGACTTTCAGGAAAAATTGAACAAGAAGCTGATGCCAAAGGAGGAAAAATCTGAAAGTAATGATGATTCTGCTAAAGCAGGCTCCAGCCCATCAACTTCACCATTGACAGGAAACTTTAGAGCTAGATTTAAATTTTGTCTCCTGGAAGACCCGCTCTTACTTTGACTTTGCCATCATCTGCTCATGTAGAGAAACTATCCAATTTGTCAGAGGGTCTACCTCTGACTTGCCCTGATACTAAGGTTGCTGAGTCCGAAGTAGCTTCATGAACATAATCACCAACCCCATCTCAACCACCCAAATTAACACTGAGCCAATTACTGGAAGGATTAGCTACTAATCAAAAATGGAGTCTCTCATCACTGGTTACCAGTTGATGTGGTGCAAGTCACATTCAATTTGAAAACTAGTTCAATCAATCTTATACCTCAAGTTGACTCAACAAATAACACACAACAAAATGCTCCCAATACTGATAAAGAACTGGAGAAGTCAAAAGATTTCTCAAATGATCAAATTTGTTTTTTTGTACTTAATTTAGGATAGTTTTTATCTCAACTTAGTTAAAATACCAAAATAATGTATGATATTCATATTTTAAGACAAGTAATGATGTATATTATTCTTATTTATCTTGAATAAATTTAAGGAATTAACTTGTGCAATTTATTTCCCCAAAAAAGGATCAAAAAATCCCTAAAAATGTCAGAAAAATGGCACATTCAGTAGAAAAATGTACTTAGAAAGGTGTTTATTAAGAAAAAAAATTGATCTCAGACATTGAGTTGTAAAAACGTGAATGAATAAGATTAAAATGAAAGGTACTTGGTAAGAAGGCTCCTTCCCATCAAATTCTTTTGCGGCCATGATTATCCTCAGACTATTGTACCTCAATCTAAAACCTTGACTGATATGAACACATTATCAATAAATCACCCACATAGTGTCATTGAATAAATTACATTTAATGTGAGAAAGTCATCATAAAAGTTGGTTGGTTTTATTAGCCAGTTCTTGAAGTCTATTTTAAAAACTATCTCAATTCAATTTCAATTTCACTTCAACTTTACATGAATGATATAGCAATATGAGTATTGGAATGCATTACTATTCACTTTGTGTTCTGAAAGGAACTTCCAATGTAAGGACTTTATTTTTTGGTTGAATTGGAATAATTCATTAATTAAATATTCTTAAAAAAAGAAACCATAAATTAAATTAAAAGAAGATCTATTGTCTTTTATAGAAATATGATAAAAATTGTCAGTTTTCTATCAATATTAAGTTTTGAATATCACCACCATTGAGAAATACTATAAAAGAGCCAAAGATTTTCAAAAAAGAATTTATAAATAGAATTGATGCATATATGGAAACATTAACATTATTTTCTTTCCATATCTTGTTAATTATATGGAAGTTAAATATCAGGAAAATTTGAAAGATATATACCAGTGTGATTTGTGAAATAATTAAAAATCCACAAACAAAATAATACATAACAATTGGTTTAAAAACAGCCCTAAAAATATCCTTGTAAAGTCAGATGTTTGAATTACTTATTGATTTGAAAATGAAATTTGGAAAATTTAAATAAATATTGGAGCTGAATGTGATTTCTAAAAAATCAACAACTAATAACTGAGATAAACTGCTTGTATACTTAATCCAGGGGATTTACAGACTAATATCCCCCTTTTTCTCATACTATTTAATGAGTTTATGTTGATTATTATGAAATATCTGGCTGAAGATAGATTTCAAGTAATATTATATATTCATTTACAGGAAACTTTATGATTAAATCAAAAGAATATTTAGAAAACATCAAAGTAAATTTTTAAGCTTGGTTAGGGGAACAGGATATTACTGGCCAACCAGTCACCTGAAAAATTCCCTACTGTAACTTCATGGATTTAAGGCCAGATTTTGATTCTACAAAAAGCCCCACCTAGGATACCTCCATAGGGTTAATAAGACTAAAATAACTCTATAAGGTGGTAATATGGAAAATAATTCAACACCACATCATAAATATCACATAAAAGAATGGTGAAATTTTTGTTTTTCTTAATTTCATGCCAAAATAATGGGAATGTGAGAAATCCCATATTACATATACACTAAGAATAGTATTATTCATGTTTGTGGAACTTAGAATTACTGTATTCCTACATACAGTGCTCATAAACGCATAGTGAATATCAGTCTTTAAGCCTGAATTACTATTTTTGCTGTGAAAATAGCTAAGGGGGAGAGAAGACATCAAAGAGAGAGAGAGTACCCAGCTTTTGGAACCTCTGGGGAATAAATAGCTCTAAATATTGTATCCATGGTTGATATTGACCCAATATGTCTACTAGAACCTTTTTGGAACCTGTTTAACAAGTAAAAATCCCATTAAATCATGAGAAAACAGCAAATAAGCTGCTATTTTGATGTGACAAGGAGATAATGAGCAACTATGACTCCTGTAGCTATGTTGATTATTGATTATTTTAAATTTATAAGCCCAAAAAGAGTAATTAAAACTACTTTTGTAATATTATCCATGAATTTACCTCATGGCAACCAGCTACCACTATGCTATTTGTTATTCTATGTATAAAATGAGGTAAAACTTCAAAAATTCATTAAGAACGCAATTACTAATTAATCCTTCTTAAACTTTAAGGAAAAAAAATGCAGAAGGGAATAATACACAATAAAACCAAAGAAAGTTATGAGTTAATAATTCAAATTAAAGGTTTTCTTACAGTCCCTTTTTGATGATTTCACATGAAACACTGAATATTCAAAAATTCACAGAAAATACAATTTGTGATGAAAATTCTAATAAAATTGACAAATTTGAAAAAAAGTTTATTTTTGAATAAAAGAATATCTACAGTTGTTACTCCTTTATTTCTTAACCATAAATGGGTTGGTAGTCACATAAAATGACTTCATTAAGTAATTATGGTAATATTACATATAAGGTGTGGATATGAAACTTTGATAAAATATCAAGTACTTTTCCTGTCCTCGAAATTTGTATAAGGTAAAATTCTTTAATAATAGTAAGAAATAGTATTTTTAAGAGAAAACACACCAATTTTATTGTTTTTAACTTTGTAAGTATAAAAAAATAATATAATAAAAATTCATTGTTTTACCAATAATACTCTACAAGAGATATTTAAGGCTACAAAAGAAATTTCTTCAAGAGCAATTTCAATTGGAATTTATTGAGCAAAGAACTGCAAGCAATTAATTAAAGAAAAGTCTTCAAAAGAATATTTAAAGAGAAAACACGCCCAAAAGTGACCATAATGAATTTGGAAACAAAGTGACAAAGTTAACAGTGATGAAAGATGCTTTAATTCACTTTTGGGGTGGTTCAGGGGTAAAAATGATTATAATAATTTTTTCACGTGGTTAAAATGTTCAAAATTATTTCTAAAGGTTGGTTAGAATCTTTTATTGATTGGTTTAACAATGTTTAAACTAATTATAAAAGGAAAAGAATCTAACATGAAGAGAAAAGTGGGGCACAGAAGACATTCTTTTATAGCCATCAATTTTCTTACTTCAAAAGTCAAATTTACTCTTGTCACTCGTGGAAAACACTCTGACAACAGAAAAGCCAATTATGGCATCATTTAGCCCTTGTTTGGACCAAAAAGGGCTGGTTTTAGCCATTTTAGACCCTTAAATCAGCCATTACTATAGTAATACCTGGCCTAGAGCCTTCAGAACACGTCAGAGTGTGTGTAAGAGGCGTAGAAACCGGTTAAAACTGTTTTCACTAACATTGTTTCAACTTAAGGGTAGTTTTACCCTCTTGGCAGCAGTTAAAACTACCCTGGTTGGTATCAAAACCTCATCATCAATTGAGTCACAGACCCTCTGACTCAAGTCCAGGCCAAAAGTAATGAAATTTCTTGGATTCTTACATACCATGCCAGTTAGAAAGGATTTTGGGGGTCTAGCTCCCCCTTAGAGCTAGAGTGTCTTTTCCCCCCCAGAATTAATCTTTCCAATTTATTTTTTCTTTAATTCCTCATCATGTAATACAATTAAGTTTTTAATTACACATCTGTAATAATTGATACCTCATATGTAAATCAAAGCTCACTTATGTAATACACGGGCACATTTTGACATTTCAATTGAAAATACTTCAATTCCTCATAACTTCTAAAGTAAACACAACACCTCACTTTTAACACAAAAATTGATGGTTAACACCACATGTGGTGTGAATTAAATCAAGTTTTTGAGTATTTTCATACTTTTTTTACAAAAAATACTAAAAACTTAATTTAAGCTTATTTAGAGTTGAGTTACAGAAATTTCATCCAGAAGTGACCCCACTTTATTTTTTGAGGAATCCAATGGTGTGATAATTTCTTTATGTTTATTTATTGGATCAAAGCTATAATATATTTTATATAACGTTTTACCAAAAATATTTTAATTTCATAATTTTTATTAAAAATTCAGTTTTACATAATTTTTACAAGTAAAAATGTATTTTCATAATTTTAAATTTTATTGTAATTTTATTTCTAAATTATAATTAAATTTTTATTTTTAAATATAAATTTGTATTTATATTTCAATTTTTTATTTTTATAATATGAATAAATTTATTTTATTTGTATTTGTATCTTAATTTATCATTTGTGGTCTTTTGGGTATATGAAAATAGCTCTAAGGCTCACATTACATGACTACAAGTGATGTAATAACTGAACCAATTAAGGTGACTGGTTTATCACTCACTTGTTTTTCAGTTGTTTTCATGTAAGAACTCTGATAGCTGTCGTAGACTCAAAAGAAGCCTACTGTTTCTGTTTTCCAGATATCATGTCATTTAATTTACCTATTAATACAATCAGTAAGTACCAGTTAAATATATTATGAAAGAATTTTTGTCTTTTTGAATCAATTAGAAAAATGTTAAGGTCAAATAATACTACTATTTTTACTATTATTTAACCATAAATTTCTGTATTACTTCTTCAATCAACTTTTAATCCCTTAAATCCACAAATAATCTGTCAAATAACTCTACCAAAACATTTGAAGGTATTATTAGAGTATTAAGTGAGTGATTTATTTAATTATTGAGATTTTTCTCTATTAGTAGTTTTATTTGATAATCTTATAATAGTTATTCTTGAAAAAGATATTTATCAATTACCATGATTCTATATTATTTTGAGAAAGAAGTTTTCTCATTAAATATTCCTGAAACTGAGTCTACTAGGAACTTCTTTCTTAATTCTATAAGAGCTAGTAGTGTATAACAAGTAAAAGAAATAATTGAGCAATTAATTATTTATTTGTGGATTTACTAAATTTATTTATTATATTTCAAAAGAAAAGTCATACTAATATTGATTAATAGTAATATTATCAAGAGCTCTATATAAAACTCATACACAATTAGATATAAACAAAATTTTTAATCAAGATTAATGAGTAAAAATCATTTTTTTGTAGTATTTATTTGAATCTTATATAATTTTCCTAATGATTCCAGAAAGATTAGTTAAGAATTTTGTATTTTATGATTTTTTAAGCTTTAACTGACTTTATATAAGTTCCAGAAAGGTTTTATAGTAGCATCTGGTTTATCTTATTATAATTGAATAGCCTACAAAAATTCCCCCAATACAGAAATGTATTAAGAACTCTAAATTTTGGATCAAAGGTGAATTGGAAGTAAGATAATCTTTTGATATAAACATACCAAAAGCCACTGCATTTAAAAATGACTCACAATCTAAAAAGAAAAACTATTTCAATGAGGTATTGGAATATTTGAATAACAAAAATATGTGTATGTATGAAGAAAAAATCCTTGATTACTTGAATCTTAGTGGATTTTAGTTTTAAATCATATTAAATAGCTCATGAATTAACAATATTGATAGGGAAAAGTAAACAATAGATTCTTTTCTAAATCAGGAAAGCTTTATTTACATTATTTATTTATTAAAGTGTCTTTGATGTCTGTTGAGAAATCATTCTCACAAAGTGAAAAAATTAAGTCACATGGGGGGTAAGCTTTTTTTGAAGAAAATTCAAAATATAAATTTTCTCAAGCAATGGCTAAAAAATGTGTAAACCTCATTCACATATTTCATTTAATCTTTTTTAAATATTTAATATTGTAAGTCATAGAGTAAACCTCCTTAATTATTAAGAAACAAATTTTTAATTCATTATTGAATAAACTTATGAATTCCATTATTTCTAAAATATTTAACCAAATCATTTTTAAAAAAAACACAATATATCTGGTTTGATTATCAATTGATTCTTAATTTAACCTACCTTCCATTTTGTGAGGTGGCTTATTATATATATTATACTGAGTTTGATTATGAAGCTGTGGTATTTGTGAAGGTATGAATGAAATATATAATTTATATTATATTATAATTAATTAATGATGATTTATCTGTACAAAAAAAAGAAAAAAAATAAGAAATAATATTCAAATTTAATTCAATAAGAGTTTTTGGAATTCTAAGAAAAAAAAGTTACCTTTTTTCTAGATTTGAATTTATTCAAATTTGAAAATTTTTATTTTTTATTTGAAGTTTTTTTATAAAAATATAAAAATTGATTTAAAATAATATGAATAATTTATTTCCCCTTTTAATTTGATTTTCTTTTTAAAAATTTAAAAATAATTTATTCCTGAATATCAATCCAATTTTGGGACTAAACTTGAATTATGAAGCACTACTCTTCAATCCCTTGAGATTTCTTTAGGAAAGAATTTTTACATATATTTAAATGTTAAGATTTGAAAAATGAATCAATTTAATTCAATTCAATACAAGTTAAAATTCAAAGATTCAATTCAAAAAATTTAAATAAGCGCAAAATAAAATAAAATTAGAATTACAATTAAAACAAAAAGATTAATTCAAAATTCAGAATAAATAAATAAGTAATAGAATTGAAAAAGAAAACAAAAAATACAAACAAAATTAAGAAAAATCAAAAATTAATTCAAAAATTAGAAATTTCAGAAAAAAGTAAAAATGGAATTGGAATTAAAGGAAATTAATGGATATCAAAAAATGAAATAAACTGATGGCTTGTTATTCAATCCTGCAGGCATAATTAGCTTTCTAATTGTTTTTAGATTTTTTTCTCTTTATTGAAAAAACTTTCTGAAATCAGTTAATTTCAAATGCTAGTTCAAATTGAGGTACTATTGGAAGATAATATAAGTGTTATCACACAATTTAGAATTGGAAAAGAAATCCATAATTTACTCTTTGTATTGTTAATATAAACATTACAATTCAGCTAAAAAATAGAAACCACATTATATTGGATATTTGATTCTATCTTTTTGTTTGAATACATGATTTTGTTGGATGCCAAAAGACGTCTATTATATAAAGCTTATAAGTACATGCATGAATACATGGAATATCTACTAGAAGGTTCACCAGGTATATTTGAGAAATTAGCTATAATACCTCAGGGAGATTTTTTACGCCTAGGAGGTGAGATTGTTCCTTGTGGATTGATCAAAGATAAGAAGTAAATATCTTCTAAAGAGCAGCTTATTAAATTCCTATAAATAATAGCAAATGGGAATGAGAAAAGAAAAAAAGAAAAAAGTTTCAAAGAGGGTTGTCAACAATAGACGTGTCTTTTCAAAATAAATTAAAGATTCTGTGTAGGCTGTGAACCACCTATTTAATACAGTAAAATGGCTTTACAGTACCCAAGGAGATAACCACTAATTTAAAATTATCACAAGTTTTGATGCAGTGTTGTGCAATTGATGGAAATTTCATTGCTGAAAAGTGCCTTTAAATAAGAAAGAAACATGGCAGGGACATAAGAGATTTTTAACTGAAAATGTCATACTTTCAGTGAGTTTTGACATGTGGGTGGGGTGTTAGAAGAGAACCCATGACTAAAACGTGCCCTCCAACTGTTTGAAAAGCGATCTAAATGTACCAAATAACCAGTATTATTTGGCGGATTATGGGTACCCCCCTCACTGGGGGTTTCCTGACACTTTATCATGGTACTAGATACCAGTTTCAGGAGAAGGAAAGAACAGGATTGAGGTGATGTATTAATCCCTTAATTGCTTATTTAGGGCCACAAAAATTGAAATAGGTAAGAATTTAGGCCAAATACAAAAGAAGAAATATTTGAATTAAAACATGTGTCATTTCCAAATTTATGAAAACATGTTATTGGAATTCTTAAAATGAAATATGTGATAATTTTCAGGCCTTAAAAATATGCAGTTATTCTTAATATTAGACTTTTGCACAATTACACCCTGAAATTACTCCCCAGAAACATATATCAAGATAATCATTAAGAATTGAATTCTGGAACCCCCCAAGAGAATAATATACAGCACAGATTCTGGGAAACAAGGATGATTAAGTTATGATATGTAAGGTGTGGATATGAAACTTTGATTGAAAATCAAGTACTTTTCCTGTCTTCAAAGTTTGTTTAAGGTAAAAATTGATTAAAGATAGTAAAAAAGAAGATTTTTAAGAGAAAACACACCAATTTTATTTTCTTTAACTTTATCAGTATAAAAAAATTATATTATAAAGATTTATTGTATTACCAACAATAAAAATTTATCCAAAAATATTCTACAAGAGATATTCAAGACTACAAATGAAATTTCTTCAAGAGCAATTTCAATTAGAATTAATTGAGCAAATAACTGCAAGAATTTAATATAATAACAGAGTCGTTAAAAAGAATATTAAAGAGAAAACATGCCCAAAAGTGACCAGAGTGAATTTGGAAACAAAGTGACAATGTAAACAGCGATGAAAGATGCTTTAATTCAATTACGGGGTGGTGCAAGGGGTAAAAATGATTATAAGAGTTACAAACAATGATTATAATTATTTTTTAACGTGGTTAAAGGGTTAAAAATTATTTGAAAAGGGTGGTTGGAATATTTTATTGATTGGTTTAACAGTGTTTAAGCTAATTATAAAAGGAAAAGATTCTAACATGAAGAGAAAAGTGGGGCAAGAAGACATTCTTTTATAGCCATAAATTTTCTTACTACAAAAGTAAAATTTGCTCTTGTCAGTCGTGGAAAAAACTCTTCCGACAGAAAAGTCAATTATGGCATCATTGAACCCCAGCTTAAACCAAAAAAGGGCTGGTTTCAGCCTTTTGGTTGCTATTTTCAGCCATTGCTATAGTAAAACCTGATTTTAAGCCTTCAAAACACGTCATAATGTGTTTAAGAGACTTCAAAACCAGTCAAAACTGTTTTTACAATGATTTTTATATCTTAAGGGTAGTTTTACCCTCTTGGAAACAGTTAAAACTGCCCTGGTTGGTATCAAAACCTCATCCTCAAATGAGACACAGACCCTGTGACTCAATTCCAGGCAAAAAGTGATGAACTTTTGCGTGTATTTTGACACCTCACGCCTGTTAGCAAGGAATTTGGGGGTCTGGCTCCCCCTTAGAGCCTAGACTTCTTTCCCCCCAGAATCAATCTTTCCAATTTATTTTTTCTTTAATTCCTCATCATATATTAATATACTTATAATTTAAATATGTAATTCAATTGAGTTCTTACAGTACACAACAGTAATACCTCATCTGTAAATTAAAGTTCACTTATGTAATACATGTGCACATCTTGACATTTCAATTGAAAATACTTCAATTCCTCATAAATTCTAAACTACACACAACACCTCAATTTTAACACAAAAATTGATGGTTAACACCACATGTGATGTGAATTAATTTAACGTTTTGAGGATTTTCAAATTTTGTACAGAAAATACTAAAACCTTAATTTAAGCTTATTTAGAGTTGAGTTACAGAAATTTTACCCAGAGGTGACCCTACCTTATTTTTTATGAGGAGTCAAATGGTGAAATAATTTTCATATGTTTGTTTGTAGGACAAAAATTTATAATAATTTTTATTCAACTTTTTTCCAAAAATATTGCAATTTTGGCATTTTTTTTTAAATTCGATATGTAATTTTATTTTTAAATTATAATTAAATTTTAATTTTTGTGTATAAATTCAATTTATACTTTAATTTTTGTTTTAATAATATGAATAAATTTATTTCATTTATAATTATATATTATTTTATTATTTGTGGTCTTTTGGGTACCTGAAAATACCTCCAAGGCTCATATGATATCTCAGAGCAATATTTTGGCAAAGGTAATGTGGGTAAAATAGTAGGAGTCAATCCGGGCAAGATAATGACATACAGTATTTTGATATGAAATTTTAATAGTAGAAGAATTCTGGAGAACACAAAAAAATTATGAAGGATCAGATATTTTGGCAGATTAATAGTAATGGTGTCTTAAAATAATCCAATATGTTCAGGAAAATCATTTTCTAAAATAGAAACTAATTCTACATTTAATTAGTCAAAAGAGCCTAATATGTATTTTAAAGGATTCCAAATTCTCTCAGAGGATTTCTATTTGAATAATCAAAAGACCTCTTTATTGAAAACTTTGGCTTAGTTTTCTGAATTCACCTGGTAATTGTTTCTCCTACCTAACTGATAGAACTGAATTCTGCTTTCTTTTTGGACGTACAAGGTGACTCTTTTTTGAAATTTAATTTCCTGGCCAAAGGGGTTGAATTCAATTATTAAGATGAAGTTGTTTCCACAGGTGTGAGATAAGACTTCAGATGACATAATTCTTCTTTATTTTAGTTGGATGAATGATCTAAGTGACTTTGAGAAGGAACTTCAGGAGTTGGCTCCATGACTGTTTTGTTTGTACTAGTCTGTCCCTAATATCCAGTTGAAAAAATGCCTCTAACTAACTTATGGCAAAGCTGATATGTGGAAATTAAATACCTCATAAGAATTCAAAAACTGAATTCAGAAAGTTTTTCTTGATATTTAACAAGAAATTATTATCTGAAATAAAAAATTCCTTTTGTCATTCCATCCTCCACCACTAAGAGATCTTAGTAACTCATATTTGGTGTATCATTCTTTAAGCTAAACATAAAAATATCAGTATGCTAAAATGAGCTTAATTGGTAAAATTCTGGAATAATTAATGTATCTTTCTTATTTTTCACCTTTGTATTTTCCAAGGAAATTTCAAAATTTTCATTAAAATTTCTAAAAAGCAAAGTCCATGCATCATTTTTGAAATCCCCCCTGTTGGTGCATTTACCTGATTTCTGTATTGCCCCATAATTTTCAAGTAAGTGGGTGGTGTGTTCTGGTTTCCAAATATGAGATGATGTTTGTATATTATGGATCTATGCAGGTGAAATAAGGCTTAAATTTATTAGCTGGGTCAAAAAATTGGGGGGGTTATTTATTTCTTGAGTATTGAGAATTGGAAGTGCAGGCTCCATTTGAGCACAGATAGATTACTCGTGTGGAGTAATCAGGGATTAATAGTGAATGTGAGTGATAAACACTATTTATGTAATGTGATACTTGGTGAAAGCTATATTTCTGACATTATAAATAAACCAATAAAATTGTTTTCAAAAAAGGTTGGAATGAAAAAAGCTAGTCCAACCAGCTTTTGGTTTTAGTAACTTTTTCTTTGAAAAATCAAAAAAGTAGAATAATTGGGAAATTTTTTCTTGAAATTTGAATTTTCTTGTCAAAAAAATTTGGTTTAATTTTGTATTTTCATGTCAATTAAGGTCGAATTTTGGATATGCAGGACAGGCCCTTAATTTGAAAAATGAAAATTATTCAATAAATAAAAAAATTAGTGAATAATAATTAAAAAGTGGAAGAAATTAGAAAAAATAAACATAAAAATAAAAAGAATAAAGCAATGAAAAAATAATTAAATAAATAATTCACAAAATAAAAGATAGAAAAATTAAGATGAATTAAAAAAAGTAAGAAATAAAAAGTCAAAATGAAAAATTGAAAAAGAAGAAAAAGAATAAAAATAAACGGTTAAAAGCAAGGGGTATAAAACCTAACAAAATCTGCCTTTAAAAAAGGGAGATATTTGGGAAGCAAAATATCTGAAAATTCACCATTAAAAATTGCTTATTGAGAGAATATTCATTACCATTTAAAAGTATATAGTTAGGGCAATTTACTCATAAAGTAATTATTTTTAAGAAAAAGAACTACTAAGTAACACTCAAACCATATTAATATGCATAAACACAAATCCTAAATTTATAATTGAAAACCCCAGCTTCCTCACCGCATACCTTAGCAATGCTATCCCATAAACAGAAGATATTTGATTATATTGAGTCATATAAGAATTAATATTAGCTCAGGATTATGATCTCACTAATGAGGATCAGATATTGTTTGTCAATAAATTTTATTAAGACCAATATCTGGTGCCACAACAATGTATACATCATTCCCCAGCTTATTGAGAGGATGATATTTTTTCTATTAACAAAGCAGCTTCAAGAAGAAATCTTAAGCCGCAAAAAGAATAATTTGTTATTCTTTATAGCATGATTTAAGCTCTTCTATCTTTAAAAGCTCAATAAATTCCTCAAGGAGTGCCTCACCATCACCTATGTGATATTGAATCACACCAACCTGGTTTATTTTGGATCAACCTCAGTATTTTTATGTGTTACAATTTTTTTTGACACAAAGTGTAGAATTTTTAATACAATAGGTTGGCTTAATATAAACCACAGGTGTATTAAATATCAAGAGTAAAAAGGAATTAATTCTATATGATGAGGAATTGATTTAAAATGATAAGGAATTAAATGTAAATAATGTGGAATTGATTCCACATCATGTAAAATTAAATCAATCTATGGCTTATGCTAAATAATACCAGGCTCAATTCTAAATAAAACTACTCTATAGAATTCTTCCAGTTTATTTTAAATAAAAATTGCAATGAAATAGAATAACTAGGCTTATTTAACATAAGTTTTTTTATTGCAACTTGAGATGACATGAGTCATGGTGATACACATTTTAACAGGTGGAAATGTGGACTTTATTCTCTTTCAAAAGTAGGTATTGAGCATGAGTTTCCCTTTCAGATATTGAAATAAATGTAAATTTCTCAGGTTTCTCAGAAATTCTTTGATATGTGGTATATATTTAAGATTTAAACACAATTATTTTATGTTTCAATGATGATATTGGAAGAGTTTTTTTATGTAAGGGGGATTCACTGAGTACGCTCAGCATAACTATTCATAGAATAATGGAATTTTATATTTAATACGACGGGTAGAATGTCATCTTTAACGGTATTTTTAATCAAAATTGAATGAAATATTTGTATTTGAAGTAAGGTTCAATTGTAAGAAATAAAATTTTCTTTGAAAATACATTTAGAAATTCATTTTTATTTTAAAATACATTTGGAAATGTATTTTGATTTGAAAATAGATTTAAAAATGTATTTTTACTTAGAGATACATTCAAAAATGAAATTTTCACACTTAAAAATTTAATATTATTCAAGAATACATTTAAAGATGTAATTTAATTGGTAAATTCAAAAATGAATTTTAAAATGTGATTTTATTCAAAGATCAATTTGAAAATGTAGTTTTATTTAAAAATACATCCAAAGATGTAATTTTATTGAAGAATACGTTTAAAAATTTAATTTCATTTAGAAATGAATTTGAAAATGTAATTTTATTCAATAATATATTCAAAAATGTATTTTTTTTAAAAAATACATTTCAAAATTTATGCTTATTTGAAAATACTTTTAAAACTTTATTTAAAGAGGTAAGTTAATTAAAAATTTCATTCAAAAAACATATTTAAAATACAAGAGAATTTTTTAATTTCAGTTATAATTCAAATTACATGTAAGGATGTAATTTGAATTCCAAATGCATTTCAAAGGTTTCTTTTAATTTAAAAAAATACGTTCATATTTGGAATTTTATTTCAATTCACGATACATTTGAAAGGTTCATCACCAATGAAACTAAATTTGATAATTCAATTCTAATTGAAAGCCATTTTTTATTTTGACATTAGAAAAGTTATTTTTTCATAAATAATTTATCATTTGAAAAAGAACAAACTTATGATTTCAATTAAAAAAAGCTATTATTCCCATAATAGCCAACATATTATCTTCAAAATGAAAAAATTAATATTGAAATATCAAAAAGCCTATTATTTCAATACTAGCAGAGTTATTATTTCAATGTTAACAATTTACATTTTCAAAATTGAATATTGTTATAACAAAAATGCTATCATAATAGTAACAAAGCCATCATTTTAATAGGCAAAAAGTTATTTCCTTGATAAATAAAAAAATTATTTCAATAATAAAAGTTATTATTCAAATGATAACAATCATTCCAAAAATGAAAAAGGTGTTATTGTAAGAGTAATTAATTCTCTCTTTTGCTAAACTTAAGATTATTCAAATAAGAATTTATTTATTTACTTCAAACTAACAAAATTATCTTGTTCATACTTCCAGAAATATTCATGATTGATTTTATAACCCAACCTGTGCAAATAAATTGGATATCCTTAAATAATCAACAATTATAATATAATGAAAGAGTTAAAAAAACTCCTATTAAAAATATATCTGAAAGATTTAACCAATTTCTATTTAAATAATGAAACGTCAAAATAGAAAGCGTTTTTGATATTGAACTAATGGAAATTAAAAACCCAACCTCATTTTTGAATAGAAGAATTGAATTAATTTGATAACAACACAGTTTTATTCTTGAACAAATATTTACTTACAATTATCGTCCACTGTATACTATTTCAATAATTGGAATAGACTGAATATGCTATTTGACTTCGCTGGAACAAAAATTTAATTTTCAAGATTTTCTGGTTGCCTTGAGCGCAAATCACTCTTTCCAGAAACAGAATTTTCATTGAAACTCAATGGTGGGGATTCACTATGAAATTATTTTCCCTATGTAGAAGCAGCAGAAATATTATACTCAAGTGAATCTGGGGATATTGCTTCCTTTTCCTTTATTCTTGTTTCAGGAATACCTACTCGCATGAAGAAAATGACATGAGTCTGGTAAGTATGGATTTCAGAAATTGATATATCTTCAGATTACCAGGTATATCTTGATTCAAAGAAGTAACTGGAGCCGTTTCTTTTTTCTTAATAGATTCAAGTAGCTGATCTTTTTAGCTTAAAGTGGTAGACTTTGCCAATTTTGAAGTAGGAGGGATTTTTTTGAATGTTTATCCAGGTGACGTCTTCTGTGGAATTCTTGTTGGTGTAATGTGCAGCACTGCAGAATCCCTTTCTTGAGCAAGTAAGTGGAAGGTATTCAAGGACATCTTCTTTTGCTGATACGTAGTTGAAGACTGGCTGGTAGTGGAGTTTGAATTGGGTTGTGGTTGGCCAATTCCTGCCGAAGTATTTTGCAACAAAGGTGGAGAAACTTTAGGGATGACTTGGTTGTATAAGGGGGAAATATGTCTCATTGGCAACACAAAACAGACTGGATTTATGGAAAAAGCGGGTGAGATTCTTGAAAAGGACATTGGTGGAGGAAATAATTTGTAATCTTTTTTTGGCAGAGGAACTGAGGTGGAATCCTTTTTTTGTGGAGGAACTGAGGTGTCATCCTTTTTAGCAGAGGAATCTGTGAGGTTTATTTTTGTTTGCTGTGCGTGTGAATCAAATTGAGCTCCCTGATCTCCTAGAAAGTCAGATAAGATTATTTGCGCAGCCTATAATTACTCATCTTCACATGACTCTTAAACTCCTTCCTCGTGACTATCATGGGTTATTGAAAGGTTTGAGAATCTGAAAGATGTAGATACATCAGAGCCTAAATGTTTGGAGGAATTTTAAGATAGATAGGAATATGTGAATTGAAGATGTTGTGAAGGAGGTGAAATTTCAGAAGCACTTTTGGCAGTAATACTTTGAGCTCCATTGGTGTGCTATGAATTTTTAGATCTGATTTTCTTCTCAAGTTTCTGAAGTGAAAGATCTGTAGATTTTTAACTGGCTGTAGAGCTATGATGGTAATTGATACTAATTAAGTTATTAAATATTCCTATTTCTCAGAGGAACCTACCAAGAGAAGGTTTTGTTTACCAGTGACAGAGATTTCCTTAGAAGACAATTTCAGACTTTAAGGGAGAGCCAATGCAATAGAATTTTCTACATGGTTAATGGTGTCATATTGGAAGGGGGCTTTGAATTTTACAAGGTATCGAAATGGTTTATTTTGGGAGGCAGAATTTCTGGCTTGGTTTTGGGAGGGTTAAAACTTTATTTTTCACATTGGCTGGATTTAACTTCTGTAACTAGTTAAGTGAACAAAAAATCTTCTTGGGAAGGCATGGATTTCTGTAAAGGGGTTGGCTTCAGTTTAGAAATATTGATCATTTTTTTGGAGGATTTGGGAGTTTTGAAAAAATCTTCACCACACCAGCCAAGGTTTCTTTGTAGCTGTGTTTACAGCTTCATTGAGTGGGAATTGTGGTGATGGTGGTGTTTGCTGTAGAACCAGAGGTTTCAAAAGTTCTGGAACCGTATTCATGACATTGATTGGTTGGTGCTTTGTAAATTGATGAAGGAGTGAAATCAAAACTTATCAATAATAAAATATGATTATATTTTACTATGAAGTAGAATTATTGAGATTATCAATAATAATGATAATAACCAATTTTTCATGCCAATTTGGGTGAAAAAATGAATTAAAAGAGTTCTTCTTAAGAAAAATCCAAACAATATATACTTTTTATATATTATTATGAAGAAAAATAAAAAGAAATAGGTTGTTTTTTTTTAGAAAATGGAGTATTGTGTAAATATAAATTATATATTTATAGCTTGTCAAAATGCTCAAAAAATATTATTTTTCAGAAAGAATATGTATACAGTTTTTATATTTTTTTTATATTTTTCAGTAAAAAAAACAAAATAGGGACAAACCACAAAATTAATTCCCTTCAGGGCTACTTATCACTTGAGAAAAGTTAAAAAAAGAAAGAAAACAAGTATAAAATCTCTAAAAGGCATGGAAATAAGCTGAAAATAGTGAAAACAAGTTAAAATTTGGTCTAAACAGGTAAAAAACCAGTCCAAGCCTCCAAAATGTCAGGGTGACTCTATGATATAGCTGTAAAATGATAATAAAAAGCTATAACTGTGAGTGAGACACAAAAATGATGATGATAATTAAGTGAGAAGACTGTTAAGAAGGGCTATACTAAATAATTTAATGATGGTGAGTGCTATTGATAGCCCTGGGTGCAGTGTTTATCTGTTGGTTTACAATAATAAAACCTACCATAATTAAAATTACAACTATATGTGTTTGATTCTAACGGTACCACATAAGAATATTAAGAACAGGATGATTGATTGGCCTTCTGGTGAGGAAAGGCCTCCTTTTATCTTTTTCTGGGGTAGTGGGAGGTTGTTTATCTCTACACACGACCACAGAGTAAAGGTTTTCACTACTGTGGGCTGGTTTGTGGTTCTACACACTCAAAACAGACTGTTATTAGGTGGAAATGTGGCTTTAGAACCACAAGTTGTCATTTGTACCCTATACAGGGTGAATATTTTCACCAATGGAGTTTACAGGTGTGTTCTGGTGCTTCTGACACATCAGAAGCTGTACAGAAAATTCCTGTATGACTCTTATTTTTCAATTTATGAGAAATTAAAGAATAAATAGCATCTAACTTGATTGATTAGCCGTTAATTCAATTTTATGCACAGCTGTCCCACAGTAAGATCCCATGGTGGCTAGTGTGGGATTAAAATCTGAAAACCTGAATATCTTTGTCAGTTTTGAAGATAGAGAACTTGAAAGGGGCTCATTTTGTAGCCCTTGATGAGCTATACACAATGGATACTCATTTGGTATAGCTAACATTAAAAATGGCAAAGCTGTACCAAATCTAAATTCCATTATCCATTTGTGGATTTATTATGAATCCTGTATTAATCTTGTTTGATCAATGACTTTTGTTCTAATGGAGATATGAGGAAATGAATGGAAGCATCACAGAGCTCTGATTGTGCTCTTTATAAAGGGACCCCACTTTTGGTATCTCACACTAAAACTGTAGAAGTTGGATGAGAGGCAAATATTTTATTCACTGTGATTTGGCTCTATTTTGGCAATAACTTCTATAGTTTTGGTGCCAGCTCAATTTGGCTAATAGCATTGAATAGTCCTAATTGAGAGCTTTAATTTAAATACCCATTTGATGGGGTTCAGCTTCTTTCTCTGGATTTTAGATGAGAGGTGAAACCTAAGGTTTATGCTCAGAAACTGCTTTGAGCTTGAATAACTTTGTTATTATTTCTCCTATGATTATGGGACTTGCATATTTGTTAAGTGCTGAGTTTCCTCTTTCTTTTGATACCCTTTGAGCTTTTTTGGCTCAGATACATGTTTTGGTGGTATTTTGCTCTACCATTGGTTTATGGTATTCTGGAAGTCATGCTTGTGCTCTGGTTTTGAGTCACAGGTTGACAATTTATCACACTAAAGAAATGGGTAGAAACCAAATGACCATAATTTCTGGAAATGCTTGAATGGCCATGGGTAAAAAAAGAGATTGAAAAGGCCTTTCAGTCCAAAAACAGGCCATGAAGTCAAATATCTTGGTCAAATTAGCCATATAAGACCTCAAGGATATGGAAACCTCCAAATCAATGCATATATTAATTATGAATTATTTCTCACCCTCATGAATTATATGAAAATTATTTGGAGATGTATCCCCATGAGATTTGACACTAATTTAAAAAGGCCAAAAAGCTTCTGGAAGTAAAACTTATAAGTAATTATTACAAATATAGATTGTTGTAAATTTTAACTAAAAAGAAGCTTTAATCAAGAGCTAAGTATTTCCAGTAGCATGACAAGAGTAACTCAAAAAGAAAAAACTTAAACTCTTAAGATGAATGTAGGAGGAAGAAGATAAAAATCAACAGTGGCACTATATTATGGCTTTTGGAATCCCACCAGCTTCAAGAGGGGGATGATTTCACATAAATTACTAGGGTTGAAGGGTATTCAAACATAAATCAACACAAACTTACTAAATGATTGATCCAGCTTCTTTTATAATCATCCATTCTCAGAATCAGAAGCCTAAAACACATGATATAATTTGATTTCACCAAGAGATCCTGCCTTAATTCAGACAAGCTGAGCTCACAAAGAAATTTTTGTATTCATAAATCTGGAACTTTAATCTCACCTGACTCCCAGTCACCTCCAGTACTGCGCCTGCACAGCTCAACTCTGTCATCCTTCTGAAAAACTCCCTCTTTAGAGTTAAGTTTTGTAGGCTCTCACATATGATAGCCCTTCTTTTTCTACCTGGGGACTTTTTCCCTATGTAACATGTATTTTTGAGATATAAAATCAGGTATATATTATTCCTAACATATTATGAAATATTTTTCCTTTCATCTTTTCAGGGAGCTTGTTATAGCCATATTTTAATAATTCCCTCTCTTATTTATAATAATGTTGAAACAGCGAACTTGGTATTTATTGTGGCTATCTCCTCCTTCATTAATTTTCATTGCTTCATCTTATTTCAATGGAATTTGATTTCTATTATATAAGAAAATCTCATACATTTTCTTAGAAACATTGAGTTTTTTATACCTTCTTCTGAGCCCTCTGAGGTCAAGTCCCAGTTCCTTCAGTTACAGGTCCTCTTTGCTTAGGAGAGCCCCTCTGTTAGATATTTATTTAAATAGACAGACAGATCAAGCAGGCTTGAGCACTGAAAGGCTGTGACTTAGGGAAAGTTTAACTGGAAACTCTGACTTAATTTAATTTAGATTGAGAAACAATTTTATACTTTTAATAATTTCTCATATTTATTTCTCTTCCCCCCTTTTTATACAAGAAAAAATAGTTAAGGCTAGTCATTTCTCAGAAAACGGCTGGCTTTGATACATATTTTGTGAGAAAATATGCAAGAATGCTGGCTTTCATAGTGGAAATTAAATTTATTTTGCACTTTTTGATAGCTTAATTGATGAAATAGAGCTTTATTCCCGTTTTTTCATCCTTTTTTGGCTGTATTTCAAGTAACTATTAGCCATATAAATGCATACCTGATTATTTTCATATAATCTCATTAGAAAAAAGCTCGGTGAGATTCATTTTCACCCAGAATGGTTGGAAACAAACTATTTCACAAGATATATTTATTTGTAATTTTCTATTATTCTTATTCTGAAGACAGAGATTCTGTTTTTTGTGTCTCTCTTTCCACATGAAAAGAATTTTGTTAAGTAAAATGAATTATCCAGAGATTGATTATTGGGTTACTCTTTAGTTACCCTAATTATAATCTGAGTATGACTTTGGGTCTTGATTAACCAATTTAACATAGTTAATTCACAGATTTGGTGAGCTTTCAAAGTAACATAGCACATGAAAAAATGATTCCCATGTATTGATTCCTGTATTGTCCATGAACTTTCAAAGGTTACTTATAGAATAAGAGATTGTGGGTCTTATGGCAGTTCAAATATATCCAAGGCTATGGAGTGCACTCCTGTAATTAATTTAATTTTTTTCGCATTGTTTAGTTTCCTTTGAAAATGGGATTTATACATGATTTCTTTGAATTTAAGGGGTGGAAACTAGATCAAAGTCTCCCATGCTATAGATCCCAAGAAATAAGTCAGGATAGTTTCCTTGAAATAAACTACTCTGGTTGTATCCTTGATATATTTTTATTCCTTGAATGAGACCAGATTTCCCCGGGAGTTTAGCCTTGAGTTCTTTTTAAAAACAGTTAGTTTCTAAAAAATACTACAATTTCATAGAAATTAATGAAAAACCAAATTGGAGATGCAGTGTCCCAATAAAAAATTTAGGAATATGTAATTCCTGATTAAAAGAAAGATTTTTCCAGCCAATATGAGAGCTTATTGTACCATGCACGAACCACAAATAGAGGATTTTATTCTGAGATACAAAGAATTTTTTTTCCTGTCTGAGTCCTTGAGAGATAGATACAAACACTATCTCCTCTAGTGGAGAGTGAAGGAAATCTCTTTCTATGTATAGCTGTTCAAGCTCCAGGTTTCTTGATTAAAAGAGGAGGTAAGGGTAAATAAGGAGTTAAGGAAACATTTCGGAGAAAAGTTTCTTGAAAAATAAATTCCAATGGCTTTAGAGTTGGCCTGAGACTATTAACATTTTCTATTCTTCGGAAAACTATACAGAGAATTGCGTTTGGTCTTGAAAACCCAGTTTGTTTAAACTAACGTAGTTTTTTTGGGTATTTCTATGATTTAATAAACGTTCAGCTTAATGATCTTATCAATTTCATTTTTGATAAGAGACAGTCACTTTCAAAATCTTTCTGAATTGAGCGATTTCTTGAAATTCTGATGATATCTGGGATTTTAGAGGAGCATGAGGTATTTGAAGCATCTTGAGTATGGGAGTCTGATTGCTTTTTCAGTTGAAGATGTAATCAGATTTGGGTTACAAGGAAAATTACTTTAATTATCGTTACTGTTCATGTCACTGAAGGTAAGCTTCATTTTTGATTTCATTAATTTTCATGATTGTGATAATACTCGTGGGGTCAGTTTCCCCTTCTTCTTTTCTTTTTCATTTCTTAATACAGTTCTTAAAGTGTTTTTTGAAGTTTAAGAACTTCTCTTTGTTGATAAATTTTTCTTTTTCATGGCTTATAGTAAGTTTCCCTTTTTTATAATTGGGTGAATTGTTAAAAGATGGAGAATAATCTCAAAAGAAGATGAAAGGACTAATGATAAAGGAGTTTCCGTCCATTAACTTCAATTTTTGATATTCCATAATTGCATAAAATAATAATAGAAGGAGACCCATTTGACCAGTTGGAGCTATTTTAAAGGGCCTTTTCTCTGTAAGAACAGGAAAGATAAGTATCTATCCAAAAGTAACTATTGATTAGTTTTGGTATCATTTACAGCTAATGAAGAGGAAGTACTATACCTCAATCGGGTGGGAATATTTGCAATTTATTTAGAATATTGCATAATTTTCCACTCTGAAACAGTACTGACGTGGGATATTTGCACCTAGTGGTAAATGGATTTTCCTCTCCAAAAGAGACCTGTTGGTTAATTATGCATCCCCATTTAGATGAATTATTTTGAGTTGAGAGGAAAAATGGATAAAGCCACCTTCATGGAATAAGTTTATAGCTTTAATCTTAGGAGCGCACTGCCGCTATTGGGAATAACCTTTTTATTATATAGTCTGATCTATTTATGATAGAGTCTTGAAAGTGGTAAACTATTCAAGATAATCAAATTTTTTATTTAGAAACTCAATTTAATCAAAGGAATTACATCTATCAACAAATGCTATATAATAGCAATTACCAGTATGGAGGGTGGAGAGATTATAATCAGAAAATACAGATCAAGAAATCAAGAGGTTTTTAAGCTTGGTAATAATGACGGTTAAAGGTTTTTGAGGCCATTTTCTTTGCGGGTTTTTTAAATATTCTTTTTTGAAGGAGGGAAATACCATTTATTTGAGTCTTTGGATACTTGGGTGAACAAGGTTTGTTCGCTAGAATGGTTTATTATTTGTAGTGATAAAAAAGGGGTTCATTGAAAGCAGAGATCACGATGATCTTAATTATATTTTTCTTTGAGAATATTTTTTATTTTCACTTTGAATTTTGAAAAAATAGGGGTTCTTGAATATTTCTATTGGTTTTTGGAGCCATTTTAATAATCATAAAAAATAATTTGATGAAATTGGTACAAAAAACAACTGTTAAGGGTGAGGACCTTATTTTTTAGTTCAATATTTACTGTTCCTTGAACTGTGAATATTACATTTATTTTTTGTTTCTGATAAGAATATTTGAAATTTTGTTTCAACATACTTTGGAGATGCTAAAGTTGTTTTGTTGAGAATATTGTGGGTGGCTCCAGAGTCAAAAAAAGCCTGTCTCTTGTAGAAATATTTACAGTTTTATTTTTGAGGAGAGTTTAACCTGTATTTGGGTTTCTGAATCATGATAATTCCATTTCCATTTCTCATTTTTGGTGTAATTTGGTGTAAAAGAAGCTCTGGGTGAACCACACAGGAACTAATTTCTTTGAAAAAAATATCTTTTGGCTCATGTTTCCATTCTTGAAGACATATTCAATAATAGAAGGATGAAATTCTTAATTTATAATTAGGGAAATAATCTTGGCAGTATCAGGTTTCTTTACCAAAAGACTTTTATACTTAAAATTGTTCTACCTAATGCTTTATAATCTAAAATATGGATGAATATATCCTGATCCATATTGTTTTGTATGAGTGTGACTCATTCCTTTTTGGTCATTTTCTATTTCTTGAGGAAGCATTGTTGGAATATTCAGAGGCGTAATATATACACGAAATATACAGAAAATTTAAATGAAACAATCTGTTGATTCATATTCCCCATAGAGTGTATTTTGTGCCCTCTAGCATTGGAATAACACTCAAATATCTAGCAATAACCCTGACCATATTCAATCTGTTCCCCTTCAATGAGTTAGAAGAGCTTTATATCTAAAAAAATGAATAATTAAACTAAGTTTTTTATTAACATTGGTAGAAATTTTACGAAAAGAGTACTAAGCTAGAATGTAAAGAAAGGTGAAAAAATATTTATAATACAAAAGGTACTTGATAAAGACTAAGACAAAGCTAATTAAGTACTCTAAGAAATTATAAAATAATTGATTAATAACTAATTGATGGTAAGACTACTAAGAGCTAGAGTACAACTGCTTTGAACAGTCCTTTTTTTCCAACATGTTTGTGTAAGCTTGTTTCTTCTTACACCAAATTCACTGCTATAAGAAGAAGAACTAGGGAGTAACACACAGGTAAGAATGTTATTAGTGTTTTTTTGGGTAAAATACCATTCAAAATTGGAAGGACACCCCTTTTAGAGCCGTAGAAGCTTCAATCCAGGTCCAACCAGGCTTCCTGTGAGCCCTCAGGAATATTTTACCTTTCCCAAGGACTCACAAAATTCCTCACTAAAAGTTATTTTTTCTTAAAAGCAAGAACAGTTAAGTTAAATATTTATTTGAATATGGAAATATTTACTCGAATTTTCAAATAATGAGCTTATATATGAATTTTAGAACAACATTGGATTCTCCATCCAATTTGACCTGGGGTCATACCCTAGGGTATGATAACATAAATTCAATATTTTGGACTACAAAGACCAAAATGGAATTATGAAGAATTTTTATTTTAATTCAAGTTCATTGAATTTTAATTAAATTAAAGTTACACCATGTATAACTTAACCCTACTAAAAAAGTGGTAAAACTACCTTGTGGTGTGTAGTCTTGAAGTTAGCCTTGGATTTACCATAGAGGTGGTAAATATTGCAGACTCTTGGTACAAAATATTATGGAAATTCCATAGTATGTCCTTCAATCAATAAAAAGGGAAAACACATTAAAAAGGTGGGACAAGGGGATTCTGAAAAAAGGTTTTAGGGTACCCAAATTTTTGGATCTGCATAGAGTGGTTTGTGAATTTGGCCAACCTTAATTAAGGTTCTGCAGCTAAAATAAGTTACAAATGAGGGTTTAGCTTTTATCAGAAGCTAAAAACTCATAGATAATCTAAGCTCAAAGCTTATTTAATCTTAAATTAATATTTCAACTTAAAAGACATACTAAAGTAAAATGTTTGAGCAAATACTCAAATTTCCCCTATAAGTAAACCCTGTTTTTACTTATGTATAATCATTAAAATTGAGTATATTAAGTTTCAACTCTCAAGACTTACTCAATACAATTCCTAGGCACTCATATTTGAAATTGAAGAGGTTTAAGGTATGGTCAAAATTACTCTATTTCTACATATTGTGAAAATCAAACTCAAATTATCTCACAAGTAAAAACGTTTTTACTTATAGAATTCTCCAAAATTTTCAATATTAATATTTAGAGTAAAATTCAAATGAAAAGGAAATTTGGGGGTGTTTGAAATAAAACTGCATAAATTTTTCCCATTGTGAAAAGTGGGGCAAAATTTCAAAATAGCACTAATTCTTGAGAAATAGTGTTATAACTCTTAAATAAATGAACTCACAGAGTCAAATTAATACTGAATAAGCTATAATAAAGCTCATTAAACATTATTTATAAAATTATTTCATACCAGAAACTTTTCTTTGCTTTGGAACTCTTGAAAATACCACTGAAACCTTATTGTAAGATTAAAATTGGTGTTTAAATATATATATATTAAGAATATCGAGATCATTTTGAACATGGAAATAAATAGTCCCACTCATAATAAATTCTTAGAAGTTCATTTAGTTTGAAAAGACCCCTCAGCATAATCAAAAATCCTAATACTTGAGCCAAGTTTAAGTATAATATAATAAATTAAATAAATATTTATAATAATAAGCTTTAATAGATTAATCTTGACTTAATGAAATAAAAATAATAATGCAATTTTTCTTTCTAAAAATGAAAATATTTTATTATAAATTAATAAATTTATTTATATTATCAAATTTGTGTTTCTCTCAATTAAATCCACTCTTAATTATATTTATGAAGGTTTAACTTATAAATTGACTTTTAAATACTTTTTGAGACTTATTTCAATAGATATGATAATCTTTGTTTGACCTGTAGGTATTTCTCTATTATTCTTTATATTTCTTATATATTTTTATTTATTTTTATAGTATTATTATAAGTTCATAGTTCTCTATTTAGAAATAACTCATTTAAACATAACATTACTTCTGGTAGAGTAATCTTACTATCATCATTTTCAAGTTGGTAATAAGCAATAATTATAATTCATAATAATAGCTATTGGTAATATTATTATTATGGAATTCTTATATATATATTCTTGATAATCTCATTGTTCTGAAATTATCTATTTTTTTTCTTTTATAATATTAAATTCTTGATATTATTAGAGTGTTTTTCTTGAAAATAAGATCAGAAATAGTAAAATAAGTAACTTAATATTAATGCTATTATACATTTCATAGTCAAATATTAAATTTGAGCACCTGGATGTGTTTTCTTTAGCCCTTAAAAGTACAATTATGGTCTTCCTATTATCATTTTTTCTTTTGGAAATATCCAAAAAGTTTAATAAATAAATATTTCCCTACTATTCATTAATTATCAATGAATTGTTACTCTTGAATGTTTTTGATATCATACAGTCCTACACATGGCTTTTCACATAATTAGATTTATAATTATCTTTGAGATAATCCAGTGTTAATTGAAAAAAATTAACATAATTATTTATATTTTTATTTTCTTTTTAAAATTAAAAATATTTTAAAAAATAAACATCAAAACAAAAAATATAACATATAATTTTCTCTTGCAAATTTCTGTTTCATTTTTTTAGTGCCTTCTGAGAAAACAGCTACTGCATCAGTTGCACCTGAATTTACCACTCCAACACCTCCAGTATTCAGAAATTCACCTTATCCCGGAAGTGATTCTGGTTCTACTTCTCCAAAGACAATAGAAGAATTCATTGAGACTCTTAAAACTTCAGATGAATTACTTGGTGAGATATGAAACTACCATTAAATTTTGATGCAATTATGACTCCTAATAAGCAAGGGAGTATTTACTCAATTGAATATAATGTATCAGGATACAAAGGCGAATATACCAGGAAAGGGAAAAGAGAATAAGTTCTCACATCCAGAGGAAAAACACAAGCTTAATATGAATCCCTTTGGCCATATTACCCAAGGTTAGTCCCTTTAAGCCATATCCTTGTTAAATCAGAGGCTGAAGCTACCTTTTTTTTGTATGGACCATCCAGGAAATCCCTTTCAATAGTCTATTCTTTCCTCTGATAAGTCTGGAAGCTTTGAAATTATCCTCTATAGAGATTTATCAGAGCCAGTACAAAGCATGTTTCAGACAAGCCCAAGAGAAGAAATGGGAGATAACTCCAAGCCTCTTTTGGGGGGTCATGAACTCTTACTTTTTGGTGAAGAAATTTCTGGGAGAAGAGAAAACCAGAGAATCATTGGGAGGATGGTACCCTCTAGCAGTGAAAGAGAAATTCAAGCAAGTGAAGGAATGTCTCAAACAACAAAAAGAGTTATCCCAAGCCCAAAAAGACAAGCTGAAAGTGCCTCAGACCTCATAAACACCATTTGAAAGCACCAGAAAGGTTCCAGCCAATTCTAATCTTTGTCAGAACAAGATAAACATGAAGGATGTCTCCAGAAAGAAAAAATTCCTCAAGAAAACCTACTCAAAATCTTATGTGATTCCAAAGAGGAAAAGAACACCATGGACACGGTGTTCTATATGGCCAATACCCTTATGAAATTCAAACAAGTGGAGGAAGAAAGGATTTAAAGACCATCTTTTCACAAAAGAAAGAGCCAATTGTATAAAGAGACGATTAGACTCAATAAGGAGAACATTATCACTATACAAAATTGCAATAATTCTTTTAATAGTAAGACTTAAGAACTTGATGATAGAGTAGAAAATATTAATAATTCTGTCAAATCAATTTCTTTCAAAATTGAGTCAATTACAAATGAACAAAGAATTTTGATTAATAATCATAATATTGACATAGAATTATTGAAAAATCTAAATTCTAAAATCAATAATCTTGAATTAACTCTATTTTTTAAATAAGGAAAATGAGCACAATAAGTCAATCAATAAGCTAACAGATCAACTTTAAGGTCTAAAATTGGATTTTGATAAGATTTAATCATATTCTGTGAAAAAACTTGACTACCTTCAAAAAGAAGTTGAAGGAGGTGATCAAATGATAATAAAAATTGAAGAACATGTACAAAGATGTTTAAGTCAAAAATCTAATTAAAAAACTCCCCTATTTCCTGAAACATCAAAATTATTTGATAAAACTAAAAAAATAATGTACCAACCCTTTCATTGGTATCTAAAAGTCTAAAGGAGTTATGCAGCCAGACACTAGTATATTAGCCAAAGAAGTTCCGAAACTTGAATATTGGCCTAAATTTACGAATTAAGGTGTCACAGGGGCTCTTCTAAGTGAAGGGGGCCTGGGACTCACTTTCAGAGGGCTGAGAATGGATCAGAGGAAGACCTTAAGTAGTGTAAATGAGATAAGATATCTAGTAAGAGAAGGATAAGAAAAGCAGAAACCATAATAAGCAGTAAAAAGTAAAGTATCCAACCACAAAAAATCCCAAGTACACTGTTTCAGCCTGTAAGAAGGAAGGAGAGGAGTTAATAAGGATATGCCACAAAAGCTCTACTGAACAGGTGAGGGAATATGCAGATACAGACTTAATACTTATAAATGGAATATTAAAAGAAAATAAGAATAGAGTATTTATTAAATGATAAATGCAATATATTAATTAAATGAGGAAAATTCCCCAGAGTGAGGAGGAGGGGCTGGTTTATGTGAGAATCTACCACCCCTCATCCAAATAGTTAATATTTTCAATAGGATTACTTTATTGAATTTATTTAGATAATACAGGCCCTGTATGGATGTAAAGGGTATGTGCAAGAGGTGTGGTGAAGTTGAGTAATCATAGAGTTCCAGGCTTGTGAATCCAAAACTTTATTTTGTGAATGAAGCCTCTAAAATTTGTGACAGGCTGTATTGGTGAATTAAACTGTATGAGTGTTTTTAATTGAGATTTCTAAAACTTAATATTCATACACAGAAAGTATTTTCTGATTTGCTGAGTTTGAATGGGTTTAAGGTTGAATACCCTTTACCCCCAATAGTGACTTTGACAGAAGGAAAATATGACTTCATGGAATTCACAAGAGCAATTGAAAGAATGAAAGGCGCTTTAAAATTTCCTGATGAGCCAATAATTTCAAAACTGCATACACCTTTTGATAAAACTGCTAAGTAATATCATAATGTAAGACAACAACATGACAGACAAGATTGGTCTTGGAGGAAACAAGAAATTATAGAAACATGGGGAAATGAGGCTTGTAGGTACAAAGCTGAAACTTCCTTTGAGTTCTCATGATTTAAACCTGAAAGATATATTTCATTAGAAATTTTCTCAAAGGAAAAGGAAAGACTTACTGACCTATATGCAGAAATGTCTGAATTCTCAATACACCAAAGAGTACTAAGAAAATGTGGTGGTAAGTTAGAAAATTAAATTAAGTGTAGAGTGACAGAAATATGTGGGATTGATGACTATGTCAATTTACTTGAAGAAATATTATGAAAGAGCAAAACTGGTAATTATTTAAAAGCACCAGAATCCAAAATTCCCCTAAAAGCAATTAATAGGATATTTTCTAATGCTAAAAAGTTTAAAAAAACCAGTAAAAGTGTTAAATATTTTCATATATGCAGCTGTACAACTCATTTAACCAATACCTGTGCCAAAAAGACTAAAATAAATGAAACTGATAATATAGCTGAAGCAGACATTGATGATCAAGAAGAAAGATAAGAAGAGTATCATTTTGATGACAGTAAAGAAATTGAAATCATCAAAGGATATGTTAGAAATATTGATTACTCCTTTATAGTTTTAGATGTCAAAAGCTATCTACCTCTTTAAACTGAAGGAAATCATAGCTTTACCCATGTGCAAAAATGCTAAACTGCTTAAAATCAAGCCAGAAACTGGAAAAGGCTACACATAAGGGAATAATTGTATTTCTAAGATTATATTAAATGATAAAGAAGGAGTCATTGATCTAGACTAAGGATCCTTATGCACTTGTGTAGGATAAGACTACTTCAAAAGTGTTTTCCCTAATTTTGATTCTTAACTGCTACCAATTCAAGCTATAAAGCTCAGTAGTGCAGTCCAAACAATGCACCCACTAGGGATAATTTCTGAAACAGTCATTTTACCATACCCAGAGGTAAAAATTAGGCTTCAAGGAGAACTTCTAGGTATATTAAATTGTACCAGTCAAAATGTTTTCCTAGGGGACAAGTATTTGACAATTTATGGTATTGAAATCAATAACCATAATAATAGGTATTTTAAAATTGGAGATAAAAAAAAGAAAAACTTTGTGTTTTTTTGCAAAAACAAAGATAACTAAAGGCATAGTTGAAAAAATCAATATTTAAAGAAAAAAATTTCTTGATAAGCAATTAATTGAAGCTAATGTGACTCAAAATTCCAAAAAAGATCTTATGAGCTTACTTCATAGGTATAAATATGCCTTTGCTTCTGATAAAGAACATTTTGGAGCTGTTTGAGGTCATAAAGTGAAAATTACTCTTGATATTGAGAGACCTTACCCTCCATTATCAAGAAGACCAGCTTATCCTACAATTGCAAGAGCCAGGGAATCCTTGGAAAGCCATATCTCTGAGTTAACTTAAGTGGATTTCTTGAGAAATGTATGCCATAATGAGGAAGTAGAAATAATTACTCCAGTAATAATATCTTGGTATACTGAAAAGTCAAGAATTGTTGGTGATTTTAGATCTCTGAAAAACTATTCCATCCCAAGGATAGATTGATCCTTGACACATTTATCCCATGAAAATTTGAAAAAATTCTATGGATGCTCTTGAAGGATTCCATCAAATTAAAAATGCACCACCTCATTTCCAAAGAATGATGAGTGAAATTTTTCCTCAATTATTGTCTGAGGGATGGCTTTTAATTTGTATTGATAAAATGATTATCTGCTCTGAAACTTAGTCTTATTATCCAAAAAGACTATTTTGGGTGCTAGAAAAAAAATTCTAAGTCAATATGAAGATATCCCTAAAAAGATTAATTTTGCATTCCATGAACTCAAAGCATTGGGATATGTAGTCTCAGGTTTGAGTCTTGGTATAGACCAAGATAAAGCTTCAGAGGTAATTCTGAAGCCCATTCCTCATATTGTAAAGTAAATTCAATCCTTTTTGGGTCTTACTAGTTACTACAGACAACACTTGAAAGACTTTGCCAAATGGGAAAAACCCCTAAATTTCTTATGTGACCAAAATTCTACTTTTCAAATGACTAGTTAAAGGGTAGAAGCATATGAGAAAATTCAGCACTTATTGAAAAATGCACATTTGTTACTGATGCAAAACTGGAAATTACCTTTTAAAGTGTATATTGATGCCAGTGGTGAAGTAATTGAGGCAGCTTTACATCAAGATAAATTGTTGATGAAAAACATTTGAAGGGCCAGTTTCTTTTATTTCAAAAAAATTAAGCCTACTGAAGAAATATAAGGAGCCAATGATATGGAAGTCCTATGTGTGGTATGGGCATTAGAGAAACTCAACTATTATCTTTATGGAAGTTCCTTTCATGTGTTCATTGATTTTAATGCAGTCAAATCATTGTTAAGCCTTGAAACATCAAATATAAATATGCTTAGGTGGCAAATTTCTATACAAGAGTAAATAGGTAACATGACTATTGTCCCAAGAAATGGAAATATTCATAAAATGCTGATGGTCTTAGTAGATGGCCCTTTCCAAATACACCTGAAAACACAGCATATGTACCCTTATGGGCAGAACCTCAAATACCTATTGAAGGAGTTTTTGTTACCAAAATGGGTTCAAAATTCTTTGAAAAAGCTATAAAAATCTATAAGAGCGGAATGAACTTACTTCTTTTGACTCAAATACTTCAAAAATAGTTTAAAGATAGTAATTTATCTAATTACCTTGATGAACCCTGGAAGATTCCACCTCCTAGATGGAATTCTATACCACAGAACTAAGCACACTTGTGGAATCAATGTAGTTGATAGATTCATTATCACTACTATTTTGCATGAATGTAAGGACAATGTATTTTCTGGTATTTTTACAGAAGAAAAGACTATGGAAAGAGTCAAATATGTAGCCTGGTGGCCTAATTGGATAAAATATGTGACAGATTCCGGAAAGCCAACAGAGATACATGTAAAATATTTGGACATTATACAAATACAAGAATCAAAATCACAGTGGGAAATAGTAAACATGGACTAGGTTACTGCACTACCCCCACAAGGTGAAAAAAGCTATAATGAATGTCTAGTATGATTTGACATGTATAGTAAGATCCCCTTCTTCTTACCATACCATAGGTATAATGCCCCCATGGAAACCACACTAAAATCATGGAATAATTCTATATCCCACACTGGGCTATTTAAAAACATTATTTCTGATAGAGATCCTAAGTTTACTTCAGATCTTTGGACTAAGCTACATTATATAATGGTAACAAAATTATCTTTCTAAACTTCTTATCACCCACAAAATGATGGTTCTGAAATAAGAATGATGCAAACCCTTGGGAATATGATAAGAATACTCTATGCCTATGGCTTTGAATTTGAAGATTCTGATGGGTGTACACTAATTCCTGCTCTTTAATTAGCCTACAAGACATCAGTACATGCTAGTACAGGAGAAACTCCTGAAATGTTGGAAAAAGGTTGATATCCTAGAGTCCCCTCATATTCTCTTAAAAAAGATCTTATAGATATACATCCAACAGAATCCAGGTGCAAAACAATTCTTGAAAAAACTATAAAAAAAATGCTCAAGAGATCATTTATAATGCCTTTTAAAATTCCAATGATAGATGGGATAAAGGTAATAAGCCACCTGAATTCAAAATTTGTGACTTGGTACTTGTATCCACCTTGAATTTCAATAAAATCAAAGGCCCCAAAATATTGAAAGACTCCTTTAAATTACCCTTCTTAGTGAAATAATTTGATTGAAGTAATGCTGTCCAGCTAGAACTAACAGTATAATTGGATAATCACCACAACACCTTGCCTGTAAGCCTTCTGAAGACTTATAGTTCCAATGATAAATATTAACTTCCCCTGAGGGAGAAACCACCTCAAGACATCCCACCACTTAATATAAGTTAGGAAAAAGGAATATTGAAATTTATTGTAGAAAGAAAATTAAGATCAAAAAACAAAAGCTAATACTTGTCATATGCAGAAATCCAGCCCATGAGGATAAATTGTTATCTGAAAAAGAAATTAGAGATGCTGTTAAATTTCTGAGAATTTTTAGGCATGAGAGAAAAGAAATAATTCCATATTTTGGTAAAAATATGTTTTTGACTAGGAGTCAATTAAAGAGGTGGTGAAGTGGATTTTAAGTCCATTGGCCTTGATATGTTGCTTATTTACTCGAATATTGTGTAAAATCCTTTTGATATATAGGGAATGTGAGCCCTGAGAAATATTTTACATTCCCAAAGAACTCACTGACTTACTCACTAAAAGTTATTTTTTACTTAAAATCAAGAACAATCAGGTTGAAAATGAAGGGTTTTGGTAAAAACATGTAAGCTCTTACATGTTTTTGCCATAAATTGGTAACAAAAAATAAGGGGTGCCCTGGGCCAATTTTCTATTAAAATTGAAACACCAAAAAACCTGTATTGAGCCAAAACCTGCCAAAAAGAGGTTTTTCCCCCACAAAACCCCTCTAACTCAATTCTATAATTTTTTTTTGCACATCCCCCCAAAACAATTTTTTTTTGAAAAACAGCATTACCAAAGAAATTTGGAAAGCTTTTCACACATTTTTTTCTTTTTTCCCCCAAAGACTGAATTTTACTCCCCAACAACCTACTTCCAAGCCTCTAAAATTCCAACTTTTTACCTTCCCTCATCTATTAATCTCACATTTCAACCACTTCATTTGACTTTTACACACTTCTTTTGATTTTTCACACCTTTTATCACTTCTTTTTCATATTTCAAAAGGTTCTTTCCTCATTCCAAATCCCCAAATTCCACTTTTTTAAAATTTATACATATTTTTCACTCAATAATGCTTCGAAGCCCCACTTAATGTGAGTTTAAGACCCTTGAGCTATTTTTGGAAGAATGCGCATAATTTTTCCATGGCTCAGGTGTATGCTGTGTCCACCTTGAGGTACAGTCTCATGAAGCATATATCCAAACGAGTATATTCATGGTCCGTGCGCATCCTGATCGTCATTTTTTTTTGCCATTTTCATTTTTTTGTTTTTTTTTCACATTTTGCTTTCATGTAATTTCTTATCAGCATCATTTTATTTCACATTGCTCTCTATCAAAATCATTTTATTTCACCTTATAATGGTGAGCATTTCATTTCTTTCTTTCCATATTTGATACTTTATGACTATTTTCATAATCATTTTATATAGTGTTTTTTATTTTCTTCCATGATCAATATTTTTCTAAATATTAAAAAACTGAACAATTTTTTACGATAACAAAAATAAAACTTTTTTTAACAATAAAAAATAGCAAAACTGTCTTAAATAATGATAAAAAAAGAAGAATCACTTTATAATAATAACAAAAAAAATGTTTTTTCAACAATAACAAAAAGAAGAATAATTTGAATTAATGATAAGAAATTTTTTTTTTTTCCTTTTGATTTTATATACGGTATGTTTTTTGAGTTGAAATTTTTCAAATTATGCTTTTTTTTAATTTCTAATTATGTTTTTTTTAGTTCAAAGTAGTAATTCAATTTTATCAAAAAGAAGAATTTCACCTTACCTTGATGTGGAAACTAGGACCCAAGTTTTTGGAATGCCAAATGCTGGGATGTCATATCAAGTGATATCCCACCATATGCACATTCCCAAGACAACAGTTTTCATGAATGTGGAGCTTGCAAGACCAAAGAAAAATCAGGTCGTACAAACAAGATGAATGCAGCCGATTGTGATTAAATGGTCATTTTTATTACTCACAATCGCCGAGAAACCCTAGAAGAAGTTTTTCAATCACTTACAAAAGAAGTCTCCACACGAACTATCACAAAAGAAATTCATAGGTTAGGAAAACAATCATGCATTGCGCCCAAGAAACCCTACTTAGGGCCAGTTGACTTCCAGCGGCGTTTGGATTTTGCAAGCCAGTTCCAACATTTGACCATTCAACAATGGGCACAAATTTTTTGGACATACAAGTCCTCCTTTGAGCTTGGTAAGCAATCCAATTGTTTAAGGGTTTGGCGTACCCCAGCTGAAAGATATGACCTTGAAAACCTTCAAGTAGATCATTGATCTGGTCAGCAATAATCATGATTTGGAGGGAATTCTCTGGTTCCACCAAGGCACCATTGTTTTTTATTGAAGGGAAACTAACTGCTTCTGATTTGATTTCAACTGTCCACACGCCAGAATTATAGCCTTTTTTTGACCATATGGCTCAAGCACCATACATTCAAGGGCTCCATCAAATTGCTCTAATGAAAGATGGCGCCCCAATCCATACAGCAAGAATATCAAATGAATGGCGTACAGCTAATGGCATTATCAAGATGCCATGGCCAGCTCACTCCCCAGACTTGAACCCAATTAAAAACTTATCAAAAAAAAATGAAAATTCATGTTATCAAGCATTACAAGGCATGGAAAATGGATGATTTGCAAGTGGCCATTACAGCAGCATGGAACAACATCCCAGTTGATTTTTTGAATCAACTCTTACATTCAATGGCCAAACGCATGGAAGTGGTGATAAATGCAAATGGTGGTCCTACCAGATGGCAGGACCTTTTTTAAAAAATTTAATTATCAAAGAATTTCTTTTGTTGATAGTAAATTTATTCCTTTGTTAAGACTTTCTAATGTATTAGCTTATTGAAATTTTAAAAATATTTGAATTTATCATAAAGGATTGTCTTATTTTTCACAAAGAAATATCATTATAGAATTTTAAAAACAAAAAAACATATGTAATTATTATAAAATAAAGAAGATTAATTTAGAGAAAAAAAAATTAAAAAGTGGCACAAACAGCCAAAATCTGATATGAGAGTGTGCCATCAAGGAAAGAAAATGTATGTAAGTGTGAAAAATGAAGAAAAAAAAGTGTCCATGAACTTACTTTTTTGGTGAAAAAAAAAGTCCAAATACATGCTTCATGGTACTGTAAAATAGGTTGTGACAGGTCAGGGACCCCAAATCCCAACAAACACTCCTCCAAAACAGTCACTTCAAGAAATTTTGACTGTCCATTTAGAATTCATGCCAGAAAATATTCCAAGAGTACCACTTTGACTCTTAAATCCAAAAACCCTGAACACAGCCATGATGCAGCTGAAAATATTATGGCACATGCTGCTTTCAGAAAATTCAATAAACAATAAACATCCCAAATTGCTCAAATGTCTGAATCACTGCTCATGCCAAGGAAAATTAAGGCCCAATTATGCAGCCAGAGGGATTCTTACAGGCCTGTAATTCTTCAAGAAATTTACAACCAAGTCAAGAAAATCAAGAAAGACAAACTGCAAGGAAGAAGGCCAATTGATGCTCCTATTGAAATCCTCAAAGAAGAAAAATTTGTGTGGTCCTCTGCAAGGGATTCTTAGGGACACATCACCTCCTTGTTTTTCACTAACCCCCTTGCCATAAAACTCCTTCATGTCTTTCCTCATGTGATTATTACGTATTGTAATTATAAAACCAATAAGTACAAAATTCCCCCTTTTTCATATTTTTGGATTAAGCTCAACCAATAAGACCTTTTCTGGGGTTTTTTGCTTTATTAAGAATGGAACTGAACCTACATATACTTGGGCATTAAATAAATACATAGAAAAAGTTCTCAACAACCCCAATAATTTTCCCCCTCCAGTCATTGTTATTGACAGGGATTTGGCCTTGAAAAACTCTTTTAAGAAGCCCTTCCCAGACTCAAAAGTCATTTTATGCATTTGGAATATCAATAAAGATGTATCTGCCCATTGCATGAAGAAAATTTGTCATGGAAATTATTTTGAAAATTTTTTGGGCCTTTGGAATCGTTTAATACACTTTTATATTTTACTTTTATTATTATTATTGTTCTTATTAATGACTTTGGGATTCATTTCTCATGTTATGTATTCATCCACTGAAAATTCTTTCAAAGACAACTGGGAAAAGATTAAAAAGCAAGTCAAGAACCCTGAAGTCTTTCAAAATGTGGAAACTACCTGGCTTCCTCTAAAGAAGTATTATGTGCCAGCCCGGACCAGCCACAATTTCCACCTGGGTGTGGGCTCAACCTCAAAAGTTGAAGGTGCCCATTCAATGGTTAACATTTGGCTCAAAAGGTCCACTGGTACTCTCCTGAAGGTAGTTAGGGCTCTCCACATGGCTTTCAGAAAACAACTTTTTGAAATAATCAACAGAATATCAAAATAAATGATTTTTCATGTCAAGAATTTTCCTTCATACATCTATGCTCTCAATGGCAAGGTGTCTCATTATGCCCTTCAGATGACCTTTGACAATTTCAAAACCAAATTTCCCCCAAATATAAATGCACCAACAAGTACAAAAATTATCAAGTAATTCCTTGCAAGAATAAGACCCAAAAGGAATTTCCCAAGTGCCAAATGCTTCAGGTACCAGACTTCCATCCTAAGTGGAATTTGAATTTGCCTGTGAGGATTTTTGAACTGAAAATTATTACTTTTTTTCTTATTATCTGATTTTCTTTGTCATATTCTTCTCAGACTGGTTATCAAGGTGATTATCAAAGTGTTGAGAAAGAAAGAAAGAATGGAGCCAAAAGAATATTTGAAGTTATTGGGGAAGACCTTTTTCAAAGAACAATTTCAGAAATTACCCCAATTCTTCAACATTTTCAAGATGTTTTGACTGGAAAAGTCCCATTTGCTCAAACTACCAAGAGTCAAGGGGATGATAAATATTATGAATACCCACTAGAATGAAAGAATATACATGGAAGACCTCAAGGAGCCAAGAATAAAAATAAAAAAATAAAAGAGAACCCTCAAGATTTGAAATCATCAAAAGTCGATCCAAGAGAAGAGGAAGACCCCAATCAAAAGTGACTAGCCCAACAACATCAAGATCAGAGTCATTTTAAACCTCTCCAATTATTGAAGTGGATTCCTCTGAGTTTCTGAGGCCTAAGTATCAAAATCAAAAAGTTCATAAGATTAACTACCCTCAGCAACTTAATTAAATGAATATGGAAAATCAGGAGTCACCCTTAGAACATCCAGAAGATTGGCAATGGCTAGAAAAACCCCAAAAAGAAAGTCTCACAAGCCTGCCACAAGTTTGAAGATATATGATGCAATTGACTTTACCTGTGAGCATTGTCAAAGCAGTTATCACACAAGTGATGAATGCTCCAACCTCTTTGTGAGTTTCTGATTCTCTTTAATGTATATTTATTCTTCTTATTTGAATATTTATTCATTTTTCTGACCTAACTTGATCAGGTACCTGGTTCAGAAGACTTTCCTGTCACAGGGGCTCTTATGGAAGCAAGAGTGGCCTGGCACTCAGGAATCAAGAATTCACTTGGAGGGCTCCAAAAGATTAAAGAAATAAGAAGAATATATATATATTTAAGGAAGAATGAAAGTAAAGACAATTATTCCAAAAGAATAAAAGAAATGGAAGCCAATGGCCAGGAAAATAAGAAAGCAAAAAGCCAAAGAGCCAACCAAATGAATCCTCAATTCACTTTTTCAACCTTCCAGAAAGAACAATGGAATTAGTAAAGTATATGACCACCAATATCCACTTACAGGCAACGAAGACAGCTTCAAATGACTTACTTAAGATTATCAGTATTTACTTTAATAAAATAAAAGAAAAATAAGGATAATGATAAATCCAATATATCAATTAACTGGGGGAAAAGTCCCCAGGTGATGAAAGGTGGCCAGTATATGTGAAACACTGAAAGGCTGATCCTAGAAGGTGAGTCACCCAGCTGTATTGTCTGAGATGGGCCAATATAGTTCTGGCCATCTTGAGAGTTGAATTGTGTGACTGAATTCCCACAGTGGAATATGAATTGACCCAACTGGGACAGGGCCATACAGGTTGCTTGATTACTACCTGTATGGACCAATTGGGTTGTCCAAGGAATTCTGGGTACTTTATTCCTTTAAAATGATTGAGATGATTGATAACCTCTGAGAATTGCCCTTAGAATAGTCCTGATGAGAATTGACAACCCAACTCTTGCAGGGCCAGGTGGTTGGGGCCCTTGAATGGTCTTCTGGTAGCCACCAGGGAATTGCCAGACTGAATAGCTGAAAACATCCTCCTTCAAATTGGTGATGGATTGGGTACTTGATTTGGAATCACGTAATTTGGTCCTTAAAATGTCACTATTGGATTGCTGAGCAAAAATGGTGCTTAATGGTATATTATACCATATATACACCACTCCTGGATCCTTGAGTACTAGGTGCATTGAGAAAGGAAAAGTCTTCCTCTGAAACTGAGGGGAATCCTTGCTTGGAGCTGAGATGGTGGCCTCTGGTGGTTGCCAGAGGCCATGGGCTGAATAGTGGCCCACAGGTGATCCTTGGTCAATTTTGGTCCTGAGGTGGTTTTGATTTGGGGCCAAAACTGGCTCAGGTGGGCCCACTTGTGGTTTGGGACCCACCTGGCTTTGGGGCTGATGAACTGCCCCCTTGGCCCCTTGTGGCCTCATTGGATTTGGGCCAAAAGGGGCCTAATGGTCCCACGGACTGCGGTGTACCACCCCCGGGCCGTAGAGGCCATAGGGGGCCTAAATCTCCCAAAAAGGCCATTTAGGCCAAAACACCTCTAATATAAAGGGTTGGGCCAAGGGGCCATAGGACCCCCCAGGCCCAAAAACAAGGAGAATGGCCTGGGGGTTGGTGTGAGCCTTAGAGGTAATTTCATATACCCAAAAGACCACAAATATAAAAAATAACATATTAATATAAATAAAATAAATTTATTATTAAAATAAAAATCAAAATATAAATAAAAAATTAATTATAATTTAAAAATAAAAAAAATACATTAAATTTTGTAAATATAAAATTACATTTATACTTGAAAAAATTAAGTAAAAATGAAACTTTAACAAAATTGTGAGAAAATAAATAAATTTGGAAAAAAGTTAAATAAAATTTATTATAACTTTTCATCCAATAAATAAACATATAAAATTTATTTCACCATTGGATTCCTCATAAAAAATCAGGTGGGGTCACCTCTGAGTGAAATTCTTATAACTCAACTCTAAATAAGCTTAAATTAAGTTTTTAGTATTTTCAATACAAAAGTTGAAAATCCTCAAAACCTTAATTTAATTCACACCACATGTGGTGTTAACCATCAATTTTTGTGTTAAAATTGAGGTGTTGTGTTTAGTTTAGAAGTTATGAGGAATTGAAGTATTTTCAATTGAATTCAATTGAAATGTCAAAATGTGCGCGTGTATTACATAAGTGAACTTTGATTTACATATGAGGTGTCAATTATTACTGTATTGAACTGTACAATTGAATTGAATTACATATGTAAATTATAAGTATAATACATGATGAGGAATTAAAGGAAAAATAAATTGGAAAGATTAAATTTGGGGGGAAAAGGAACTCCAGCTCTAAGGGGGAGCTAGACCCCCAAAATCCTTGCTGACAGGCGTGGGATGTCAAAATTCACGCAAAAGTTCATCACTTTTGGCCTGGAATTGAGTTATAGGGTCTGTGGACTCAATTGATGATGAGGTTTTGATACCAACTGGGGTAGTTTTAGCTGTTGCCAAGAGGGTAAAACTACCCTTAAGATAAAACAACCATAGTAAAAACAGTTTTAACTGGTTTCTACGCCTCTTACACACATTCTGACGTGTTTTGAGGGCTCTAGGCCTGGTATTGCTATAGTAATGGCTGATTTAAGGGTCTAAAATGGCTAAAAATGGCTAAAAATGGCTTAAACCAGCCCTTTTTGGTCTAAACCAGGGTTCAATGATGCCATAATTGGCTTTTCTGTTGTCAGACTGTTTTTCACGACTGAAAAGAGTAAATTTTACTTTTGGAGTAAGAGAATTGATGGCTATAAAAGAATGTCTTCTTTGCCCCACTTTTCTCTTCATGTTAGAATCTTTTCCTTTTATTAATTAGTTTGAAACTGTTAAACCAATCAATCAAAGATTCCAACCACCACTTTTAAATCATTTTAATCCTTTTAACCACGTTAAAAAATCATTATAATCATTGTTTGTAACTCTTATAATCATTTTTACCCCTGAACCACCCCAAAAGTGAATTAAAGCATCTTTCATCACTGTAAACTTTGTCACTTTGTTTCCAAATTCACTCTGGTCACTTTTGGGCGTGTTTTCTCTTTAATATTCTTTTTAAAGACTTTGTTCTTTAATTAATTGCTTGCAGTTCTTTGCTCAATTAATTCCAATTGAAATTGCTCTTGAAGAAATTTCTTTTGTAGCCTTAAAATATCCCTTGTAGAGTATTTTTTGGATAAATTTTTATTGTTGGTAAAACAATAAATTTTTATAATATTATTGTTTTATACTAATAAAGTTATAAACAATAAAATTGGCGTGTTTTCTCTTAAAAATAATATTTCATACTATTTTTAATTGATTTTCACCTTATACAAATTTTGAGGACAGGAAAAGTACTTGATTTTTAATCAAAGTTTCATATCCACACCTTACAGTTGGTGAGGTGGAGAATTGGCCAATAAGGCCAATGAAGGTAGGATATGGCCAAGAGGGTACAATGGGCCATAAACATATTGTATGGTCAATTGACCATACCTTAGGTTCAGGTTAGAATTGCCGCAACACCCATTGAGGGGGGTGATTATTTGTGGTTGTGACATTGCCCAGGTTTATATTGAAAAACACCTTCAAGCCCATCAATGGCCAGGGTGATGGAAAATATGGCGACAGAACAGCATCCCACTACATTTACAAGACTCAAAATCAATGGTCTGATGTCAGAGATGACTTAGATAAAGAAATTTAACAAAATAAAGACCTTCATGAAGCCATGAACACTTTTATTCCCTCAGTATCCTCTGATTTGGACAGAATTGAGTGGTATGAAGATGTTGGAAAGGCTCCAAAGAGCAAGTGGATGTCCATTCCTGGTATGGGAGATCCAATTGCAAATAAGTATCAAAGACTTGTTTTCTTTTATTCCACAGCCAAATCTTTCTCTTTTTTACCTTATTTCTGTCCTCCAAATGCTAATCCACCCAGTTTAATCTGCTTCTTAGATAGCTATTCTCATTTTGTTCCATTGGATATCATTATTTCTAAATTTTATCCAGTCCCCCCATTACTGTAAATTGGGAATTTAATTCTCAAGCACAAGCCCTGGGGTGGGAAGATAAATTTAAGAAACACAGGATGTTATATTTTTCCAATCTTCCTCCCCCCTCAGAAAAAACCAACTATCTCGGAGGTTGATTCAGATTGATTGACTTTTGTGTATACAATTTATGCCAATTATCCCCCCCTCATTACTATTTATTTCTCAAATCTCACCTCAGTCTCATTTTTTATCAAACATGTCACAATTTTGTACTTAAAAATGGTCATATTACAAAAATTAAAAGAAGCATTTGAAAAAAACCCTTTTTGCGCCTTCACTTGTCCCACCAAAAAAATCCCCCAAAACTATGGGCTTTTAGTTTTTCATTCTCAAGATTTAACCCTTTGTTTTTGAAAAAATGAAGTAAATTCATAAGTGGGAATATTTTAAATGAATTTTCATAAAAAAACATGCCATTTTGTCAAATTGGCTGAATTTGAGAAATTTGGAAAAAAAAATTGACAAAATTTGGGGATAATGACATCCCATGTTGGAAAAAATATGTCAAAAAATAAATAAAAAAACCTCAAAACTGAGCCTGAGGAATCTCTTTTAAAAGAATAGGCCATTTATGTGCTTTGGCCATGAATTGGTAAGAACACATAAGCGCTTATGTGTGTTTAGCAACACCCAAAATTAATTTAAATATAAAAATAGTTAGTTCAATCTTGCAATAATCAATTTAAATAGCAATTTCATTACACCATTGGATTCTATATCCAATTTTACCCAGGTTCATACCATAAGGTACTTAACCATAAACTCAATATTTTGGCCTACAAATACCAAAATGGAATTTTTACAAATTTTTTATCTTTATCAAGCTTGATCAATATTAAAAAAAATAAAGCTTTTCTGTGTATAGCTTAACTTACCAAAAAAGTGGTAAAATTTGGGTGTGGTGTGTGGTTTTCAAGTTAGCCTTGGAGTTAGCATAAAGGTCTTAAATCTTGCAGGCCCTTTGTCGAAAATAATATCAAAATGCCATAGTATGGCTTTTAATAATTAAAAAGGGGAAAACATGATAAATGTGGGACAAAGTTATTCGGGTAAAAAGTTTGGGGGATACCAGATCTTTGAATTTTGCCAACCTTAATTAAGAATCTGAAGCCAAATTAAGTTTCTGATGAGTTTTTAGCTTTTCTTAGAAGTTATGAAATCATAAATAGGTCAAAATCAAATTTTATTTAAGCTCAATTAAGTTTAAATTAAGATTTGAACTTAAAGAACATACTATAGTGAAAATTTTGAGTAAAAACCCAAGTTTTTCCCATATGTAAGGCCTTTTTGTTTACTTATGTATTGTCATAAAAACTTAGTATATTGAGTTTTAGCTACCAACGCCTACTAAAGCCAATTTCTAAGCTCTCATACGTCAAATTTAAAAGGTTTGACTTATAGTAAAAATAGCTCTATCTCTTGATGCTGTTAAAACGAAATCTAAGTTGTCTCATATGTAAAACCTCTTTATTTACTTATGAAATTCACCCAAACCTTCAATATTTATATTAATATCAAAAAAACACATAAAAAACTGGGGCTGTTTGAAATTAAACTTTTAAAACTTTTTGCCCCTTGTTTAAAATGGGGTAAAATTTAAAAATAACACTAATTCTTGAAAAATAGTGTCATAACTCTCAAATAAATGAGCTCACAGAATTGAATTAAGATTTAATAATATATAATAATGTGTATTAAGCATTATATATTAACTTATTTTATAACAGAAACCTTTTTTGGCTTTTTAACCCTTGAAAATACCACTGAAACCCTGTTGTAAGATTAACATTATTGTTAAAGATATATATTAAGAATATTGAGATCTCTCTGTATTTGTAAATAAATATTTGTACTCTTAATCAATGCTGAGGACTTTATTTAGTATAGAACTCCTGCTCAACACCATCAAAAATCCTCAGAATTGAACCAAGATTAAGTAAAATATAATATATTAAATATATTTCAATAAATTGATTTTATTGTAATCAAATAAAAAGAATGTTTTAATTGTTATTTCTTAAAATGATTTTTTTTCATAAATCAATAAATTTATTCATATTACCAAATTTGTGTTTCTCTCAATTAAATACACTCTTATTTATATTTCTAAATTTTTCTCTTTTAAATTAGCTTTTATATACTATTTTAGACTTATTTTAATAAAAATACTAGTCTTTCATTGAAAAGTAGGTATTTTTCTATTATTCTTTATCTTTATTATATAACTTTATTTATTTATGAGTAGATTATTTAAACATCAGATTACATCTGTTAAGATAATTATACTATCATCATGGCTATATTGATAATAAAGTATAGCTATAATTATTAATAATAAGTATTTTTAATATTATGATGGTTTCATATAAATATATATTATTAATTATTTTATTTTATGATATGAAATTCTTAATATTATTGGGGTGGGTTTTCTTAAAAATCAGAACAGGCACAGTACAATAGTCAAAGCAAGATTAATTTAGCTATAAGCTTAATATTCAAACCTTAAGCTTCTGGTTTACCTCATACTGATCCCTAATTTTCTATTATTTCGCCCTCTTCTCAGCCATATTTTCAATATTTATAAGTAACTCATATAAAATAAATTGAGACATGTAGCTCCTGGAAATCCTGATAATTTTTTTCTTCCACAAAACATTTTTAAATAAAGATTAGGAAAATAAACATAAAGCATGTCGTTTTATATTTATCAAAATTCAACTATGCTATTTTTGAATTTCCCATTGCATCTTCCCTCTAATAGTTTTTTCTCTTGAATTTATCTTATGAGATTCTAAGCTTTCCAATCTCAAAAATTTATAGAAAAATAATTTTCTACATAAAACTACGAATCTCCTGTTTTCTCACTCACAAAAACTATAATAATGTGCATGTTTCATTATTACTTTCTATTGAAGGGTTAATTTATCTCAATAAAAATACATTGAATACAAATTCAAATTTACCAATTCCTTTTTTGAGAATTGGAAAATTTTATTTGAAATTCTTTGTGAGTATAAAATTTGAAATAAATTTCTCTTGAACATATGATAACAGGTTGTACATTCTTATTCCCTTATCCCCAAAATTTGCTTTTCTTTCTTTGATAACTGAGAAACAGTATAATTATAGTTTTTGATAATTGGATATTTACTAATTTTCACACCTTTTCACAATTAAGGAAATGAACTTGGGTCCCAAATCATTAAAAAATAATCTCTCGTCATATCATATAATGTGTAACATACTTCACAGTCCAAAAGAAATTAATTGATAGGAATATATTCTGAAATATTATTTACTTCATCAAACGATCATTATCAAAAACCACTACTTATTGAATCCCAATCTTGTGGCTAAATGAAAATAAACTCATTTTCTTACATTTGTTTTATTTTCCATAGAACAATGAGAAATATTATAATAAAGTTTCCCAATCAAAACAGGGGAATACATGGCTATTTCCTTATAAACAGAAGAATGCTCAAATAAGATTTATATTTATTCATATCACTTATCCATATAAATAATAGTTTTCTTTAGAATTAATTTATTTGAAAACTCCTCATAACATAAAAAATATGGAATTAATTTTTTAGATTTAAATTATTCTCCTATCTCAGTTGAGAGAGTTAATTATTTCAATTGAAATTAACTGATATATATGTGAAATTACCTCCTAGGGTTTTTCCAAAGTGAATTATTCATTCCACAAAAAAAATTCATGTTTATTTCCTCACTTATTTTTTTATTCCCATTACTTTTTTAATTATAACTTAATTATCACTATGATATTTTTCAAAAAATGAATATACTTCTTAACTTATGAATAATATTTAATCCGCTGAAATATTTATTGGTAAACTTAAATGTTCTCTTATATGAATATTGCTATCTCATTCCCAAAAAAAAAAATATTAAAACTCAAAAAATTCAATTCACCATTATATAAATGAAATAAATTCTAAAGATCTTCAGCACCTTATTAAAGCATCTTGATAATATTAAGATACAACTATCTTATTTTGGTTAACAAAATTAGACTTATCTTGAAGAATTTCCCTATAAAAGATATATATTTGACTAAAAAGTCATTCATTCTTCTCATTTGTAGAAAATTTATCCGATGAGATAAATCTCTTTAGAATGAGCCAAAGCTCATGGTAAAATTTATTCATTTAAAAAATTTAATCCAACTAATATATTTCAAATATTTGTGGAATAATATGTCTTTCATAAGCTTGACAGATGTAAAGCACTATACTTGAAAGAATTTATTTCCCAAATTTTTTGAAAGAAGTAATCCCTTTCAAGTGTGTTTTCAAGTTGAAAAATTTGAATATATTTTTCTGTTGGCCATTGGAAAATTAAGAATTTTTTCAAAAGGCTTTGTTTCCAGATTCATATAGTTAAGTAGATTAATTTAATCCTGGGGAATATATTACCTAAAATTCTTGTAAGTACCTGAAAAGGGACTTGGACGAAAGGTTTTGAGCTGGGTATCTCTTATGAGGTTTTTAAATAATTACTACAAGATATAAATATTTTTTCAAAAATTTTAAACTACATTTATTCATATATTTACCCTATATTATCAATATGGAAGTTTTTACCAAATTTGGTTCAATTCCTTTTCATAAGCTATGAGCTTAGCCATTATTCATATAAGACAGAAAGGTTTCCGAATTAAATATAATTATTTTCATTAACTCAAACAATATTCTCTTGTTGTTTTCAAAATGGAATATTTGAAGGTTAAAAGGTAGATTTTGCCTTTTGGAGATTACTTAACACTAAATTATGTTTCAATCAATTCAAGAGGATTATTTCCTTTAGCAAGAAATTCGTTTTTTAGACACTTTGGGTCCAAAGAGCCAAAAAAACAAAAAATATATGATGGTAATTATGTATGGCCTTTTTTCATGCTTATTAATTATGATAAAGAACTTGAAAATTAATTGATTTCAATTTCCAAACTGATTTTATGTTAATTCTTTCCAAAAGATTATTATAAAATTATGAATTTTCTCTTCCATTATTGGTAAAAATTTTGGTATCATCAATGGAAAGAATTTTGAAGGCTTCTTATTTATTGAATTTGGGGAAAGTAATATAGAGATGAACATCTCTATGTAAGAATAAATAATATTATTAAAAGATTTTTTCATTAATAAATACACTTAGTATAAATTATTCAGCTTTCTTATTAAATTTTCATCACAGTTTCATTTGACATTTTATTGGAAAATGTTCAAAAAAGCCTTACATTTTGTTGAATTCTCTTTTTTTAATAAATAATTATCCATTCAGAAGTGGAAATTTTCTCAAGATCCTCAATGAACCCTTTTTTGATGGCTTGAGGATTTCCTTGTTAAAGGTATAAAACTTAGGTCCAACTTCTTTCAAATCATGCTCAAACTTTTGTGCAACTCACCTCCATTGGCTAGGTTTGGCCCTTTTTATAGTTGAGCCGGGAACATATTGGATCTGTGAATATTTAATAATCCAATATCTTGATTTTTTGCTTCTTTTTAAAAAACTTTGATTATATTGGGTAATATCAATTTGAATGACTTACATATGAAGGGTGTTAAATGATTTTATAGGAATATCCTCTATCAAATTATCAATAATTATGAAAATAAGAATTCCTTAAGCCTTCAAAGTTTTGTCAAGTTATTTTAATTCAATCAAAAAGTATCCATGAATTGTTGAATCAATTTTAAATTCACCATTTATTGACCCACATGAGCTTATTCAAGTGAAATTTATGATGTTTTTTTACATATATACCAAATACTAAATTAACATTTTTGTTCTAGATTCTTCCATATTCCTATGCAATATTAGCTTTATGCTATATAGATTATAACATTTTCATTTCCTTCCTTTTTCTTTAGTTTCTAATGTTATATTATTTAAGTTTTTTTTTGAATGACATTTCTAAAATGGGATAATTTCTCAGTTTTCCCATTTTAGCAATGTTTGGGTTTTTCTTATATTTATTTCTTGTTTTTGTTTATTTTTATTTTTGAATTTTTCTTCTTTTTTGACTTAATTTTTATAAATATTTCAATTTTTGGGTTTATTTTTTAATTGTTAGAAAGAAAATCTTTTTTGTTTAATTTAATATCAACTTTTTATTTATTGCATTCCAGTTGTAATTTTTTTTAATTTTATTTCAACTTTATTTCAATTTTGTATCAATTCTGCTCCATTTTTTTTTTGAATTTTTCGAATATTTTTTGTTCTTGTTTCTTTGCTTTTTTTCAACTTTATTTTAATTTTTTTTGTTTTGTGATAGGTTTTTCTTTTCATTTTATTTTAATTTCATTTTTATTCTTCTATTTTTCATTTTTATTTAATTATTTCTTATTGATTTTTATTTATTTTTTTAATTTTTGAAGTGTCTGGGTGGAGATACACTGAAATTGGTTTTTCAGCATATACAAATAATTAGATATACACTGAATCCAGTGTATTTCCTTAGACACCTAAAAAGACAAATAAAAAAGAAAATTTCGAATGAAAAAAAAACACAACCAAAGAGATGAACATAAATAACTAAAAAAAGGAAAATAATTATAAAATAAATATAAAAGCAAAATAAAATCAATTATAAAAGAATGCACATATAAAAAATCTTAAATAAGTAAAAATATTGATGAAAAATAAATAAAAAATTATAAACAAAAACCTCAAAACACAAGAGGAAAAACCTTAAAGATTAAAGAACACGATTGAAAATTAAAAAAAACCCATGTTTTTTCTGTTTGAATTGAAAATTAATTTTGATGATAATTTGTGTTCTTTTTATTTTTATTTTGAGAAAAGAGAGAAAATTCTAAAAATTGAAATTGAAATTACAGGGGATATGTAAATGTGCCCAAAGATGATGGAGGTCAAAAAAAGATAAGGGAGCTGTCAAAATTGAATGCTTCAACTTTTTTGAGCTAAAATTTAGATGATTTGTAAAAAAAGAACTATGAACAATTTTGAGGTATCTCCATCAAATTCGAATAATTAGAAAGAAAATTTCAAACAAATTCTCATAGGGACCACCTTACAATACTGAAAGAGTTACAAAAATCTATATGCAAGGAGGTTTCAATTTACAAGAACTTTCACAATGAAAAACTTCAATCACATTAAAAAGAGCTCAGAAACATGTACTAATCTCATGGAGCTATCAAAAAATAATTCTTTCTAGCCAATATCATTCATAATAAAGGGAATGGTGAGAATATTCAGAATAAATTATTTCTGATTTATGCAAATTGATAGCTGAGCTCTGTAATTTTTGCTCCAAGAGCTTGTGTAACCAAGGTTAAGACCAAGTTTGAAAGCAGGTTAGACCTGGGTTGGAACTGCTACCCCCACCAGGGCGCATAGCTTTTTTCTCATGGTTCTTGAAAATTTATTAAGTCAAAGTAAAAGCTTATGATATAATGGTAAAGAAGGTACTCTTAACACTACAATATGTTAGGGAGAGCAGATGTGATAATTTACTTAAAGAGGCTAATGGGGAGAGTTCTTTGAATAGCCAGGAAGTGCAAGCTTTTGTCTATATTTATAAGAGGCTTTTATCTTTCAAAGGTCAAGATTCAAGGGATAATTGATATGAATATCTCTAGCTCAATTGAAGTCAGATTGGAAATCTTCTTCAATTTTATTTTTAAGAGAAATGTTCAAATTTTTTTTTACATAAATTTGTTAATTAAGAAAAAAGTTCCAAGTCTAAAAAATGTGAGTTCTCTTTTGATTGAATGAAGCCAGAAGAAAGTTTTTATTATAAAAATACAAATTTAATCTAATTTAAACTTTTCATTTCTTTTTACACATTTAAAGCTCTATTTATTTTTTGGAATAACCTAAGTTTTTTTCAAATAGAAAAAATTATACCAGGTGAACATTTTCTTCTTCTGAATTTCATTTAATGCAGCTATTAAATACTAAAACTTTTTTCTGAACAAAATGAGTAATAAAAAACATGTAGTTTTTGATTGATTTCATTTTTTTGCATTTTTTGATGATCTCATTTTTGGAATACAAATTTCAACATCATTGGCTATCAGAATAAATGTATAAGCTTATCAAACTAATGCCCTTGCTCCATTTTAAATGAAATATAACTTATTTTCTTACATTTCAAGGCTTTAAATGAAATTTTTCTTTTGTTAACTTAACCTAAATAAAAAGACATAAAGTTCATCATTTTTAAAGCTCTAAAACCTGACTAAAAATTACTTTTTTCATTTTGATTCTTAAAAAGATTGCATTATGAAAATTTTCTTGCTTTATTTTAGTCTTGAATTCTTAGAAAAGTTTTTATGGTTAAATTTGTTCATTGTGCTTATCAATGGATTAACACTTTAAATTATGAATAATACTATTTTTTCTTGAAATCTAAACAAAGGTTGATTTTTTTTGTTATTGTGTTATGATTGGAATATGTAAACCAAGTACCAAATCAATAAATTGAGGTTTTTACAATTAGCTTTTAGAAATCCAAAGAGTCATATATTTTTTTAAAATGCAATGGAAAACTGGGATTTTTTTATCAATGGAGGACAATTCATATGATTCTCGATAAAACCACTGCAAACTCTCACAAATTTGATGCATTTTAAGAGTATAATTCCTTCATTTTCCACTTGGTTTTTCAATATGAAAACCTTCATTCAAAAAAACAATAGTATCAATAATTCAAGAAAAGTCACCCTTCAAAGTTTGATACCTTTTTCTGATAGCTTGGATGCCAATTTAAAATAACATAACAATGGGAATTTTGAATGATATCAAAATTGTCAATGGAACATATGTAGTTAAGTTGAGATAACTAATTTCCTGTTTTAGAATTTATTGCGCAAGCCGTAGGTTGAGGCAGTGTTTGTGGCCCTAGGTGAGAATGAAATCGTTGTTCGTCAAGAAAAATTGAATTCAGCTCATCTTGATCACATCTTGGCTAATCTGATTATTTAGAGTTTTTGGCGATTTCGTAACTAATCCTCCATGTCAGCATCGAATAAATTTGTTAAGCAAGTGTGGAAGGTGAGTTGATCAAGATTCTTTTGATGGATGTTACTGATTCATTTATGTCTTGTATGATTCTTCCGATTTTATTGCTCATGGTCATCTTCATGAAAACTGGTTGATGTATCCACTGGCTTTTCAATACAAAGGACTTTATGAAAAATCAAGGTTAAAAATCACATTTCAATCGATAAAGAACATCAAAAATCAAGCTAAAATTGATGTACTGTTTAAATTTTAGGCCATGACTTTCATTGTTTGAAGAATTTAAAAATCGTTTCAACAACCTCAAAGTTTAAAAATAATCATGAAAAAGATTTAAGGATCAAATTCAAATTCAAAATTGGAAATGAAAATTTAAATCGATTAAAAACGCTACATGGTGGTTTAATTTCAAGCCTAGTTGATAGTTGTGGTAGTCTGAGTTTGTCATTGACAGGCTTATGGTTCACTGGTGTTTCGACCGATCTCAATGTTAGGTAAGTACGTCTTCATCTTCCCAAGATAGTGAAGCCAGTCCTTGACAGGATGGCGTTACATTTAAATTGCTTTTTGCCTGCGTAGTTTTCTACAATCGGCTGGTACAATGGGCGATGAAATCGACATCGAAGCTCAAGTTGATAGCATTGGCCGCACATTAGCCTATACATCTGGTATTTCTTTTTTCAATCTCTCGACTGGAAGCAAAAGCCGAATCTGAAACTGTTAGCATTCCTCCTTTCTTAGTAATAGTAAAAAATCCTGCAACCAGCGAGATATTAGCTCGAGGTAATTTATTACCCTTTGTTAATTATTGTATATATTAAATAAAAACCAAAGGCAAAGCAATCCATGCTGACACTGTTTTTTTGTAGGTTCGCATACAAAATTCATCGCCAAAACAATAAATCATGAAAGAAACGTAAAATTTGATGAGAATGGTGATAGGGTAATTGAAGGTAAAATACTAGATGATGAATAAAAAATGATCTTAGTAATATTTAATTCTTAAGACTTGTTTTTGAGAGAATTGAATATCTTAATTTTTGATATGAGGATTTTTTCTAAGAAAATGCCTGCTTCCAATGAGGTCTTTCGAGACAGCAAGAAATCAATTGAATCAAGATTATATTGAAGATTATATCAGACGCAGTTCCTTTGGCAAATAAGGTGCCTTGAATTTTTTCTCAACAGGATTCTTCATAGAAACACAAATTTTACTTGCTCTCGAATTTCTTTTAACATCCAATTCACGACAGAGACAAGTCAAAGTGTTTCACATTTTTCCAGAACGAACTCTCCAATTTGATCGTTAGATTCTGGCCTTTGAGCTCATTATATCCTCGCAGGTGGCCAGCAAATGCTTGTGAAAACTGTTCTATCCCACATGAAACACTAGGATAACTGCATCAGTAAGCTAGCCCCTTCAAAGCATCAATGGATGGCGAGTAGACAGCAGAAGTTCCAAACAAACCCATTCCTGAAGATTTCCTCATGCTTGCAGAAAACATAGCAACAGTGGTTTTGGTTTCACAAAGACTCAGTCATCAACACTTCGCTGGCTTTTTTGTCATGTCAAGTCTTTCAAATATGGGAATTCATCCTTATGAATGATATATGGGATTATTATTGTTGCGCTGGTGGAAGTAACAGCAGCAAAATGCTATTGTGGGTTAAACAGGCTTAAAGTGAGTCCTGTCCCTCTTTCCAGCATTGTGCAATCTTTGACATTGGGCCCATCAACAGCAGGCCATGTTGCTGCCTGTGTATGGAATTGGATGGGGTAGATGCCAACTGGGAAGGAGTTGCAGCGCTGGGGCCAGCGAAGGTCGTCTCGCGTCCTGCTTGCTCCGACGCGACCGACACTCTTCATTTACGGATATCGGGATCTTGGGATCGGTGAGCCGTCACTTGGTCACACAGATATCGCCACCATCACCCTTGGCTGAAGATCGTCTTCTGGTTAGAGCTCAATATTTAAAGCCTTGCAGATTGTTCCAACAACATCTTTACACATTGTGATAAATTTTTGAGGTACTTGAATCAAAATCCTCACCAAGATTTAGTGGGCTTGATTAATCAAGAAGCTAAATGGGTCGAGGTTTGGCTTCAACAATTTCAATTTGGTACTGAAACTTTTCTTACTTCTATACAACATTACTCGTGACTTTGAAATATTTCTGGGTTATTTTTTTGTCCTGCTTTTATTCATGTTTTGCATTTTGGTTTTTAAAAATGCTAATCTTAATGAGCTTTAAAAAGGCTCATGAACTATACCAAAACTAATGTTAAATAACTGTATTGAAGAAGAAAACTTGTCCAGATCTAGAGCAACTTGAGAGCAATAATCGTACAAAAAGCACCCGCCTGTGCTACGACAAACCAATTCGACGTCTCCCTAAAAGAGTAAAATGCCCCTACCTGCACGTTGCCCTTTGAACAACTTAATATCGAACCATCTAATTTCTCTAGTTATTTGCTTCAGTAATCTTATCGCCCCTAACGCAATACACTGTACACACGCCCTCAATAAGAGCAGTGGTGTGTCTTATTCGACTAACCATCGTTGGCCCAACTTTCTGCTAACTTCTTCGTTAGCGTACATATATATACGTTTCTGAGAATCGTGTTTTTTTCTCAAATTGATAGTTCCTCGTACATTGTAGTTTTTTGCCTGTAAGTTAGCACTTGCCAAATCAAGTAATAGATGTAGAATAAATAGCTAATAATATTTTATACTCACTGCAGTAACTAAAGAAGAATTATTGTCTGTTGCATCAAATTTTACTAGTTGTTTTGTTATTCATCTTTAGTTACTATTCTTTCTTTACTGACTTTCATGCTCATTGCGTTAATCAATATCCTGAGTTTGTTTGATCTTTCAAAATGTAAAACATCAAAAAGTTTTCAGGTAAGAATTTCCTATCAGAAAAGATCAATTAGCTATCGTCAGTACATTTGGTTTCAAAACCCCATACTACGCAGACTAAATATTGAGCCTCGCTTTGAAACTATATCAGCGTGCTTTCCTCGACGCATTGAAATGAAATCTGAAGTGTTTCTTTTTCAAAAAAGATCAAGCAGGCTGTCAAATATGTGTTCAAGCCCCAGTATATTCATAAAACTCAATTTTTTTATTTAATTCCTTTGGACTCATTGGATAATGATATTTGGAAATACTATTAAATCCAGCTGGGTAGTGATGGTGAATCTTGGCACCCAAGGCAAAATGAGCCTATTCAAACTCAAATTTGACAATTTACAATTCACTTCAGTTTTTCGTATCAAATGCTCACAAAAATTGCTTTACAATTATTCCGATGGATGTTACTGAGTTGTGTTGAACAACAAATGTGATCACAGTGAGCTTCCATAAATAGCAAGGGTGGGCGTCAATATGAACTTAAAGGCACTTGATAATCTGTCATAACTGAACCTGTAATTACCTACTTGGAAATTTTAATACATAAAATGACCTTCATTCTTCTCTATCTCATTCCATAAAACTAAATTGATCAAACTAATGGCTAGAGTCTTATAGAAATAACTATGTAGCAAAAACTGCCTTGAAATATAATAACCATTCCTAGACTATAAAAGAAATAATATATTATAGTGTTCAACTCGTTTTTTTCTCCAAAAACCTTCCATATCTATGCATAAAATATTGACTCACTCATATATAAAAACAAATATTTCCATATCATCTTCAATTGAGTTCAATTTAAGTTGTACTTTGTGAATTGAATTTTCTTATTTAGTTATAAATTTGATACATAACTATTTTGATTTACCCAAACAACTATTTAATATTTTTTTGAAAACAAAAATTCTCTATCAACTTAGAAAATTCTATAAATTACAGAATATGAAGAATATTCATGTTATAAACAATATTTCTTACTTATTTTTGAATTTATCAATCTCTCTCTCTATATATATATACATATATCATAAAATAAAACTCAATGAGTATATTTGGAAATAAATAATTTTTTATGTATAATATTTTTCAATTAAACTTATTTTTTTGAACTTTATACATATATTGTATTTTCAGTTTTTCGTTATTATAGCTATTAGAATGTAAATACAGAAATATAAATACATCAAAAAAATATAATCTTAAAAAAAATATGAGATTATATAAAAGAATTAAAAAAAAAAATCAATGGTTAAATAAATAATTGTTTTTTATAAAGAAGAAAATGATTTTTTTTTCTTCAAAATAGATTAAATTATTAAATCATTTCTTCAAAAAAAAACATCTTGAAAGAAAAATATAGCTAATAGTTGACAAGTAAAGTTCTCAAGTTCAAAATTAATTATGTTTCAATCTTGTAAAACATTTTGTATGATTTTTGAATATTTGAAGAATATAATAGATATTAAGAATTTTTTCTTTTCAAAAAAAATAAAATAAAATCAATAAAAAATGAGAAAAATTCTGAAAAGGGTTTCAATTTCAATGGAAACCTAAGAAAGGTTTGAGGTATAAGAAACTTTTATAAATATGAATATAATTTTTATTTAAGAGTTATTAAGCTTAATAAATTTCTGGAATGAAATTAAAATAATAATAATAATATTCAGATAAAAGATGAATTAAAGTCTTATTCAGCTTCTATTTCTAAAATTCATTATAATATACCATTACTCTTTATAATAAAGTATGAAAATTTCAATCAACTCATAAATAATGTTCATTTGAATTATATTAATAGTAATATTAAAGATATAAGGAAACACTTTCTCAATAAATTATTTCAAGACTGTATTTTTTAATGAAAAAAATAAGTTCTTAATATTTTGCCACTTTATGGGGTTTGAAACTAAAAGAAATAATTTTTTTGTAAACTGCAAGTTATTTATTTAAGACAAATTTAACTTCGATATTAATACATATTGAATAAAGAATTATAAAATGTTGAAAACAGAATATCTCAGCTTTTTATAATAATTTTTAGTTTAGTTTTTTGCTGGAAAATTGATTTAGATTTCAAATAAAATATACAAATTTTTATTAAGTAGTTAAGATTTATTTTTATTTCTTTTTTAAAATAATTCAATCACAAATGAAAAACCAATTCAATATTTCTCTTTAAATGATTTGAATTATTAGATTATTAATTCATTTCATTATACCTTGAAAGTCAAAAATTGAAACATTTCAAAAATGCTTTAAGCCTACTTTAGGGATTTATGGCTTCCTATTTTGTATCTATTACATTTTAATTAGATTTTCTGTACTTATTAAGATTAAAATATTTCTCACAAGATCTATCCTCCATTAATAGACCATAGTAGCTTACAGTTTAATTTTTTGAAAGTATCAATCTAAGCTATATATCTAGAGAACCTTAATAATTCTTAATTCAAATGAAGACATAATTAAAAGAATGGGCTTTTCTAGGATAAAACAAATTTAATTCACTGACATGCATCAAATCTGAAATTATCAAGACAAAATAGAAATTCTTAATAAGTTATTATAAGGAAACTATAGCTTGGGAATAAGTAATCTCTCTTGTAAAGCTATCTTGAAAAGACTTTTGTTTTGATATAAGGTTTCTCTAGGAAATATAAATACTTAATGAAGCTAGATTCAATGGCTCAATATCCTTTTTTTATCAATTATTCAACTTATTTTCTTAAAATGCTTCAGATAAGGGATTTCTAAGAAGTTTCTATTCAGCTTATAGCCATACTTGATATCATTTTATGAGATTGGGATAGGGATAAATAAAAAATTTAAGGTGTTCTTACTTAATACTTATGTCACCATGCATTGGCTAAACCAGTCCTGGTTTGGATGAAAAAAAATTATTTTGGAACTGAATTTTAAAAATTTCTTTTTTATTTCACAAAAGTACTTATTGTGAGTATCTTTATCATGAGGCACAAGAAATAATCAACAACTTTTGGGTCATGTTCTGTATTTCATGACCAGGGTGGCAACAACGCTCAAAATAAATATTAATTTGTAAAAAAACCTGAATGGCACCACTAGGTCAGGTCAAAAAAACTCCTGATAAAGCACCAAGTAAGACAATTCTCCTACCACAATTTAGTATGGTGGCTCCTCCTCATTAAACCATACCTTCAGGCACATGAGATGGGCAATGGTGCAAGTACACAGTTATGCACGTGCAGGTGATTTGAGACGACCACTTTGAGAAAAAACTCACTCAAAACTTGCAGATGGGGCAGAAATGCTCATTTAACAAAAGTAAATATTCCCCACATTGGGGAATATTCAATTAATAACCTGATTCTGAAAATTTATCATGTTAATATAAAACAGGATAATGCAGAGGTAAGAAAAAACACATCCTCCAATAACCAATAATATATTCAGCTTTAGACATTGGATTGAGGTTCTGTAAATAAGCAAGGACCTCATCTTTGTGACACTGGGGTGCAGAAACATTGGTTTCAATAGGAATTTAGCTGAGATGCCCCATAAGATCATAATGAGCTGGTTCACTGAATTGGTTGCAGTCACTCTAAAGTATTTGAAATTTGCGCTCAAGGGAGCTTTGTGACACTATCTGAGTGCACTTGTTCATAAGAAAGGTAATAATATCATTGGTACTTTAAGATGACAATCCCCTTTTGTTGAAAATTCCTTCTCTGTACCTTTGGTTGAGAAAGATGGAAATTAAGGTGTCATTATTGTCCATTTTGATATGGACATATTTCTTGAGCTTGGTTTATGCAGAATGACATTCTTGCTTCCAATTATGAGGACTTACCTTCTCAGTGCACAAGAATAGTAATAATCACATGGTAATATGGGAGCACTAAGTTCTTTGTTGGGAGTTTTTCTTGGAAGACATTGCAGCATATTCCAAAGAGGCTCAAGATAGGCTCCAGGAATTAAAGGGGAATCAATACCTCCTCAGTGTGATGATACTTGCTACCTTGATTGGAATTGGTGTGAAATTGAATTATGAGCTTGAGCTGTTGAGCCCTTTGGATCTGGTGTAAGAAGAAATTCCAGAATGTCCTAATTATGTTGATTGGTAAGACTTTGGGATCACAAGTCTCATTGAAGTGGTGTATTAATGAATCACATGTCTTACCTGATCCTTGGATGTGGGAGCAAACGTTTCTCAAAGCTCAAACAATTATGTATCAGATCTAAACATCTGATTACATACATGTGGCTGTGAGACTTTGAGATATGACCACATATCCAAAAAGGTCACAAGAAAACTTTACAATAGTTATCTTGAAATGAGTAAAAATTCCAAAAATAGGCATAAAATCTTAATTAACTTGGAACCTAATGAGCCAAAATGTGAGATAGATTACACCATTAGACTCCTCATGATAAAATGCACATATATCATTTCTATGGCATATCTGTAAAGTCAATAATTAATGAATAATAAGTAACAATACCATAAAAAAGACATAAATTCTTATTTATCTTGGAAAACAATGAATCAACTTTTGAAACAAATATTATCATTGGATTCCCCATGAAGAACTACACATATAGAATTTTTATTTCATATTTTTCAAGTCAATATTTAAGGAAATAACCTGAATATATGCACTTTTATGATCAGTGCATATATTCATGATTTTTACCTCATATCTCTTAAAATACACATGATATAGAGTTCAACAAAAAATATTGTTATCACATAATCATGGTAGGAATTCAGATCTGAACTTTATTTGAAAAGCTATAAACAAGGTTATAGCTTGTAAGGGTTTATTGAAGAAATTGCTATAGGTGTTGACCACTGTTGTGAAAGTGGTCCAAACTTCAAATTTAGTGAGCATTCATGTTCTAATAGTTCATGTGTGAAGAATTATGTAGTTTTTTATCATTATATTGAAGGTAAAAACCCTTTAAATAATGGTTTGAAGTTTGAAATAGTGAATTTCAACAGAAAAGATGAGTTACAAGAAAAATCATCAGAAATAGAGTTTTGATGATGTGATGAAATGGAATTGGAAGTTTAATTATGACATTTTAAGATATTAGGGTAAGCCCTCTGATAGGCTGTAGCATGTATAACTTCAAATCTATCAATGATCAAAGCTTAAGCTTAAATTTGATCATTTATGATCACTCACTGTAATCTTATTTTAAGCTTAACAGTTATATAAGTGATAAAACTGGTGAATAATATTAGCTTGTGATTAATAATAATTAGATCTACAAATTTTAGGCTTCTGCCAAGCCTATGATATCATCAAACCTAGAGCTATACTGATAACTCTAAATAATGGCATAATAATGAGGTAAGATGGTTTAATTATGATGTAATCATCACTAAACCTTAAAATACTGATCAATTCCAGTGGATAACATTGGTAAACCTCTACTAGAAGCCTTTTGGACTCTAGGAGGGAAGAGTTTACTATGAATAGAGCTATTTTTACTCCATTTCCCCCTCAGATGCAACAAAAAACATTAAATTATTAAACCAAAGGTAAGAGCTTTCTTCTTTTTATATAAATATACTATATATTAAAAGAATCAAGTTCATCTTTATTTTAATCATTAATTTTGACATGATTAAACCAATTTTTAATTTTTTTTGTTAAATTTCTCCAAAAATCTATATTTCCATGTAAAAGAAGAATATTTGTGATTTCTTTTAATTTTTATTGTGGATAGAATTTAAATAAGTTGTATTTATATTTTTTGGAGTAAAATTATTCAAAATTATTATATTGAGTGTTAAAAATAGGTTATTTTCTCTTTTTATGATAATTTCTCTTTATTATTACCTTTTTAATAATTTTTGAATTAATATAAATAGTATTTATATTAATTCATTACTCTAATATTAGTATATTATTGTTATAATTGTCTTTTATTATTAGAAAACAACTATTTACGCTTTTATTATTTGTTTTTAGCAATAATAAAGTGCCATAAATATATTAATCTTCTTAATATATGATTTATATTGTTATATTCATTTAATAATATAAATATTTTATGCCATAATTATAATAATTCTTTATTATTAGAATTATCTTTTAGCTTTTTTTTAAAAATTGATAAGGACATCCAGATTACAATAAGTAAAATATTGGAGATTTTTACTTATTGTTTCATAGTAAAACCTTACATTTGAGGGCCTGGCTGTGATATTTACTTAAAAGACCTTGAAAAAGGATTAAAATTGGGCTTATCCAATAATAAATCATATTTATTGATTTTAAGAGCTATTGAGGCATTCAGAAAGCAATTGTACTGTCATAAACGTGGTTTTTTACATCCTTAGACTTGCAAAAACTTTCTTTGAGTTACTCTAGCAATCAAAAAAAGTTCTTTTTAAGTTAAAAATAAATTTATATTATAAGTTAATTTAGAAAATAATCTTATTAATTTTGTTTTATTCTTTAAAACTCAAAATATGAAAAATCATAAAAACAAAAAACCATTAAAAAAGTTATTTTTGTTCTTTTTACTCATTTCTTTTATCCATTTTGTTCATTCAAAGATATAAAAGCAATTCTTATGTGGACATTGCCACATATTATCAAAAATAACACTTTTTAGAAGAAAGACTTATATTTCTTTGTCTTTTTTAGTGTTTTCAGACAATGCAGCAGAGGATAATTAAACCACTGTTGAGAAATTGGTGGAAGAAACTTGTACAAGTTCTCTAGCACCTATTGTAAATAAGAAAGAGAAAGCTAAGAAATTAGTCTTTCCAGGGCCCACTATTCAGGACTCTGAAGGTGAGTACCTCTCTTTAAATTGCCATAAAAAAATTTCAGTGTCATGAAATATTTTTCTCTTCTCAATTATGACTACTAGAAGAGGATCACAATACTCCATCCAATAAGATGGAGCTGGATTTAGAAGTAGAATTGATCCCTCAAAAGGGAAAAGAAAGGGAAAAATACCCAGTGGAACAGAATCCACACAAGGAAGTGCCATATCCCAAAGGCAAGTAACCAGAAATGCCCATAATATCTGAGCCAAAGTTAACACTAGGTATGAGTAACTCCAACAGATATAAATCAAGTGTAGAGGGCTCAAATAGACATTTATATGAGCCAGTACAAACAGTACTACAAAGTGTTAAAGGAAAAGGATTGGGAAATGTTTCCACAAATCCACCAAGGAGTGATGAACTCCTGGCAAATCCTGAAAAATTCCTCAAAGAGGAGGAAATAGTGAGATACTCCAATGGATGGAATCCACTATCATCCAAGCCTCAAATAAAAAATATCAAGGAATAAAATGCCAAAAGGAGGGAGGAGAGGAAGGAAGAAGCCCCAGTAGCTTCTACCAGCAAGCCTCAAGCCAACCAAATTTCCCAAGAATGGAAGAAGAACAAAAAAGAGAATTGGAGGAAACCATCTTCCCCAAGCTAAAGGATCCCAAAAATTCAAAAAGATGTCATGGACAATGTCTTCAACATGGCCAGAACCTTGATGGAATTCAAGGACAAAGAGGAACAAAGAATGAGAAAACCTCATTTCACAAAGAAATAACTTTGTCTCCTGATGTTGTAAATACTTAAACAGAAATCAAAAATAGTATTTTACCTTTCAAAGACATTGAAAATGGTTTATTATCCTTGAAAGAAATAAATTATAGCTCATCATCTTTAACAAAAATTGTTGCACAAAATAAAAAAGAGTTTGATAGCATTAAGTTTATTGCTGAAAATAATAAACCAAAAGTTCCAATTGACAATACGCAAAAATTAATACAAGGACAACAGGAACTGTATAGATAAATAAAATATATTAAATAAAGAACTTTGAGAATTAATCATGATTTGAATATTGATAATCTTACAGAAAAAGTAAACAAATTAAGTATTTCTGTGGAAAAATTTGAAGAAAATACTTCAGCATATCAGAATTTACTTCTAGACCATGTAGAAAAAAGTGATGAAGCAATAATGAATCTTAAATATGACATTCAAAGTGAAATAAGACTTATTACTTAAAAAATGGATAAAATAAGGGTGGCTCACTTAAATATGCAAAAGTTATCAACACCAATTTTTCATATAAGAAGTCCTGTTAAACCAAAAGAGGAAATAACAAATCCATTCATAAAAGACTTCAGCCATCAAGAAAATAACCAAAGTCTTGATGAAAAAAGAACCTCAATTGAAAGAATGTCCAACATTCACAGGTGAAGGTGAATATGACCATATGTCATTTATTAAAAAAACTGGGATGTTACAAGAAGATTATTCCATACCACATGAATTAATCACTGCCATATTACATTCATTATTTGAAAAAATCTGAAAAAAGATGGTATTGTGGCATAAGACAAAAAAATGGCAAAAATATTTGGTATTGGTGGAAAAATGAAATAATCACCAAGTGTGAAAATGATGCCTGGAGGTATAAGATAGAACATGCATTTGAAAATTACTTCTTTGACCCAGATAAGGATAAAGCTTTGACTTGGTTTTTAAAAAAAGTTTAAAGATTAGATTCACTGTATCCAGAAATGTTACAGAAAATGGTGCATATGGAAATACTCAATAAATGTAGAGGGGAACTGGAACATGCCCTGAGAAGCAGGTGTATAGAGCCATGCTCCACAGAAGAGTATATCAATGCATTAGAAGATATAGTGAAAAGAGCAAAAATTGGCAGAACATGGAAAAAATTGGATATTCAAAGTCCAAAAAAACTATTTATCAAGAAAGATAAACCAAAAGAACCTTTCAAAAACAAAACACCCAACACCAATGAGCAACGGAAATTCAATAAATGTGGAGGTATTGCAAACTTGGCCAATAATTGCCTTAAAAAGGCAAAAATCAATGAAATTGTTGAAACAAAAGACCACAATGATAAATAATATGAATCTGAGTCTGAAAAAAGACACTGAAGAGCCAGAAACCTCTGAAAGTGATGAAATTAATATAATTAATGCACAAATTAATAATGTTGATTTAACATATGAAGTATTAGATGTGAATTCAAACTTACCACAAGTTGGAACATCTGATACAAGCCTCACAAACAAACAAGATGCAAAGCTGTATAGAACCAAACCAGCAAAAGGAATGGGATATACAGCTGGAAAATGAAGTATAAGTATTGTCATAGTTGAAAACCAAGAGGAAAAAGAAAACTTAGATACAGGGGCATAATGTACCTGTGTTGATAAAGATTACTTAAAAACAATTATAGAAGATTGGGAAGAAGGACTTATATCAATACAAGGGGTTAAATTTAGTAGTGCAAGTGAAAGCATGAAGCCCCTTGGAATAGTTGTCTTAACATTAGTTTTTCCTCACACTTCCCAATGTATAGGAATGAAAGTAGAGTTTTTAGTAATGGACAACTGTACTAGTAGCCATTTTATACTTGGGAATGATTACTTTTCAATTTATGGCATAGATATCTCTAATAAAAAAGACAGATATTTTACCGTAGGAGACAATAAGAGGAAGAAATTTGGTTGTTTAAATAACAAAAAACAAATTACAGTTATAAAAAATGAAGAGGAAAGCCCACAGAAACAATTCTTCATTAATTAACAACTTAATAAGGCAGAATTCAATCAAGAACTAACAGAAAAAATGAAAGAAAAACTGATTGATCTCTCTTTTAAATACAAAAATGCCTTTGAAACTGACAAAGAACCACTAGGTGCAATAATTAGGCATGAAGTAGAAATTATTCTTAATGTAGAAAAACCTTATCCACCCTTACTAAAGAGACCAGCTTACCCAGCTGGCCCAAGAGCTAGAGAAGTGTAAGAGGTACACATTAAAGAATTAATGGACCTTGGAGTATTTAGAAAAGTAGGACATAATGAACGAGTAGATGTCACTACACCTGTGATTATAACTTGGCATAATCAAAAATCAAGGATGGTAGGCGACTTTAGAGCTCTAAATACCTATACTATCCCTGACAGATGTCCAATACCCATAATCCATGAGACATTAGCACAATTGTCACAGGCTAAGCTCATTGCAGCCATGGATTCTCTAAAGGGTTTTCACCAAAATTTCTTAACTGAAAATGTCAAAAAACTACTGAGGATAATAGTCCACTGTGGAATTTATGAATACTTAAGAATGCCATTTGGTATTTAAAATGCACTTTTCTGTGAGCCTTAAGGTATATTTTACATACCCAAATAGGCCACAATTATCTTAAAAATAAATTCTGAATTATGCATAACCCATAAGTCATGCATATATTCAAAATTCATCATTTTTGATTTCAGAAAAGATGAATAACATTTTATTGAGTAGGTAAATCCATAGATTCAAGGCCAGATTTGGATTCTACACAAATATTCACCCAGGGTAGCTCCATAGAGTGAATAAGCTCAAATCAACTCTTTGAGGTGGTAATATGGAAAATACTTTGATACCACATCATCAATACCACATAAAAGATCTGTGAAAATTTTGGTTTTTCTCTATTTCACGCCAAAATAATGGGAATGTGAGAAATCCCATGTTACATACACACTAAGAATAGTGTTATGCATGTTTTGAGAGCTTAATATTATGGTACTCTTACATGCACTTTTGGTACACCCATAGTGGATATCTCACTTGAAGCTTAAAATTCTATTTTGACATAAAAAATAGGCAAGGGGACAAAAGACATCAAAGAGAGCCAGGGTACCCAGCTTCTGAGGCCTCTGAGGCATGGAAAGCTCCAAAAATTTTATCAATGGTTGATCTTGGCCCAATTAGTAAATCAAAACCTTTTGGGAACTTGGTTACCATTTTACAACTACAGTAAATATCAGAAAATAGAAAATAACCTGCTATTTTGACGTGCCAAGGAGGTAAAGAACAATTTAGACTCCTGTAACCATGTCAATTCTTAATTAATTACCATGGATAAACCCCAAAATAGTAATAAAAACCCTTTTTGGACTAGTATTCATTGATTTACCTCATAGCAAGCAGCCATACACTGCTATTTGCAATTCTATGTAGAATTGAGGTAATAACTTAAAAAATTCATTAAAAATACAATTCTTGATAAATCTTTCTGAAGCCTTCAGGAAAAATTAATAACTTTATAATTCATATCAAAACCAAAAAGAAATATAGTTTTATATCTAAAATTAAAAGTTTTACTTACAGTCCATTTTTGATGATTCCACGTGAAACACAGAATCTTTAAAAATTTACAGAAAATACATTCTGTAATTAAATTTCCAATAACATTGATAGCTTTGAGAAATAAATGATTATCTTGGAATAAAAGAAGATCTACAGTTGTTACTCCTTTTATTCTTAACCATAAATGGGTTGGTAGTCATGTAAAAGCCTTAATCAAGTAATTATGATAATCTTATGTGACAACAAATGATGCAATCAATAATCCAAAAAGGTTTATTGTTTTCTCACTCACTGGCTTTTAGTTTGCTCCATGGCACCCCTCTGTGAGCTGTCTTAGACTTAAAAGAGGCCTCCTCTTGCTGTTTTTTCCACATCATCACATTATTATATTATACATTTATTACCAAACAAGTATTAGCTAAAGCTATTTCTTAAGTGTTTTATTCTTTCAGAAATCAATCAGAAAGACTTGAAATCATAGAAATCAACTATAATTTGTTGTAATACTGTTATAAATCAATTTTGACCCATTAAATCCACAATTCTACGTCAAATTTCTCTACTATTATCATCTAAAAGATTCATTGGATTAATAGTGAGTAATTTATCTCAATTTTTAAAGTTTTTCTCTAGTGATAGTTTTCTTCAAGAATTATCTTTATAATTAATATTTTAAAAGATAATTATATATTAAAATGATTTTATTGTTTTAATAAAAGAAGTTTTTATTATTGAATTCTTCTTGTAATTGATTCTTGTAGACAATTACTACTTACTGTAATAATCACTAGTAGTGTATAACACGTAAAAGAAATAATTCTTCAATTATTTAATTGTGGTTATAACAATTCTTTATTGTTATATTTCATAAGAACAGTCATAGTAGTGTTGATTAATAGTAATATTATCAACAGTTTCATAGACACATCTTACATTATCCATCATCAAAGAATGATGAATACCATATTTCCTGAAGAATTATCAGAAGGATAGTTAATTATCTATATTGATGATATAATAGTTTACTAATAATCTCAGGACAGTCACTTAACAAGACTAGAAAGGGTCTTGCAAGAAATAGTACAAGTTAATATGAAAATTTCCTTTAAAAAATGTCATTTGAAATACACTGAACTGAAAGCACTAGGACATGTTGTATCTGGACTAAGTTTAAACATAGATAAAAACAAGGTGGAAGCAGTACTACTGAAACCAATACCCAAAAAAAAGAAATAAAATCATATCTAGGATTTGCTGGTTATTACAGACAGAATATAAAAGACTTTGCAAGAATTTCCAGATCCTTGTGCAAGCTCTGTGACCAACAGACAGTCTATGGAATGACTGAAGAAAGGGTTAAAGCATATAAGGAATTGAAAAATTCCCTCACAAATTCCCCATTTCTTCTAATGCCAGATTGGAAACTACCTTTCAAGCTGTACATTTATTCCTGTGGAGAAGGACTAGGTGCTGCACTACACCAAACACAAATCATCAATGATAAACCTGTTTATGGACCAATTTTTTTTATTTCAAGACAAATGAAGCCAACAGAGGCAAGATATGGAGCAAGACAAATAGAATGTCTTCTCTTAGTGTGGGCTTTAGAAAGGGTGCACTACTATCTGTATGGAACAGTGCTTGATGTGATAACAGACTGTAATGCTTTAAAATCTTCATTGAGCATGAATACACCAAATAGACACATGCTGAGATGGCAAATTGCTATCCAGAAGATAGAGGAAATATGACTATAGTTCATAAATCTGGAAATATTCATAAGAATGCAGATGGTCTTAGCAGATGGGCTTTAGCAAATACACTTGAAAACCAAGCATGGGTACCACAGGAAGAGCATCATATAGAAGGCATATGTGTCACAGATATTGGTACAGAATTCTTTAACCAAGTTCAAGAAAGCTATAAAATTGACAAAAACTGTCATATCTTATGCCAAATTCTAATGAAAGACTGTAAAGACCCATCACTCTCATCCAAACTAGATGAAGCACAGAAAAAAGCATATGATGAAGGAAGATTCCACCTTCTTGATGGAATCCTCTATCATAGGACTAAACATACATGTGTTATGAATTTAACAGACAAGACTCTGATAAACACTATACTATGTGAATGTAATGATAGTGTTGCATCTATACATCTCTCAGAGGACAGAACACTAGAAAGGTAAAACCCTGCTCTTGGTGGCCAAATTGGAAGAAAGATGTTTCAGAATACTACCAAACCTGTGACATATGTCAAAAAGCAAACATAGCCACAGGAAAGAAATTTGGATTGATGATCCAAATCTAGGAACCAAAATACCCTTGGGAAATAGTTCACATGGACTGGGTAACAGCCTGTCACAGGGGCTCTTATGGAAGCAAGAGTGGCCTGGCACTCAGGAATCAAGAACTCACTTGAAGGGCTCCAAAGGATATAAGAAATAATAATGATTAAATTTCTTTAAAGAAGAATAAGGGAAAAGACAAGTATGCCAAATATAAAAAAAAAGATAAGAAGCCACAGGCCAAAGATGATAAGAGAAGCCAACCAATTGAATCCTCAATTCACTGTTTCAACCTTCCAGAAAAGGAAATGGAATTAGCAAAGGATATGACCACCAATATTCACTGACAGGCAAGGAAGAAAAAGAGAAAAGCTGCTGAATGACTGAATTCAGATTATCAGAATTAACATTAATAAAGTAAAAGAAAATAAAGATAAAAATAAATCCATTATATTAATTAACTGGGGAAAAAGTCCCCAGGTGCTAAAAGGTAGCCAGTATATGTGAAAAGTTGAAAGACTGATCCTGGAAGGTGAGTCACTGGCTGTATTGTCTGAATTGGGTCACTACAGATCTGGCCATCTTGAAATTTGAACTGTGTGACTGAATTCCCACAGTGGAATATGAATTGGCCCAATTGAGCCAAGTACATACAGCTTGATTGATTCACGCCTGTATGGACCAATTGAGTTGTCCAAGGAGTTTTGAAATACTTGATGACTTGACAACTGATTGAAATAATGTATAACCTCTGAGAATGGCCCTTGGAATAATCCTGAATGAATTGCCAACCCAACTACTGTGAGCCTTGAGGTATATTTTACATACCCAAATAGGCCACAATTATCTTAAAAAGAAATTTTGAATTATGCAAAACTCATAAGTCATGCATATATCCAAAATTCATCATTTTCAATTTCAGAAAAGATGAATAACTTTTTATTGAGTAAGTAAATCCATGGATTTAAGACCAGATTTGGATTCTACACAAAAATTCACCTAGGGTAGCTCCATAGAGTGAATAAGCTCAATTTAAGTATTTGAGGTGGTAAAATGGAAAATACTTCAATACCACATCATTAATACCACATAAAAGATCCGTGAAAACTTTTGTTTTTCTTGATTTTTAGCCAAAATAATGGGAAAGTGAGAAATCCCATGTTATATATACACTAAGAATAGTGTTATGCATGTTTTGAGCACTTAATATCATGGTATTCTTACATGGACTTTTGGTACACCCATAGTGGATATCTCACTTTAAGCTTAAATTACTATTTTGACGTAAAAAATAAGCAAGGGGGACAAAAGACATCAAAGAGAGCCAGGGTACCCAACTTCTGAGGCCTCAGAGGTGTGGATAGCTCCAGAGCATGGATCCATGGCTCACCTTGGCCCAATTGGTAAACTAAAACTCTTTGGGAACTTGGTTACCAAGTTACACCTACTGTAATCATAAGAAAAATAGCAAATAACCTGCTATTTTGACGTGCCAAGGAGGTAATGAGCTACTTAGACTCCTGTAACCACGTCAATTCTTGATTACTTTCCATGACTAGACCCTAAAAGAGTAATTAAACCCTTTTGGGATCCATATTCATTGATTTACCTCATAGCAACCAGCAAAATACTGCTATTTGCAATTCTACGTAGAAATGAGGTAAAAACTTCAAAAATTCATTAAAAATACAATTCTTAATGAATCCTTCTGAAGCTTTCAGGACCAATGAAGAACTGTATTATCTATGGTACAACCAAAAAGAATTATAGTTTCACTAGTAAAATTAAAAGTTTTACTTACAGTCCATTTTTTGACCATTCTACGTGAAACACTGAATCTTCAAAAATTCACAGTAATTACAACCTGTGATGAAATTGGCAATAACATTGATAACTTTGAGAAATCAATGATTATTTTAGAATAAAAGAAGATTCACAGATGTTACTCCTTTTATTCTTAACCATATTGGGGTTGGTAGTCACGTAAAAGCATCAACTAAGTAATTATGATAATCTTACGTGACAACAGATGATGCAATCATTAATCCAAAAAGGTTTATTGTTTTCTCACTCACTGGTTATTCAGTTTGCTCCATGGCATGCCTCTGTGAGCTGTTGTTGACTTAAAAGAAGCCTCTTCTTGCTGTTTTTTCCAATCATCATCTTATCAATTTATTAAATCATTATTACCAACAAAGTAAGTATTAGTTAAAGCTATTCTTAAGTGTTTTAAATCTTTCAAAATCATCCAGAAAGACGTGAAATCAAAGAATCCAACTATATATTGTTGTAATACTTTTATAAATCCTTTTGATCCCTTAAATCCACAATTCCACGTCAAATTTCTCTACTCTTATCTATCAATAAGTTCTTTGGAGTATTAGTGAGTCATTTATTCTTAATTCTTAAAGTTTTTCTCTATTAATAGTTTTCTTCAAGAATTATCTTTATAATTATTCTTGCAAAAGATAATTATATATTAAAATAATTTTATTATTTTAATAAAGAAGTTTTTTATTATTAAATTCTTCTTGTAATTGATTCTTGTAGACAATTACTTGCTCACTGTTAAAATAACTAGTAGTGTTTAACACGTGAAAGAAATAATTTTTTAATTATTTAATTGTGGTTATAATAATATTTTATTATTATATTTCATAAGAAAAGACATAGTACTGTTGATTAATAGTAATATTATCATCAGTTTCATAGTCAAATCTTACATTTGGGGGCCTGGCCGTGTTTTTTGAACCTTGTACCCTTAATTAATATATTTTTAAGCTCTAAAATATATTAATTGAATATTTTTTTCTTTCATTTTAAAGTCAAAATAATTCTTATTTTTGAAATTGTTTTGGAAATCTTTTTCATTGAGGAATTTGGTTTAATTTTATACTGTTTTACACGTGGCTTTTTCACATCCAAAAACTTATAAAATTATTCTTTGAGTTACTCTGAATTAATTTTCATTCAAAATCTTAAATTTCAATTTTTTTTCTTTAAAAAGAATAATTTTTTTAATATTAAAAAATAATAAAATTTATAAAAAATCTTTTAAAAATATCTTAAAACACAAAAATAATTTCTTTTATCAAATTTTTTTTCTCTTTAAGTGTCTTTAATCAAATACTGTGCAGCTGGTAACAGACTCAGTAAAAGATACATCAATAGTCCTGAATCTTCAGAAGCAGAATCTGAAGACAGTATTGAGGTGCAGATTGCTAAAAGAGGCACCTTATTCAACTCAGAAAAAGCTAAATTACCACCAAAAGGTGTGTATTTTATCTTATATTTTCACCTTTTATCTTTAAATTGACATGAAAATGGTGCATACCAGAAATGGAAGCAACTATTCAGTCCAACCAGATGGATGTGGACAAGGAAGAGGCAAGACCAAATCCAGAAGTGCCAAATCTTCCACAAGAAAGACACATCTGGAGGATGCCAGAGTTGCCCCCCATTCCCCAAGGTCTGTACCAACAGATTTTGACGTAAATTCTGAGCCTGAACTGATTTATGGTAATATTTCCAGGGCTGAACCACTTTCAGGTGGCAGCAATAGAAATATATCAATGCCAGTACAAAAACTGGTTCAGAGTAGCCAAGGAAGAGGAGTGGGAAATCTGCCCAAGCCTTTGGCAGGGGGCCATGAACTCTTACTTACACATCAAGAGCTTTCTGGGTCAGGAGAAGACCATAGAACTCTTAGGAGGATGGAGCCCCCTGTCTTGCAAAGACAAGGTCAAAAAGATAAAGAATTGGTTGAAGAACCAAAGTCTTTTATCCATAGACCAGAAGAAAGAGTTGGAAATGACTCCAGCTTTGGAGACAGAGGCACCAGTGGCATCTACCAGCTCCAAACCAGCTCCAGAAGCATCCAAGGACAAGCCCAAAGGACCTCAAAAGAAACAGAGAGGTCCCAAGAACCATCAAGGCAAGGGCAAAGGCAAAGCCAATTGGCACAGACCTTACCCACAAGGGTACAGGATCCCCAAATTGGAGCCTTCAGCCATGGACAGTGTCTTCAATATGGCCAGAACTCTTATGGAATTCACAGCCAAGGAGCAGGAAAGGATGAACAGGACTTTTCCACGCAAATAAATGATTTACATAGAAGTATTAGTGTAGAAATTGGCAAACTTGAGTCAAAGTTGAAGCAAATTACATTAGACATCAATGATTTGAAGAAACATGACAAGCAACATTCTGATTGACATCAATTGACAACTGTCACCCTTGAGTCAATTAGCAATGCTTGTGAAAGAATTGAGAACCAATTTCAAAATAATGACACAGAGGATCCTTCCATTTTTAAAGTAAATGATAGACTTAAAACTCTTGAAGACCATGTCTTACAAATAGTTAAGAACACCAATCAATTTGCTATACATTTAGCAAAAAGTGACAGTGAGAGGCAGAAATTGAAGAATGATATAATTGCAAGTGTGGAGCAAATTCATAAGAATCATGAACCACATATGCCAAGACATTCTACACCTTTGACTGAAGAAAAACTTTCTGTAAAAGAAAGTTTGACTCCATTCTTAGGAGAAAATGCCTACTCGGCAAGAGATATTCCCAAAATAGAAGAATGGCCAACATTCTCTGGTGAAGGAGAATACAACCATATTGAATTCATAAGGAGTATTGATATGTTGCAAGAAGACTTTAATATACCTGATGAAATCATAGTGGGAAAATGACACTGTTTGTTTACCAGAACTGCAAAGAAATGGTATTACAAAATGAGGATTGATCATGGTAAACATGACTGGTCTTGGTGGAAATCTGAAGTGATTACCAAATGGGCCAATAATTCTTGGAGGTTTAAAATGGAGAATGCTTTTGAAAGTGCCATTTTTAACTCAGAAAAAGACAAACCACTTACTTGGTTCTTCAAACAAAAAGACAGATTATCTGCTTTACAACCAGATATGTCTGACACTATGATTAATATGAAAATATTAAGAAAGTGTGGAGGAGAACTGGAACATGCTATCAAAAGCAGATGTGTGGAACCCTGTTCAACAGAGGACTAAATTAATGCTATGGAAGATATCATTACCAGAACAAGAATTGGTAAAACTTGGGTTAAAAACCCAATAGAGTCCAAAATAGTCTCAAAGATTCCTAGAGAAGAAAGAAGACCAGAAAGACCTGTCTTGAAGTGTCATAAATGTGGAAGTACTTCACATTTAGCCAACACTTGCCCTAAGAAGACAAAAGTCAATGAAGTTCAAGTCATTGAAGAAATTCAGTGTACTGAGGAGAAAGAAGAGTCTGATCAAGATTCTGCAGTCTCTGAAGATACACCAGTGGAGGACTATCCCATTGAAAACATTTCAGCTTTCTTTGAGGTCACAGAAGTCCATACCCACTTGCCACAGTACAGTGAGGATTGCTGCAACCTGATCAATATCCAAGATGCCAGAATGTGTAAAACAAAACCTGCTAGAGGAAAGGGTTATACTGCTGGAGCATCCTGTATCACATCAGTTCTGATGAGTGATATTGAAGCCAAAGTAAATTTGGATACAGGGGCATTTTGCACTTGTGTTGGCAAAGATTATCTCCAAATTATACTTCCTGAATGGAAAAACCATCTATTACCAATAGAAGGTGTACAATTCAGTAGTGCCAGTAACAATATGTACCCCTTGGGCATATTGGACACTAATATTGTATTCCCACATCCAGCAGGAAGTGTAAGAATGAAAACTGAGATTGTAGTAATGGATAATTGCACATCTCAGCACATCATTCTTGGAAATGATTACTTAAATATTTATGGTATTGATATAAATAACCATAAGGACAGATATTTCACAATTGGAGATAACAAAAGACAAAAATTTGCTTTCTCCAATATGCCAAAACAGATATCTGTAGTATCTTCTGTCAAAGATACTTACAAAGATGAATTTGTGTCTAAACAACTTGTTGAAGCACAAATCAATCCATCATTGTCACCAAAGATGAGGAATGAACTTATTGATGTATTATATACATACAATAATGCATTTGCATCTGATAATGAACCATTAGGCGCTATAAGGGGACATGAAATTGATATTACTCTTAATATTGATAGACCATATCCTCCAGTACTTAGAAGACCATCTTATCCAGCCAGTCCCAGAGCTAGAGAGGCCTTGGAAAAACATATCCAAGAGTTGATCCAACTTGGTGTGCTAAGGAAAGTAGGCCATAATGAGGAAGTTGAAGTGACAACACCTGTTATTATTGCATGGCATAATGATAAGTCAAGAATGGTTGGAGATTCTAGAGCTTTGAATACCTACACAGTTCCAGATAGGTATCCAATCCCTAGAATTCAAGAAACCTTGACTCAATTGTCTAAAGCCAAGTATATAACATCAATGGATGCATTAAAAGGCTTCCATCAAAATGTTTTGACGCCTAAAGCTAGGAAATTACTTAGATTTATCACTCACTGTGGTATTTTTGAGTATCTTAGAATGCCATTTGGCATTAAGAATGCTCCATCTCATTATCAAAGAATGATGAATACCATCTTCCCCACAGAATTGTCTGAAGGATGGCTTATCATTTATATTGATGATATTATCATATGTTCTGATTCATGGTCTTTGCACCTTGAAAGACTTGCAAGAGTACTTCATAAAGTTGCAGAAGTGAACATGAAAATTTCACTTAAGAAATGCAATTTTGGTTTTGAAGAACTCAAAGCATTAGGACATGTTGTTTCTGGTTTGAGTTTGGGTATTGACAAGAATAAAGTAGCAGCAGTGTTACTTAAGCCAATACCCCAGAATAAAAAAGAAATGATGTCTTTTCTTGGATTTGCTAGTTACTATAGGCAACACTTGAAAGACTTTGCAATTCTAGCCAAGTCACTCTATAGAATCTGTGATCAACAGACTGTATTTGAAATGACACAGGAAAGAATTAAAGCTTATGAGAAGATAAAAAAAGCCCTTACAGAAGCACCTTTACTCCTCATGCCTGACTGGAATATTCCTTTTAAATTGTACATTGATGCATGTGGAGATGGATTAGGGGCAGCCCTACACCAAGTCCAAATTATTGATGACAAACCTACAGAAGGACCAGTTTGTTATATCTCAAGACAAATGAAACCAACAGAAGCCAGATATGGTGCAAGCCAAATGGAGTGCTTATTTTTGGTATGGGAACTTGAGAAATTACACTATTACCTTTATGGAAGTGTTTTTGAAGTGATAACTGACTGTAATGCCGTGAAATCACTTCTTAACATGAAAACTCCCAACAGACATATGTTGAGATTGCAAATAGCCATTCAAGAATATAGAGGAAACATGACTATAGTTCATAAAGCAGGAAACATTCACAAAAATGCTGATGGACTTAGTAGATGGGCTTTAGCCAACACTCCTGATAACCCAGCTTATGTACCTTTAGATGCTGAACCACAGATTCCAATTGAAGGAATTAACATAACTGATATTGGGACTGAATTCTTTGCAGAGGTCAGAGAGTCTTATAAACAAGACAAGAATTGCCATATCTTGACTTCTTTATTGGATAAATACTGCAAAGACACATCTTTGGTTAATGCACTAGATGAAGTTTGGAAAAATTCCTATTCTGAAGGAAGATTTCACTTGTTTGATGGGATTATTTACCATAGAACAAAACATTCTTGTGTGATGACACTGTGTAGTAGATTGCTCATCAATACCATTCTTCATGAATGCCATGATAGCATTTACTCTGGACACCTATCAGAAGACAGAACACTTGAAAAGGTGAAGAACTGTGCATGGTGGCCATCTTGGAGAAAAGAAACCATTGAGTATTGCCATACCTGTGATAGATGCCAAAAAGCAAACAGGAGTACAGGCAAGAAATTTGGATTGATGATCCATATTCAAGAACCAAAATCCCCTTGGGAAGTTGTTCACATGGATTGGGTCACAGCACTTCCTCCAAGTGGTGACAAAAGTTATAATGCTTGTTTAGTCATTGTAGACAGATATAGCAAAACTCCCATATTCTTACCATGTCATAAAGATGACACTGCTATGGATACAGCTCTTCTTTTATGTAGTAGAGTTATTTCTCATACAGGGTTATTTAAGAATATCATAAGTGACAGAGACCCCAAGTTCACATCTGCACTTTGGACCAATCTTCATAGATTGTTTGGGACTAAGTTATCATTCTCTACAGCATATCACCCTCAAACAGATGGGCTAGCAGAGAGGATGATTCAAACTTTAGAAGACATGATCAGGAGATTTTGTGCTTATGGATTAGAATTCAAATACTCAGATGGCTTTACCCATGACTGGTGCACTCTGATACCTGCATTAGAATTGGCATACAAGACATCAGTCCATTCTTCCACAGGACAAACTCCTGCTATGTTAGAGAAAGGATGGAATCCAAGACTCCCAGCAGACACACTGAGGAAAGACTTAATTGACATTCATCCTACAGCTTCCAGCTTCAAATTAATGCTTGATAAAGTAAAACACCATGCAAAACAAAGTATGGATGCTGCTTTTGATTATGCAAAACAGAAGTGGGACAAGAGTCATAAAGTACCAGACTTCAAAGTAGGGGACTTGGTTCTAGTTTCAACCTTGAATTTTAATAATATCAAAGGCCCAAAGAAACTTAAAGATTCTTATGTAGGACCTTTTGTTATTGCTGCCTTACATGGAACCAATGCAGTTCAAGTGGAATTGAGTGGTGAATTGGAAAATAAACACCCCACATTTCCAGTCAGCTTGATAAAACCTTATCAACCAGCTGATAAAGAATTGTTTCCTTTAAGAAACCCAACTCCTTTAACTGTACCACCTGTGGAACAGAATGAAGACAGAAAGATAAAGAAATTCATTAAAGAAAGGAGACTTAGGGGTAAAAATCAAACAGAATATCTTGTCAGATATAGAAATCCAGTACATGAAGATGAATGGATGGCAGAATCAGAAATACCTGACTCAGATAAACTCTTAAGAAGATTTAGACATGAAAGAAGGCCACAAGCCTGAATATGTCTATAAATGTGCTTTAAATTACTTGATCTGAGTAATGTGAAGAGGTTGGACAGTGGACATTAACCCCCTTTGGGGCCTTATTCTTTTATCACTAATAAAATTGTAGTACAATTTTATTTTTTGGTGGGAGGGAATGTGAGCCTTGAGGTATATTTTACATACCCAAATAGGCCACAATTATCTTAAAAAGAAATTTTGAATTATGCAAAACTCATAAGTCATGCATATATCCAAAATTCATAATTTTCAATTTCAGAAAAGATGAATAACTTTTTATTGAGTAAGTAAATCCATGGATTTAAGACCAGATTTGGATTCTACACAAAAATTCACCTAGGGTAGCTCCATAGAGTGAATAAGCTCAATTTAAGTATTTGAGGTGGTAAAATGGAAAATACTTCAATACCACATCATTAATACCACATAAAAGATCCGTGAAAATTTTTGTTTTTCTTGATTTTTACCCAAAATAATGGGAAAGTGAGAAATCCCATGTTATATATACACTAAGAATAGTGTTATGCATGTTTTGAGCACTTAATATCATGGTATTCTTACATGGACTTTTGGTACACCCATAGTGGATATCTCACTTTAAGCTTAAATTACTATTTTGACGTAAAAAATAAGCAAGGGGGACAAAAGACATCAAAGAGAGCCAGGGTACCCAACTTCTGAGGCCTCAGAGGCATGGATAGCTCCAGAGCATGGATCCATGGCTCATCTTGGCCCAATTGGTAAACTAAAACTCTTTGGGAACTTGGTTACCAAGTTACACCTACTGTAATCATAAGAAAAATAGCAAATAACCTGCTATTTTGACGTGCCAAGGAGGTAATGAGCTACTTAGACTCCTGTAACCACGTCAATTCTTGATGACTTTCCATGACTAGACCCTAAAAGAGTAATTAAACCCTTTTGGGATCCATATTCATTGATTTACCTCATAGCAACCAGCAAAATACTGCTATTTGCAATTCTACGTAGAAATGAGGTAAAAACTTCAAAAATTCATTAAAAATACAATTCTTAATGAATCCTTCTGAAACTTTCAGGACCAATGAAGAACTGTATTATCTATGGTACAACCAATAAGAATCATAGTTTTACTAGTAAAATTAAAAGTTTTACTTACAATCCATTTTTTGACCATTCTACGTGAAACACTGAATCTTCAAAAATTCACAGTAATTACAACCTGTGATGAAATTGGCAATAACATTGATAACTTTGAGAAATCAATGATTATTTTAGAATAAAAGAAGATTCACAGATGTTACTCCTTTTATTCTTAACCATATTGGGGTTGGTAGTCACGTAAAAGCATCAACTAAGTAATTATGATAATCTTACGTGACAACAGATGATGCAATCATTAATCCAAAAAGGTTTATTGTTTTCTCACTCACTGGTTTTTCAGTTTGCTCCATGGCATGCCTCTGTGAGCTGTTGTTGACTTAAAAGAAGCCTCTTCTTGCTGTTTTTTCCAATCATCATCTTATCAATTTATTAAATCATTATTACCAACAAAGTAAGTATTAGTTAAAGCTATTCTTAAGTGTTTTAAATCTTTCAAAATCATCCAGAAAGACGTTAAATCAAAGAATCCAACTATATATTGTTGTAATACTGTTATAAATCCTTTTGATCCCTTAAATCCACAATTCCACGTCAAATTTCTCTACTCTTATCTATCAATAAGTTCTTTGGAGTATTAGTGAGTCATTTATTCTTAATTCTTAAAGTTTTTCTCTAGTAATAGTTTTCTTCAAGAATTATCTTTATAATTATTCTTGCAAAAGATAATTATATATTAAAATAATTTTATTATTTTAATAAAGAAGTTTTTTATTATTAAATTCTTCTTGTAATTGATTCTTGTAGACAATTACTTGCTCACTGTTAAAATCACTAGTAGTGTTTAACACGTGAAAGAAATAATTTTTTAATTATTTAATTGTGGTTATAATAATATTTTATTATTATATTTCATAAGAACAGACATAGTACTGTTGATTAATAGTAATATTATCATCAGTTTCATAGTCAAATCTTACAACTACTGCAGGGCCAGGTGATTGGGATCCTTGAATGGTCTTCTGATTGCCGCCATAGATTTCCAGACTTATGAATTAAAGATTCCTCCTTCAAAATGGGCATTGGATTTTGGGAAGATGGAATTGGGTCCTGAAAACATCATCATTGAAGTGCTGAGCAAAAATGGTGCATAATGGTACATAATACCATATGTGCACCACTCCTGAAGCCTTGAGTACGGGGTGCATGGAGGAATGGGAGGAATCCCCATGAGTTGAGAAAAGTGGTCCACAGTGTTTATTGGCCAAAATTGGGTCCTGAGGGTCTTTATGGGATTTAGGGCCAAAATTGGCTCAGGTGGGCCCAATTGTGGTTTGGGGGCTAGTGGGCTGCCCCCTTTTGGCCTCATTGGATTAGGCGAAAAGGGGCCCAATAGGCCCATGGACTTTGGACCGTGATTATGGCCCAAAAAAGGCCATTTAAGCCAGGAACCACCGAATGAAACGGGTTGGCCCAAAACCAGTGATGAGGGCTAGGGACCCAGGACCCCCTAGAAGACAGAGAGAGAGACCCAGGCCAAAAACAAAGATAGAGGCCTGGGGGTTGAGGATATGGGAATTGGCCAGGGAGGCCAATGATGGCAGGATATGGCCTGAGGCCATAATTGCCCAGGGAAGTGTGATATGGCCAAACGGCCATAGAGCACCAGAGGAGGACAAATTTTCCATAAAGCTATGGTGTGGCCAACTGGCCCCAGCCTGGTCTCAGGTTGGAATTGCCACAACACCAATAGAGGAGGGTCATTTTTTGTGGTTGTGACAGTACCCCCCTACCTTGAATGGTGAGCTCCTGATCACCAAGATAAGGTAGAAGGCTGTTGAGGCTGTTGAGACAGATTGGATGTAGGGATTACAGAGGTATTTGAATGTTGAATTGAAAAAAATTTGAACTAATAAAAATGTTGCCATATGAATTGAGCTTGACTTGGTCTTCTCTTGACATTTGGATTTGAGAATGCTGAAGACATGATTTTGGGGTCAAGACTTTGGCATTAAGAGTTATAAGAAAATATAAAGAAGAAAAAGGTAAAAGAAAACAAATATGAAGAAAGAAAAAGAAAATAAAAAGAAAAAATGAATCTTGAGGGGGAGTCCAATATTCATCACAGATTTTGATAGTTTATTTTGAAAGTGGTCAAGGACCTGGATACCAGAATTTCATGCCAGGTGCTCACAGAGTGGCCAAGGTGATGGTTTTAAACATTGTAGACCCCTCAGGGAAGTGCACACCAGGAGAGGAACTTACTTTTGGTAGTTACCACTCCTGCCAGTGCCATAAATAAGAAAAGTCTTGATAAATGAATGTGTTTAAAGGATAATATCTTGGGAAGGACAATAAGAAAGTAATGGTCCATTTGCCCAAGTGTAAATCGCCATAAGTTGTAATTGATGTTGAAAGCCAGGCCAAAAGATCTGTGTCCAAATTGCAAAGTGCTCAAAGAGTGGCCAAGGTGATGCTTACAACAGAAAAGAGTAGAATACCCCTAAAGGTGCATACCAGGAGTTGGACTTACCTTTGGTAATTCCTCTCCCCACCAAGCACCATAAAAATTGAAGCTTTTGAAGAATTGGGTCCTGGCTTGTCAGGATACAAATAATGAAAATCTTTGACAAATTCAGGACAATTCTTGAGCTTTCCAGCTGGTTCCCATGTGGATCTTTCTGAGTCTTGACTGAAGCCTTCCCATTCCACCAGATACCATAGCTTTCTTCTCTTGAGCTTTGAATCCAGAATTCGCAAGACTTTCCATTCCTCTTCTTCTTCAATGATGATTAGGGGAGGAGGCTCTTGATGCTGATTTGTGATTTTTGATGTCTTTACTGGTTCCAAAAGTGAAATATGGAAGACTGGGTGGATGAATTTCCATTGAGATGGAAGCTTGAGGTGGCAAGCATGAGTACTGCCTTTCTTCAAGAGTGCAAAAGGACCCAGCCATCTTTCAGACAGTTTTTTGGTGGGTCTGGCTGATTTAATGTTCTTGGAAGAAAGCCATACCATGTCACCAGGATTGAAAACAGGTGGACTTGCTCTACTTTTATCTGCATACCTCTTAAACCGGTTTATGGAAACTTCAATTTCTCTCTTGACATTGTGCTTTACTGATTGGATTTTTGTTGATAACTTTCCAGCAGTAGTATATTGAGTGATGTGAACTGAGTCAAATTGTGGATCTCCTCCATAAACAGTGAAAAATGGCAATTGCTTGGTTGAAGAGTGATCTGAATTATTGTAGGCAAATTTAGCCAGAGGGAGCCAGGTGTTACAATTATCTTGATGATAACTGACATACATCCAAAGATACTGTTCTAGTATCTGATTTAACCTCCCTGTCTGTTCATCAGTTTCTGGATGGTAAGCAGTTGACAGATCTCTTGAAATCTTTAGCTGCTGACAAAGATTGGTCCAAAAGGAAGAAGCAAAAAGGGGACCTCTACCACTGACAATGCTTGAAGGAAGGCCATGCCTTGAAAAGATATTCTTGATGAATAAATAGGCAAAATCTAGTGAGGTTATTGAAGACATTGTTGGAATGAAAATGGACATTTTTGAGAATCTGTCCACTATGACAACGATTGAGTCAAATGAGGTGGACAGTGGCAGTTGAGTGATGAAGTCCATTGAAAGACAAATCCAAGGACCATTTGGAATTGGAAGAGGTTTGAGGAGTCCAAACTTCTTGTGGTGAATATTCTTGCTTATTGAACACTGTTGACAGGATGAGACATAATACTTGATGAATTGAGTCATGCTGGACCAGTGGAAATCCCGCTTGACAAGTTTGAGAGTCTTCTCTTGGCCAGGGTGTCCAGCTAGAGGAGAGTCATGATGCTTTTGAAGAATGCTGAGTTGAACTGTGGGGTCATTTGGGACCACCACCCAATCTTTTAAGAGAAGAAGTTGGGAAGAGGAATCAAGCGGATAATCCCGAATGAATTTACCTTTTCCCAATTCTTGAAGGATACTTCTGTACTGAGAATCTTGCCATAGAGCCTTCTGGGTTGAATCAATTAGATTTGAAAAGGATTCCACCTTGACTGCAAAATATGTTGAAGGTTGGACTTCGTCCTTCTTGATGAGCTGTTTAAAGTTCATTGGATTCTTGCTGATGAAATCCTCCCCCCTCTCCAGATAAATTTTGTCCTGATGTGATAAGGCGTCCGGAAGAGTAGCTAGGCGGCCAGGGCGGTAAGTGACTGAGAAGTGAAATTCAGAGAGGAATTCATCCCAGCAGGATTGACAGGAAGTAAGGACTTTGGAAGACATGAATTATTGAAGAGAAGAATGATTGGTGAGAATTTCAAAAGGGGAGGACAGAGAAAGAAGAAAAGCCCTCCAGCGCTTGAGAGCCCAGACTATGCCAAGGAGTTCATTGTCATGAATCTCATAGTTGAGCTCTGCTGGGAGAAGCTTGAGGCTGTCGAATTCAATGGGATGTTTTCCTGAGTCAGAGAACTGACTCAGTACAGCACCCAAAGCATAATTGGATGCATCTATCTCTACAATGGTGGGTAGAGAAGGATTGAAGTGGGATAGGACTGGAGAAGTGGTGAACGCCTCTTTGAGTTGGTGAAACTGACTAAGAGCTTCCTCATTGAGAGGAAAACAGGAATCTTTCTTGAGGAAACTGGTGATTGAACTGATCTTCTTTGCATAATTCTTGATGAAACGGCAGTAGAAGCTGGCAAAGCCAAGGAATGATTGAAGAGCCTTGAGGTTTCTTGGAGGTGGACAATCGAGAATCTTCTGGAATTTTGCTTGGTCCATCTTGAGGCCTTTAGAGGAAACAACATAACCAAGGTATTCTACACTAGAGACATTAAATAGGCACTTTGAAGCCTTAGCAAAAAGGTTATTGGCTCTGAGTCTGGAAAAAACAGTGGACACATGAGTGACGTGTGCTTCCTCAGATTTGGAAAAGACCAAAATGTCATCCAAATAAGCCAAACCATAAACATCAAGAGAATCTTGGAAAATATCATTGACAAGATTCTCAAAAGAGGCAGGGGCATTGGTGCACCCAAATGGCATAACCAAGTACTCATAACTGCCATATATAGTTCTGAAGCATGTCAAATGTTCATCACCCTCCTTGATTCTGAGCAGGTTATATGCACCATGCAAATTAATCTTGGTGAAGATGGAAGAACCATTAAAAACATTGAGAAGCTGATTCATAGGAGGAACAGGATACTTGTTCTTCCTAGTAACAGCATTGAGTTTGCAGTAATCAACACACAAATGGAGGCCACAATCTTTCTTCTTGACACAGAGAACAGGTGCTCCTGTTGAAGAGGATCTTGGCCGGATAAAACCTTTCTCTAAATTGTCTGAAATGTAGGCCCTGAGTGTATCTGACTCTTGTTTGGATAAAGAGTAGATCACCCCAACTGGAGGTAGAGACCCCTCCAGCTCAATATGATGATCACAGGCGCAGTGAGGAGGAAGTTTCTCTGCTTTCACCTTGGAGAATAAATCCAAATATTGGTGATAAGCAGAAGGAACAACCTTCATCACAGTTTCTATTTCTTCTGGCTCTTCCTCGTCATCCCATAACTCCTCCAGGGAGTCATGATACGCTGAAGGAGGAAGGTCCATATTCCCAAAGAATAGATGAAGTGAAGATACAGAATTATCTTCTCCAACATCTTAAATATCTTTGAAGACTTCATATCCAGATAATGGTAATGACTGAGAGGAATTTAAGGAAGGAATATGGACAGAAGATGGGAATGATGGTGTTCTAGAATCACCAACCAGAGATGCACATGATTTGGCAGAAGAAAAGTCATTACGGAAAGATTTATAAGGATCAGAATATTCCTTATGATCAGAATTAAAGGTGATCAGCCCTTTCCTCCAATCAATAGAAGGATTAAAATGATTTAGAAAGTCAAAGCCCAATATGAGGTCTTCTGGCTTGGGAGTATCAATCACTAGAAAGTCCCATTCAAAGCTTGGGAAGGAAGGAAGCTTAACCATAAATTTAGTATGGTCAGTCAAAAATAAGGAAGGGGACTCAGAGGAGTCCAAGATGATAAGAGGAATCTTCTCTGGAAGTTCTGACGTAGTCAATGAGTACTTGTGAACAAGCTTCTTTGCAATAAATGAGTGTGTAGCACCAGAATCAATGAGAATACTGTAAAAAACATTAGAAAGAGAAGGAAAAACAAAGAATTTGAGAGAATTCTTGACACCAGTATTCAGAATGCACAATTGTTCTCTGGATGGAAAACAGTGAAGACCATTGAACACAACATGATCTTCACTCAGGCTTTTCCCTGTCTGGGAAAACGTCCTGACGGTTGGGTAAACTTGTTTTGAGGCCTTTTGAAACAAGACTCAATACTATGCTTCCCATAACAATAAGTACACAAGCCCTCCTTAATTATTATTTCTTTTTCAGAACCTTTCAACTTGAATTCCTTATTCGACAAGGAAGAATGGGGCTTGTCCCACTTTTTAGAATGAAAATTCTTCTTATGACTTGAGCTTGAGGAATTTTGATGATGAGAAGAGTTTGACTTTGAGCCTTCAGGCTTCTTCTCATGATGATGATTCTTCTCCTTTTGCCTCTCATGGTACCTGGTATCAAGTTCCAGGCTGACGTCCATTAAGTCTTGAAGAGAATCAATGTTTGAAGGATGGGAGGCCAATTGATCCAGAATCCTGGAGGCCAAACCCTTCCTGAAATGATGAATAAGGGCCCTTTCACCCCAATCTCCAATTCTTGAAACCAAACTCCTGAAATCGGCAATGTATAAGGCAAAATGCCCACCTTCTTTCATTCTAAGGCCATCCAGCTCTGTTTCAGCTTTTCGAACTTCATTTGGGTCCCCAAATAAAGTGAAGAGTTGGGATTCAAACAATGGCCATGAATTGAGAAGATAGCTTGAGTCTTGATTAGTGAGATTGGAAAGATAAGGATCAATCCATTTTGCAGCCCTGCCAACTAAAAATGAAGTGGCATAAAGAACTTTCTTTCTGTCTTGAGAGAAATGTTCCTGGTCAGTGTGAAAAATAAGTTGACAAGACTGAATACAACTTCTGACTTTGAAGGGTTGGGTCCCATCAAAACATTCCGGTGCCTTCATAGATGGAGTCTTGAAACTCCAGAATATGCAGCAGCTTGAAGATTGGCCATAATATGTGTCATTTGCTGCATGATGGCCAATAAGGATGGTTCATTCTGGTGAGAGACAGGCTGATCAGACTGGGATAGAGTTGGTTGTCTGGTGCCTTCAGATGCTCCCACAGGAGCAGGAGCAGCCTTAGTGCCATCAGACTATTCCTCTTCCACAGAATTCTCCTCCTCCTCTTCATCATCTTCACCTGGACCTCTAAATGTAGTCCTTGACATTCCTGGAAAACCGCCAACTACTCCTGAAAAAGAATTGGATCTTCTTGGCACTCTTCCTTCCTTCCTGGATGGTGCTGCTCCCTTCTTGATTGGGCCTTCAGTGGTGAAACTGCTGGGGTCCCATCAAGAGGGGCTCTTGGGGTAGGAGTCAGAGCAGCCTGAGATTTTGGAGTGGCATGATTGAATAACATTCAAATTTAAATGAAAATAATCAAAACTTGAATAAGAAATTGAGGCAAAACCAAAATACTCTTGAAGTTCAAATCAAAATAAAATCTTGAGGAAACGTCAATAAATCAATCAATAAAAATCAAATGTCAAATCTTGCAGAAAAATAAATCAATCAATCAATGTGAGTCAATTTTCTTGATGTGAAAAGTCAGCAAAATCAATAAAATCTTCAGGTCAATCAATCTTCTTGAAGTCAATGTCAATTCATGTCAAATCAATCAGTCAAAATTAAAATCAAGTGAGATCTTCTTGAAAAATAAAAATTCTTGAAGAAAAAATCAAATATGAATCTTGAAGTGAAGAAGTGTCTGAATGATAATAATGATCAATTCAAATTTCAAAAATGAGGGCGTGAATATGAGAGATTTTATGAGTTGAATGAATATGAAAATGAGATAAAAGCAACAAATAGGTCAGCTTTCAAATTTCAGAAGGAAGAAATGAATGAGAGAAATTGGAGAGGTGACAAATAAATCATAATTTCAAAAAATGTCAAAGAGTCATAATTTTGATGAAGTGAAATGAATGAATTAAAATATAAGAATGAATGAACAGAGGAAAAATTATGAGTTAATTAATATAATGTCACAGGGGCTTTTATGGAAGCAATAGTGGCCTGGAACTCAGGAATAAAGAACTCACTTGGAGGGCTCCAAAGGATATAAGAAATAATAATGATTAAATTTCTTTAAAGAAGAATAAGGGAAAAGACAAGTATGCCAAAGATAAAAGAAAAAGATAAGAAGCCAAAGGCCAAAGATAATAAGAGAAGCCACAGGCCAAGAAGCTAACAAAGTGAATCCTCAATTCACTGTTTCAACCTGCCAGAAAAGGATAGGACCACCAATATCCACTGACAGGCAAGGAAGAAAAAGAGAAAAGGTGCTGAATGACTGACTTAAGATTATCAGTATTAACTTCAATAGAGTAGAAGAAAATAAAGATAAAAATAAATCCAGTATATTAATTAACTGGGGAAAAAGTCCCCAGGTGCTGAAAGGTGGCCAGTATATGTGAAAAGCTGAAAGACTGATCCTGGAAGGTGAGTCACCAGCTGTATTGTCTGAATTGGGTCAATACAGATCTGGCTATCTTTAAATTTGAACTGTGTGACTGAATTCCCACAGTGGAATATGAATTGGTCAAATTGGGCCAAGTACATACAGTTTGATTGATTGCCGCCTGTATGGACCAATTGAGTTGTCCAAGGAGTATTGAAATACTTGATGCCTTGAAAGCTGATTGAAATAATGTATAACCTCTGAGAATGGCCCTTGGAATAATCCTGAATGAATTGCCAACCCAACTATTGCAGGGCCAGGTGATTGGGATCCTTGAATGGTCTTCTGATTGCCAGACTGATGAATTAAAGATTCCTCCTTTGAAATGGGCATTGGATTTTGGAACCTTTATTTGGAAAGATAGAAGTGGGTCCTGAAAAAGTCACCATTGAACTTCTGAGCAGAAATGGCGCATAATGGTATATAATACCATATATGCATCACTCCTGCGACCTTGAGTATGGGGTGCATGGAAGAATGGGAGGAATCCCCTTGAGCTGAGCTGATCTGGTGGTTACCAGAGGCCATGGGCTGAAAAGTGGTCCATGGTGGTTATTGGACAAAATTGGTTCCTGAGGGTCTTTATGGCCAAAATTGGCTCAGGTGGGCCTAATTGGCCCACGGGCTGTAGAGGCCATAGGGGGCCTAAATGGCCCAAAAAAGGCCATTCAGGCCAGGACCCCCCTAATGAAAAGGGTTGGACCAAACCCAGTGATGAGGGCTAGGGGACCCAGGACGCCCCCAGGCCTGGGGGCTGATGATATGGGAATTGGCCAGGGATCCCAATGATGGCAGGATATGGCCTGAGGCCATGAATGATGGTTGGGGCCATAATTGGCCAGGGAAGTGTGATATGGCCAAAAGGCCATAGAGCACCAGAGGGGGCCGAATTGGACATAAAGATATGGTGAGGCCAATTGGCCCCAGCTTGGTTTCAGGTTGGAATTGCCACAACACCAATAGAGGAGGGTCATTCTTTGTGGTTGTGACACAGCCTTGCCTCCAGGAGGGGACAGAAGCTATAATACATGCCTAGTATTAGCTGACAGGTGAAGCAAGACTCCAATGTTCTTACCATGTCACAAAGATGACACAGCTATGGACACAGCCATAATGATATGGAATAAAGGTATTAGCCATACAGGACTATTCCAGAATATCATAAGTGACAGAGACACAAAGTTCACCTCAGAATTATGGACACACCTCCATAAATTGTTTGGAGCAAAGCTATCAGTCTCCACAGCCTACCACCCTCAAACTGATGGTCTTGCAAAAAGAAGGATACAAACCTTGGAAGATATGATCAGAATACTCTGTGCCTATGGCCTAGAAATCAAAGACTCTGATGGCTTTACCCATGATTGGTGTATGTTAATACCAGCTCTTGAGCTGGCATACAAAACATCAATCCATTATTTAACTGGTAAAACACCAGAAATTCTGGAAAAAGGATGGATTCCAAGACTTACATATGATACTCTCAAAAAGGAATTAGTGGATATAAGTCCAACAGAAATAGTTTCAACATGATTCTTGACAAGGCAAGGCATCATGAAAACAGATGTATGTAATATTCTTTCAAGTATGCAAAAGGAAGATGGGATAAGCATGATAAGCCACCTAGCTTCAAAGTAGGAGACTTGGTCTTAGTATCAACTATGAAGTTTAATAATATCAAAGGCCCAAAGGAATTGAAAGATTCCTTTGCAGGACCATTCATGATAAAAGCAATACATGGACCTAATGCTGTGCAGCTAGAACTTGCAGGTGAATTAATTAATAAACTCCCAAACTTCCCTGTAAGCCTGATAAAACCTTACAGCTCAAGTGAAAAAGAGTTATTTCCCCTAAGAAATAAAGCAACACTTGAAATTCCCCCCCTAGAAGAAGGACAAGAAAAGAAAATTGTAGAAGTCCTTAAAGAAAGAAGGACTAGAGACAAGAAAGAAAGGGAATTCCTTGTAAGGTATAGAAATTCAACTCAAGAAGATGAATGGCTACTTTATAAAGATATAACTAATGCTGCTAAACTACTAAGAAGTATCAGAAATAAAAGAACGCCTAGAGAATAGAAAAGTTAAGCATTATTGAGCTTCAAGACTAAGAAAGTCTAATGAAGAGGTAGGACAGTGGATGATACTCTAATTAACTATATCAGATTGTGGTAAAATCTTTTTTGGTGGTAGGGAATGTGAGCCCTTGAGATATGATGACATATCCAAAAGGGTCACAAGAAAACCTTACAATGATTATTCTTTTGAGATAATTATCTCAGAAAAGTAAAAATGCCATAAATAGGAATAAAGACCTGATTACCTTAGAGTCTAATAGTTAAAAATGTGGAAATAATTACACCATTAGATTCCCCATGATAAAATACAAATATATCATTTTTATGGCATATCTGTAAAGTCAATAATTAATGAATAATAAGTAAAAATACCATAAAAAAGACATAAATTCCTATTTATCTCAGAGGCCAATGAATCAACTTGCAAAGAAAATTGTACCATTGGATTCCCCATGGAAAGCTACACATATAACATTTTTATTTCATATTTTTAAAATCAATATTTAAGGAAATAATGTGAATATATGTACTACCATGATCAGTGCATATATTCATGGTTTTTAGCTCATATCTCTTACAGTAAACATGATAGATAGCTAGACCAAAAATGAAATTTACCACATAATTACTGTAGAAATACAGATATAAGCTTTATTTGACAAGTTAGAAACAAGGTTATAACTTGTAAGGGTTTATTGAATAACATTGCTATAGCTGTTGACCACTATGTTGTGAAAGTGGTGAAAACTTAAAAGAAAGTGGATATTCAGACTCTACTAGATCATACGTGAAGAAGTATGTATTTCCTATCATTATATTCAAGGTACTACTCCTTGAAATCATGGTTTGAAGTTTAAAATAGTGAATTTTTCCAGAAAAGATGAGTTACAAGAAAAATCATCAAAAATAGAGTTTTGATGATGTTATGAAATTCTCTTTTAAGTTTAATTATGACAAGTCAAGATATCAGAATACATCCTTTTATTAGCTGTAGTTCTTATAACTTTGAATTTATTAATGATCAAAGTTCAAGCTTAAATTTGATCATTTATGATAACTCACTGCAATCTTATTTTAAGCTTAACAGTTATATAAGTGATAAAAATAGTGAATACCAGGATATTATGATTAATAATGATAAGATCCACAAATTTAAGGCTTCTTCCAAGCCTATGATGTCATCAAACTTAGATTCATAGTGATAACTCTAAAAATTGGCATAATACAGAGATAAGATGGTTTAATTATGATGTAATCATCACTAAACCTTAGAATACTGATACATTCCAGTGGAAAGCATTGGTAAACGTCTAGTTGAAGCTTTTTGGACTATAGGAGGAAAGATTTTACTATAAATAGAGGTCTTTTTACTCTATTTCCCCCTCAGAAACAACAAAAAACATTAAATTATTAAACCAAAGTAAAATTCTTTCTTCTTTTTACATACGGCTACTATATACTCAAAGAATCAAGTTAATTTTTATTATAATCATCAATTTTGACATTATTAAACCAATTTTTAATTTCTTTTGTTAAATTTCTTTAAAAATCTCCATTTCCATTTAAAAAAAAGAGTATTTGTAATTTCTTTCAATTTTTATTGTAAATACAATTTAAATAAGTTGTATTTATATTTTTTGGAGTAAAAGTATTCAAAATTATTATATTAAGTGTTAAAAGTAGGTTATTTTCTCTTTATTATTCCTTTTGAATAATTCTTAAATTAATATAAGTGGTATTAATATTAATTCATAACTGTAATATTAGTAATATTATTGTTATAATTGTTTTTTATTATTAAAAAAGAATTTTTCAATCCTTTATCATTTGTTTGTAACAGTAATAAAGTGCCTGAAATATATGAACTATCATATATTAATGTATTCATCTTATTATATTGATCTTTTCAATATATAATCTATATTGTTATCTTCATTTAATAATATAAATATTTTATGCTATAATTATAATAGTCCTCTATTATTATAATTACCTTTTATCTTATTCTTTCAAATTCATAAGGACATTCAGAGTACAATAAGTAAAATATTAGTGATTCTTACTCCTTGTTTCATAGCCAAACCTTACAGTGGCAGGCCAAACCCATGTTCATTGGGTATTCTATATGCATTTGGATTGATTGGACCAGCAAAAATAATTGATAAAGCTGATGATGTTTCTTGTGTCTCTAATGTGATCTGGTCCAAATGGTGAAACTTATTCTTTTGGGGAGTTTCCCTTTTTGTATTTGGGATTTTTTCAATGGTTTCTACATAACCATGATAGTGCAATGTTAGTGGTCTGGTGTACAGTTATGCTTATCATAATTTCTTACCTTGGATCTCCTTGGTAGTTGGAGAATGTTAATATTCACTATCTTCCATAAGGGCCTGATGCACTGTAAGGTAATTGTCAAAAAATTCATGATCTACATCAGTAAGCTCCCCCATGAAGGATAAAATCTCCTTTGCCACTAAATTGAGCACATGGCAGGCACATAAATGATATAAATATTCTACTGGCCAATTAATGCTAAAACCCTGAAATTTTCACTCCAGGGCATTGATCATTGCACTATTATTGGCTATATTATCACTGGGAATGCTATGAAGTCAATGAACTTAGCCCCACTTGGAAAAGAACTTCCAAACACTCCATGCAAATGATTTCCCAGTGTGGGACCCATTGGGTGCTTTTAAAGCTAGATTCCCCCAATGAATTACCTCAATGTCACAACCATGAAGAATGACCCTCCTCCATTGGTGTTGCAGCAATTCCAACCTGGGACCAAGTTGGGGCCAATTGGCCACACCATATCTTTATGGCCAATTTGGCCCCTTCTGGTGCTCTATGGCATTTTGGCCATATCACTATTACCTGGCCAATTATGGCCTCAGGCCATATCCTGCCATCATTGGCCTCCCTGGCCGATTCTCATATCCCCAACCCCCAGGCCTCTACCTTTGGTTTGGGCCTGGGGGGTCTCTCTGTCTCCTAGGGGGTTCTGGGACCCCTAATCCTCATCATTGTTTTTGGGCACACCCTTTTCATTAGGGGGGTCATGGCCTAAATGGCCTTTTTGGGGCATTTACGCCCCCTATGGCCTCTATGGTCCACGGTTTGCAGTCCGTGGGCCAATTAGGCCCCTTTTGGCCTAATCCAATGAGGCCAAAAGGGCGCAGCCATTTATCCCCCAAGGCCAGGTGGGTCCCAAACCACAATTGGGCCCACCTGAGCCAGTCTTGGCCCCAAATTCCATCAAACCCCAAAATGGCCATAAGACCCTCAGGACCCATTTTTCGCCAATAACCACCATGGACCATTTCTCAGCCCATGGCCTCTGGTAACCACCAGATCAGCGCAGCTCAAGCTTTCCCCTCACCTTAAGGATAATTATTCCATTCCTTCATGCACCCCGTACTCAAGGTTTCAGGAGTGGTGCATATATGATATTATATACCATTATGCGCCATTTCTGCTCAGCAATCCTGTGAGCCTTTGAGATATGACCACATACCCAATAAGGTCACAAAAAAGACTCAGAATAATTATATTAAAATTACTTAGAATAATTATACATTAAAAATAATTACTTAAATATACAAAAAATACCATAAATTGGTACGAAAATTGGTTTAACTTGAAAACCAATGAATCAACATGTAAAATAAATTATCCCATTGGATTCCCCATGGTAAAATACACATATACCATTTTTATGGCATATCTGTAAAGTCAATATTTAATGAATTATAAGGTATAATACCCTATAAAAACCATGAAACCTTATTTATCTCAAGAACTAATGAAGCAACATGTGAAATAAATTGTACCAGTGGATTCCCCACGAAATTCCACACATAAAAAAATTAATAAGCTAATTTCCAAAGCTAATACTTAAGGAATTAACCTGAATATATGCACTTTTTTGGTCAACGCATATATTCAAGGATCATAGCTAATATCTCCTAAACTATACATGATAGAATGATGAACCAAAAAGAAAGTTACCACGTAATTACTGTAAGAACACAGATATGAACTTTATTTTACAAATTATAAACAAGGTTAAAACCTATGATGAAATATTGATAAAAATCAACACAGCTGTTGACCACTTTGTTGTGAAAGTGTTCCAAACTTAAAAAAAAGTATACAGTTGGATTCTACTAGTTCATTCGTGAAGAATGATGTAATTTTTATTATTAAATTCAGGGTATAACCCCCTGAAATCAAGGTTTGAAGTTTAAAATATTGAATTTCGACAGAAAAGATGAGTTACAAGAAAAATCATCAAAATTAGAGTTTTGATGATGTAATGAAAGGCCCTTGGAAGCATAGTAAGGTTATGCCAGGCTATCAGAATTCACTCTCTGAATTGCTGTAGTGTGTAAATCTTAAAAGTTATTGAGGATCAAAGTTTGAGCTTAATTTGAGCAGTTATGATCACTCACAGTAACCTTAATTTAAGTTTAACAGACTTGATAGTGATAAAATTGGTGAATACTATTAGTTTATGATTAATACTAATAAAATCCACGAAATTTGGGGTTCTGCCAAGCCTCTTATGTCATCAAACCTAGAGTTATAGTGATAACTCTAAATAATGGTGTAATAATGATATAATATGGTTTGATAATGATGTAATCATCTCCAAACCTTAAAATATTGATCAATTCCAGTGGGTATGATCAGTACACGTCTACTAGAAGCCTTTTGGACTCTAGGAGGGAGGTATTTACTATAAATAGAGCTCTTTTTACTCTATTTTCCCCTCAGACGCATCAAAAACATTAAATCAATTAAATCAAAGGTAATTTCTTTATTCTTTATATATAAAACTATTATATTATTAAAGACCAAAGACCACCTTGTTGTAATCATCTATTTTTGACATGATTAAATCATTTATTTAATTTTTTTTGCTAAAAATCTCTTTAAAAACTCATTTCCACATTAAAATCCAGAATAATTTGTCATTTTCTTTATTTTTATTGTAAATACAATTTGAAAAAGCTGTACATATATTATTTGGCGTAAAATATTTCAAAATTATTATATTAAGTGTTAAAAGTAGGTTATTTTCTCTTATTATAATAATTTCTCTATTATTACTCTCTTAATAATTCTTTAATTAATATAAATAGTATTTATATTAATTCATAACTTTAATATTAGTAATATTATTGTTATTAATTGTTTTTTATTAATAAAAAGCAATTTTTTACGCCTTTATTATTTGTTGGTAACAATAATAAAGAGCTTTTTAAATATATTAATTATTTTATATTAATATATTTATTTATTATATTATATTTTCATAATATAAATTATATTATTATAATTATTTTACGCCATAATAATAATGATTATTTATTATTATTATATTTTTTAATCTTATTTATTCAATTAATAAGGACATTCAGAGTACAATAAGTAATAAATTAGTAATTTTTACTTATTGCTTCATAGTCAAGCCTTACAAATTCAATGGTGACGTTTTCAGGACCCACTTCCATCTTTCAAAATAAAGGTCCCAAAATCCAATGCCCATTTCAAAGGAGGAATCTTTAATTCATCAGTCTGGCAATCTATGGCGGCAATCAGAAGACCATTCAAGGATCCCAATCACCTGGCCCTGCAGTAGTTGGGATGGCAATTCATTCAGGATTATTCCAAGGGCCATTCTCAGAGGTTATACATTATTTCAATCGGTTTTCAAGGCATCAAGTATTTCAATACTCCTTGGACAACTCAATTGGTCCATACAGGCGTGAATCAATCAACCTGTATGTACTTGGCCCAATCGGGCCAATTCATATTCCACTGTTGGAATTCAGTCACACAGTTCTAATTTCAAGATGGCTGGATCTGTATTGGCCCAATTCAGACAATACAGCCAGTGACTCACCTTCCAGGATCAGTCTTTCAACTTTTCACATATACTTGCCACCTTTCAGCACCTGGGGACTTTTTCCCCAGTTAATTAATATATTGGATTTTTTTTATCTTTATTTTCTTTTACTTTATTAAATTTAATACTGATAATCTTAAGTCAGTCATTCAGCACCTCTTCTCTTTTCTTCCTTGCCTGTCAGTGGATATTGGTGGTCATATCCTTTACTAATTTCATTCCCTTTTCTGGCAGGTTGAAATAGTGAATTGAGGATTCACTTGGTTGGCTTCTCTTATTATCTTTGGCCTTTGACTTCTTATCCTTTTCTTTTATCTTTGGCATACTTGTCTTTTCCCTTATTATTCTTTAAAGAAATTCAATCTTTATTATTCCTTATATCTTTTGGAGCCCTCCAAGTGAGGTCTTGATTCCTGAGTGCCAGGACACTCTTGCTTCCATAAGAGCCCCTGTGACATTATATTAACTAACTCATAATTTATCTTCTGCTAATTGATTCTTATATTTTAATTCATTAATTTCACTTCATCAAAATTATGACTCTTTAACCTTTTATGATCTTATGATTTATTTGTCACCTCTCAATTTTCTCTCATTCATTCTTCATTCTGAAAATTGAAAGCTGACCCCAATTTTATTTTTTGTTTCTCTTTTTTGAAATCTTATCTCATTTTCATCTTCATTCAATTCATCAAACCCTTTGTATTCAAGCACTCGTTATTGAAATTCAAATTGATCTTTATTACCATTCAGAAACGTCTTCACATCAAGATTTGCATTTGATTTGTTCTTCAATAATTTTGATTTTTCAAGAAGATTTCACTTGATTTTGATTTTGACTGATTTATTTGACATAAATTGACATTGACTTCAAGATAATTCATTGATTTTGCTTATTGTTTACATCAAGAATTTTGGCATAAATTGATTTGCCTCAAGAGTTCATTTTGATTGATTGATTTTCTGCAAGATTTTGATTTGAATTGATTTGACATTTGATTTTGATTCATTGATTATTGATTTTTCCCTCAAGATTTGGTTTTGATTGGACATTCAAGACTATTTTGGTTTTTCCTCAAGTTGTTTGTTCAAATTTTGATTTTATTCAATCATGCCACTCCAACACTCACCTCCTGCAAGACAGACAAGATCTCAGGCCCGATCTCAGGCTGTTCTCACTCTTACTTCAAGAGCTCCTCTTGAGAGGACCCCAGTAGTTCCACCAATCAAGGCCTAATTAGACAGAGGACCAATCAAGGAGGGAGCAGCACCATCTAGGAAGGAAGGAAGAGTGCCAAGAGGATCAAGTTCTTTTTCAGGAGTAGTTGGCAGTTTTACAGGCATGTCAAGGACTACCTTTAGAGGTCTAGTTGAAGACGGTGAAGAGGAGGAGGAGAATTCTGTGCAAGAGGAAGAGTCTGATGGCACTAAGGCTGCTCCTGCTCCTGTGGGAGCATCTGAAGGCACCAGACAACCAACTCTAGCCCAGTCTGATCAGCCTGTCTCTCACCAGACTGAACCATCCTTATTGGCCATCATGCAACAAATGACACATATTATGGCCAATCTTCAAGCAGCTGCATCTTTTAAAGTTTCCATACCACCAGCCTTCAAGACTCCATCTATGAAGGCACCAGAATGTTTTGATGGGACTCAACCCTTCAAAGTCAGAAGTTTTATTCAGTCTTGTCAATTTATCTTTCACAATGACCCAAAACATTTCTCTCAAGACAAAAAGAAATTTCTTGCTGCCACTTCATTCTCAGTTGGAAGGGCTGCAAAATGGATTGAGCCTTATCTTTCCAATCTCAATATTCAAGACTCAAGTTATCTTCTCAATTCCTGGCCATTGTTTGAATCCCAACTCTTCACTGTATTTGGGGACCCAAATGAAGTTAGAAAAGCTGAAGCAGAGTTGGATGGCCTTAGAATGAAAGAAGGTGGTAATGTTGCCTTACACATCACCAATTTCAGGAGTTTGGTTTCACAAATTGGAGATTGGGGTGAAAGGGCTCTTATTCATCATTTCAGGAAGGGTTTGGCCTCCAGGATTCTGGATCAAATGGCCTCCCATCCTTCAAATATTGATTCTCTTCAAGACTTAATGGACGTCAGCCTGGAACTGGATACCAGGTACCATGAGAGGAAAAGGGAGAAGAAGCCTGAAGCCTAAAAGTAAAACTCTTTTCCTCATCAAAACTCTTCAAGCTCAAGTCATAAAAAGAAGAATTTTTATTCTCGAAAGCGGGACAAGCCCCATTCTTCCTTGTTGAATAAGGACTTCAAGTTGAAAGGTTCTGAAAAAGAAAGAAGAATCAAGGAGGGCTTGTGTACGTATTGTGATGGGAAGCATAGTATTGAGTCTTGTTTCAAAAGGCCTCAAAACAATCTTAACCAACCCTCAGGCATTTTTCCCAGACAGGGAAAAGCCTGAGTGAAGATCATGTTGTGTTCAATGGTCTTCACTGTTTTCCATCCAGAGAACAATTGTACATTCTGAATACTGGTGTCAAGAATTCTCTCAAATTCTTTGTTTTTCCTTCTCTTTCTAATGTTTTTTACAGTATTCTCATTGATTCTGGTGCTACACACTCATTTATTGCAAAGAAGCTTGTTCACAAGTACTCATTGACTACGTCAGAACTTCCAGAGAAGATTCCTCTTATCATCTTGGACTCCTCTGAGTCCCCTTCCTTATTTGTGACTCACCATACTAAATATATGGTTGAGCTCCCTTCCTTCCCAAGCTTTGAATGCGACTTTCTAGTGATTGATACTCCCAAGGGAGAAGACCTCATATTGGCCTTTGACTTTCTAAGTCATTTTAATCCATCTATTGATTGGAGGCAAGGGCTGATCACCTTTAATTCTGATCATAAGGACTATTCTGATCCTTCTAAATCTTTCTGTAATGACTTTTCTTCTGCCAAATCATATGCAGCTCTGGTTGGTGATTTTAGAAAACCATCATTCCCATCTTCTGTCCATGTTCCTTCCATTAATTCCCCTCATTAATTACCATTATCTGAAGATGAAGTCTTCAAAGAGATTCAAGATGTTGGAGAAGATAGTTCTGTAACTTCACTTCATCTCTTCTTTGGTAATATGGACCTTCCTCCTTCATCTTATCATGACTCCCTGGAGGAGTTGTGGGATGAAGAGGAAGAGCCAGAAGAAAGAGAAACTGTGATTAAGGTTGTTCCTTCCACTTATCACCAATATTTGGATGTATTCTCCAAGGTGAAAGCAGAGAAACTTCCTCCTCACCACGCCTGTGATCATCATATCCAGCTGGAGGGGTCTCTACCTCCAGTTGGGTTGATCTACTCTTTATCCAAACAAGAGTCAGATACATTCAGGGACTACATTTCAGGGAATGTAGAGAAAGGTTTCATCTGGCCAAACTCCTCTTCAACAGGAGCACCTGTCCTCTTTGTTAAAAAGAAAGATGGTGGCCTCCGTTTGTGTGTTGATTACCTCAAACTCAATGCTGTTACTAGGAGGAACAAGTATCCTGTTCCTCCTATTAATCAGCTTCTCAATGGTTTTAATGGCTCTTCTATCTTCTCCAAGATTGATTTGTGTGGTGCATATAACCTGCTCAGAATCAAGGAGGGTGATGAACATTTGACATGCTTCAGAACTAAATATGGCAGTTTTGAGTACTTGGTTATGCCATTTGGGCTCACCAATGCTCCTGCCTCTTTTCAGAATCTTGTCAATGATATTTTCCAAGATCTTCTTTATGTTTGTGTTGTGGCTTATTTGGATTACATTATGGTCTTTTCCAAATCTGAGGAAGAACATGTCACTCATGTGTCCACTGTTCTTTCCAGACTCAGAGCCAATAACCTTTTTTCTAAGGCTTCAAAGTGCCTATTTCATTTCTCTAGTGTAGAATACCTTGGTTATGTTGTTTCCTCTAAAGGCCTCAAGATGGACCAAGCAAAATTCCAGAAGATTCTCGATTGTCCACCTCCAAGAAACCTCAAGGCTCTTCAATCATTCCTTGGCTTTGCCAGCTTCTACTGCCGTTTCATCAAGAATTATTCAAAGAAGATCAGTTCAATCACCAGTTTCCTCAAGAAAGATTCCTGTTTCCCCCTCAATTAGGAAGCTCTTAGTCAGTTTCAACAACTCAAAGAGGCCTTCACCACTGCTCCAATCCTTTTCCACTTCAATCCTTCTCTACCCACCATTGTAGAGACCGATGCATCGAATTATGCCTTGGGTGCTGTACTGAGTCAGGTCTCTGACTCAGGAAAATATCCCATTGCATATGACAGCTGCAACCTTATTCCAGCAGAGCTCAACTATGAGATTCATGACAAGGAACTCCTTGGCATAGTCTGGGCCCTCAAGCGCTGGAGGGCTTTTCTTCTTTCTCTGTCCTCTCCTTTTGAAATTCTCACCGATCATTCTTCTCTGCAATACTTCATGTCCTCCAAAGTCCTTACTCACCGTCAAGACAGCTGGGCTGAATTCCATCTCTCAATCACTTACCGCCCTGGCCACCTAGCTACTCTTCCGGATGCCTTGTCACGTCGGGACGACATTTATCTGGAGAGGGGGGAGGATTTCATCAGCAAGAATCCAATGAAATTTCAACAGCTCATCAAGCAGGATGAAGTCCAACCTTCAAGATATTTTGCATTCAAGGTGAAATCCTTTTCAAATTTGATTGATTCAATTCAAAAGGCTCTATGGCAAGATTCTCAGTACAGAAGTATCCTTCAAGAATTGGGCAAAGGTAAATCCATTAAGGATTATTCTCTCGATTCCTCTTCCCAACTTCTTCTCTTCAAAGATTGGGTGGTGGTCCCAAATGACCCCACAATTCAACTCAGAATTTTTCAAAAGCGTCATGACTCTCCTCTAGCTGGACACCCTGGCCAAGAGAAGACTCTCAAACTTGTAAAGGGGGATTTCCACTGGTCCGGCATGACTCAATTCATCAAGGATTATGTTTCATCCTGTCAACAGTGTTCAAGAAACAAGAATATCCATCATAAGAAGTTTGGACTCCTCAAACCTCTTCCAATTCCAAATGGTCCTTGGATTTGTCTTTCAATGGACTTCATCACTCAACTGCCACTGTCCAATTCATTTGACTCAATCCTTGTCATAGTGGACAGATTCTCAAAAATGGCAGTTTTTATTCCAGCAATGTCTTCAATAACTTCATTAGATTTGGCCCATTTATTCATAAAGAATATTTTCTCAAAGCATGGCCTTCCTTCAAGCGTTGTTAGTGATAGAGGTCCCCTTTTTGTTTCTTCCTTTTAGACCAATCTTTGTCAGAAGCCCAATATTTCAAGAGATCTGTCACCTGCTTACCATCCAGAAACTGATTGACAGATAGAGAGGATGAATCAGATACTAGAACAGTATCCTTGGATGTATGTCAGTTATCATCAAGATAATTGGAGCACCTGGCTCCCTCTGGCTGAATTTGCCTACAATAATTCTGATCACTCTTCAACCAAGCAACCCTGTTTTTCACTGTTTATGGAAGAGATCCACAATTTGACTCAGTTCACATCACTCAAGATACTCCTCCTGGAAAGTTATAAACAAAAATCCAATCAGTACAGCAAGATGTCAAGAGAGAACTTGAAGTTGCCATAAACCGGTTTAGGAGGTATGCAGATAAAAGTAGAGCAAGTCCACCTGTTTGCAATCCTGGTGACATGGTATGGCTTTCTTCCAAGAACATCAAATCAACCAGACCCACCAAAAAACTGTCTGAAAGATTGTTGGGTCCTTTTCCAATCTTGAAGAAAGTCATTACTCATGCTTACCACCTCAAGCTTCCATCTCAATGGAAATCCATCCATCCAGTCTTCCACATTTCACTCTTGGAACCAGTCAAGACATCAGCAATCCCAAATTGGCATCAAGAGCCTCCTCCTCCAATCATCATTGAAGAAGAAGAGGATTGGGAAGTCTCTCAAATACTGGATTCAAAGCTCAAGAAAAGAAAGTTATGGTATCTGGTGGAATGGAAAGGTTTCAGTCAAGACTCAGAAAGATCCACATGGGAACCAGCTGAAAGCCTCAAGAATTGTCCTGAATTGGTCAAAGATTTTCAGTCTTTGTATCCTGACAATCCAGGACCCAATTCGTCAAAAGCTTGAATTTCTATGGTGCTTGGTGGGGAGAGGAATTACCAAAAGTAAGTCCCACTCCTGGTATGTACCTTTAGGGGTATTCTACTCTTTTCTGTTGTAAGCATCACCTTGGCTATTCTGTGAGCACTTTGAGATTTGGACACAGATCTCCTGGCCTGGCTTTCAACATCAACTCCAATTTATGGCCATTTACACTTGGGCAAATGGACCATTCTTTTCTTATTTTCCTTCCCAAGATATTATCCTTTCAACATATTCATTCAACAAAATCTTTTCTTATTTATGGCACTGGTAGGAGTGGTATCTACCAAAAGTAAGTTCCTCTCCTGGTGTGCACTTCCCTGAGGGGTCTACAATATTTCAAAAAATCACCTTGGCCACTTTGTGAGCACCTGGAATCAAATTCTGTTATCCAGTTCCTTGGCCACTTTCAAAATCAACTGTCAAAATCTGTGATGAAGATTGGACTCCCCCTCCAATCAACCAGAACCACCAAAAAACTGTCTGAAAGATTGTTGGGTCCTTTTCCAATCTTGAAGAAAGTCATTACTCATGCTTACCACCTCAAGCTTCCATCTCAATGGAAATCCATCCATCCAGTCTTCCACATTTCACTCTTGGAACCAGTCAAGACATCAGCAATCCCAAATCAGCATCAAGAGCCTCCTCCTCCAATCATCATTGAAGAAGAAGAGTATTGGGAAGTCTCTCAAATACTGGATTCAAAGATCAAGAAAAGAAAGTTATGGTATCTGGTGGAATGGAAAGGTTTCAGTCAAGACTCAGAAAGATCCACATGGGAACCAGCTGAAAACCTCAAGAATTTTCCTGAATTGGTAAAAGATTTTCAGTCTTTGTATCCTGACAAGCCAGGACCCAATTCTTCAAAATCTTCAATTTCTATGGTGCTTGGTGGGGAGAGGAATTACCAAACGTAAGTCCCACTCCTGGTATGCAACTTTAGGGGTATTCTACTCTTTTCTGTTGTAAGCATCACCTTGGCCATTCTGTGAGCACTTTGAAATTTGGACACAGATCTCCTGGCCTGGCTTTCAACACCAACTCCAATTTATGGCCATTTATGCTTGGGCAAATGGGCCATTCTTTTCTTATTTTCCTTCCCAAGATATTATCCTTTCAACACATTCATTAAACAAAATCTTTTCTTATTTATGGCATTGGCAGGAGTGGTAACTACCAAAAGTAAGTTCCTCTCCTGGTGTGCACTTCCCTGAGGGGTCTACAATCTTTCAAAACATCACCTTGGCCACTTTGTGAGCACCTTGAATCAAATTCTGTTATCCAGGTCCTTGGCCACTTTCAAAATGAACTGTCAAAATCCGTGATGAAGATTGGACTCCCCCTCAAATTTGATTCTCCTTTTTATTTTATTTTTCATTCTTCATATCTGTTTCTTTTGCCTTTTTATTCTCTATATTTTCTTATAACTCTTGATTCCAAAATCTTTATGCCAAAATCATGTCTTCAACATTTTCAAGCCAAATGTCAAGAGAAGACCAAGTCAACCTCAATTCATATGGCAACACTTTTATCACTTCAAAATTTTACTTTTCAAGATTCAAATACCTCTGGAATCCCTACTTCCAATCCGTCTTAACAGCCTCAACAGGCTTCTACCTTATCTTGGTGCTCAGGAGCTCACCATTCAAGGTAGGGGGGTACTGTCACAACCACAAAGAATGACCCTCCTCCATTGGTGTTGCGGCAATTCCAACCTGGGGCCAATTGGCCACACCACATCCTTATGTCCAATTTGGCCCCTTCTGGTGCTCTATGGCATTTTGGCCATATCACTATTCCCTGGCCAATTATGGCCTCAGGCCATATCCTGCATCATTGGCCTCCCTGGCCAATTCTCATATCACCAACCCCCAGGCCTCTATCTCTGTTTTGGGCCTGGGGAGGTCTCTCTGTCTCCTAGGGGGTTCTGAGCCCCCTAGCCCTCATCATTGTTTATGGGAACAACCTTTTCATTAGGGGGGTCCTGGCCTAAATGGCCTTTTTGGGCCATTTAGGCCCCTATGGCCTCTACAGTCCACAGTCCGTGGGCCAATTAGGCCCCTTTTGGCCTAATCCAATGAGGGCAGTCCATTAGCCCCCAAACCACAATTGGGCCCACCTGAGCCAGTCTTGGCCCCAAAATGGCCATAAGACCCTCAGGACCCATTTTTGGCCAATAACCAACATGGACCATTTTTCAGCCCATGGGGTCTTGTAACCACCAGAGCAGCTCAGATCAAGCCTTCCCCTCACCTTAAGGGGAATTATTTCATTCCTCCATGCACCCCGTACTCGAGGTTGCAGGAGTGGTGCATATATGATATTATATACCATTATGCACCATTTTTGCTCAGAAATTCAATGGTGACGTTTTCAGGACCCAATTCCATCTTTCCAAATCAAGGTCCCAAAATCCAATGCCCATTTCAAAAAAGGATTTATTAACTCATCAGTCTGGCAATCCCTGGCGGCAATCAGAAGACTATTCAAGGATCCCAATCACCTGGCCTTGCAGGAGTTGGGTTGACAATTTCATTCAGGATTATTCCAAGGGCCATTCTCAGAGGTTGTACATTCTTTCAATCACTTGTCAAGGAATCAAGTATTTCAATACTCCTTTGACAACTCAATTGGTCCATACAGGCATCAATCAATCAACCTGTATGTACTTGGCCCAATTGGGCCAATTCATATTCCACTGTGAAAATTCAGTCACATAGTTCAAATTTCAAGATGGCCAGATCTGTATTTCCCAATTCGGACAATACAGTCAATTGATTCACCTTCCAGGATCAGTCTTTCAGTTTTCACATATACTGGCCACCTTTCAGCACCTGGGGACTTTTTCCCCAGTTAATTAATATATTGGATTTATTTTTATCTTTCTTTTCTTCTACTTTATTAAAGTTAATACTGATAATCTGAATTCAGTCATTCAGCAGATTTTCTCTTTTTCTTCCTTGCCTGTCAGTGAATATTGGTGGTCATATCCTTTGTGAATTCCATTTCCTTTTCTGGCAGGTTGAAACAGTGAATTGAGGATTCACTTGGTTGGCTTCTTATCCTTTTCCTTTTATCTTTGGAATACTTGTCTTTTCCCTTATTCTTCTTTAAAGAAACTTAATCTTTATTATTCCTTATATCGTTTGAAGCCCTCCAAGTGAGTTCTTGATTCCTGAGTGCCAGGCCACTCTTGCTTCCATAAGAGCCCCTGTGACAAGCCCACTTGGCTTTGGGGGCTGATGAACTGCCCCCTTGGAATTGGGCCAAAAGGGGCCTAATAGCCCCACAGACCATGGGCCGCGGCGTACAGGTCATGGGCCGTGGATTACAGCCCACAGGCAGTAGAGGCCATGGGGCACCTAAATGGCCCAAAAAGGCCATTTAGGCCAAAACCCTCCTAATATAAAGGGTTGTGCCAATGTAAGGTTTGACTATGAAACAATAAGTAAAAATTACTAATTTATTACTTATTGTACTCTGAATGTCCTTATAATTGAAATAAATAAGATTAAAAGAATAATAATAATAAAGAAATATTATTGTTATGGCGTAAAAATATTATTTTATTAAATAAATATAATAATATAATTAATATTATATGAAATTATAATATTATAAATAATATATTAATATAAAATAATTAATATATTATAAAGCTCTTTATTATTGTTACCAACAAATAATAAAGGCGTAAAAAACTGTTTTTTATAAATAAAAAACAATTAATAACAATAATATTACTAATATTAAAGTTATATATTAATATAAATACTATTTATATTAAATAAGGATTATTAAGAGTAATAATAAGAGAGAAATTATTATAATAAGATGAAATAACCTACTTTTAACACTTAAAATAATAATTTTGAGATATTTTACGCCAAAAGAAAATAATACAACCTTTTCAAATTGTATTTACAATAAAAAATAAAGAAAATTACTAAAATTCTTGATTTTACGTGGAAATGAGTTTATAGAGAGATTTATGACAAAAACAATAAAAGATTTGATTTAATCACGTAAAAATAGTGATTAATATTAAGATGGTCGTTGGTCTTTAATAATATAAGAGTTTTATATATGAAGAATAAAGAAATTACCTTTTATTTAATTGATTTAATGTTTTTGATGCGTCTGAGGGGTAAATAGAGTAAAAAGAGCTCTATTTATAGTAAATACCTCCCTCCTAGAGTCCAACAGGCTTCTAGTAGACGTGTACTGATCATATCCACTGGAATTGATCAATATTTTAAGGTTTGAGGGTGATTACATCATGATCAAACCATATTACATCATTATTACACCATTATTTAGAGTTATCACTATAACTCTAAGTTTGATGACATCAGAGGCTTGGCAGAACCCCAAATTTCGTGGATTTTATTAGTTTTAATCATAAACTAATAGTATTCACCAATTTTATCACTCTTAAGACTGTTAAACTTAAATTAAGGTTACAGTATGTGATCATAACTGCTCAAATTAAGCTCAAACTTTGATCCTCAATAACTTTTAAGATTTACACGCTACAGCAATTCAGGGAGTGAATTCTAATAGCCTGGCATAACCTTATTATGCTGCCAAGAGCTTTTCATTACATCATCAAAACTCTATTTTTGATGATTTTTCTGGTAACTCATCTTTTCTGTCGAAATTCAATATTTTAAACTTCAAACCTTGATTTCAGGGGGTTATACCCTGAATTTAATAATAAAAATTACATCATTCTTCACGAATGAACTAGTAGAATCTAACTGTATACTTTTTTTTAAGTTTGGAACACTTTCACAACAAAGTGGTCAACAGCTCTGTTGATTTTTATCAATATTTCATCATAGGTTTTAACCTTGTTTATAATTTGTAAAATAAAGTTCATATCTGTGTTCTTACAGTAATTACGTGGTAACTTTATTTTTGGTTCATCATTCTATCATGTATAGTTTAGAAGATATTAGCTATGATCCTTGAATATATGCGTTGACCAAAAAAGTGCATATATTCAGGATAATTCCTTAAGTATTAACATTGGGAATTAGCTTATTAATTGTTTTATGTGTGGATTTTCATGGGGAATCCACTGGTACAATTTATTTCACATGTTGTTTCATTAGTTCTTGAGATAAATAAGGTTTTATGATTTTTATAAGGTATTATACCTTATAATTCCTTAAATATTGATTTTACAGATATGCCATAAAAATGGTATATGTGTATTTTTCCATGGGGAATCCAATGGTATAATTTATTTTACATGTTGATTCATTGGTTCTTAAGTTAAACCAATTTTTGTACCAATTTATGGTATTTTTTGTATATTTAAGTAATTATTCTTAATGTATAATTATTCTAAGTAATTTTAATATAATTATATTAAAGGTATAATTGTTCTGAGTCTTTTTTGTGACCTTATTGGGTATGTGGTCATATCTCAAAGGCTCACAGCCAATGGCCATAGGCCCCTGAAAGACTGAAAGGACCCCCCAGGCCCAAAAACAAGGATAATGTCCTGGGGTTGGTGAGGTGGAGAATTGGCCAATGAAGGCAGGATATGGCCTGAGGCCATAGAGCACCAAGAGGGTTCAATTGACCATAACTTGGGTTTAGGTTAGAATTTCCACAACACCCATTTAGGGGGGTGAGTATTTGTAGTTGTGACCTCTTTGAAGGTTTACCGCATTTTTCTATGTGATTCAGGTAAAAAGAATATTTTGAATTAATTTAAGAAATAATTGTCTCAAAAGGGATTTAATTGCTATTCTTGGATTTATAAATGGAAAATAATTACTACTTGACATGGTTACAGCAGTCAGAGCTTCTCATTACCTCCTTGTCATATCAAAATAATAGATTATTTGCTATTTCCTCATGATTTAAAAGGAATTAGCTTTTGTAACTAAGCTCCCAAAAGTTATTACTTTACTAATTGATCCATTATCAAAATTTATTCAGGCTCTGATACCTTCTATCCTCAGAGGACTGAGAAATTGAGGTATCCTGGAGTTCTTTGATGTCTTCTGTCCCCTTAAACTATTTTCCTGGAAAAAATAGTAATTCATTCTTCAAGCCTAATATGCACCATGTGTGTAAGAAAATTTTACATACTAATACAGTGACCTTTAGCTATAAAACCATACATAGCACTAATTTTAGTGTATTTGCAACACACAAATTTCCATAATCCTATTATTTTGGGATTGAAATGCAAAAACATATATTCACACAAATTCTTTATGTGGTATTGATGATGAGTTCATGAAGTATTTTCCCTATTAACACCTCATCAATATTATTTAGTCTTAAAAAACTTCTCAAAATACACTAGGTAAAATTTTGTCTAGAAACAAAATCTGGTCTCAAATTGATGTATTTTCTTTCTCAAAAAAATGTGTTGATCTTTTTCTTAAAAAAAAATACTGAATTTCGAATATGGATATGACTTATTTTTCTTTCATATTTCAAAGCTTAATGAAGCTAAAAGGTTCACAGAATCCAATTGACTTTGATAGTTAAGTATTTCATACTAAAGAGTTTCATTAATTTCAATAAACTTCATTGGATAGCTTATTAATACTTAGATAAATTCATGGAGATATAGATTTACAAAAGTTGATAAACCAAGCACCTAAAAGAAACTTTCCACAAGTGTTATCTACATATTTGGAAATTTTGAGTATCATTTTGATAATATAAGAATAATATCTTTAAAAACAAGAGACAAAAAAAATTTTCCACATGGATTAATAAGAGCTTCATGATTCTAATACCTCAATTTAAAATAAAGGACAATATATCAATACCATTCTCATCCTCAAAACATATAAATAACTAACACAATACCCCATAGTTGAATAGAGGACATGAATTTTCAAAGTAATATATTCTATTTTTATCTACAGATTCCTAATTATATACAATTTTAATATATAAATAATTTCTTTAACTCTCTTTTCCATCAATATAATGGAGTAATAGAATTTGTAAAAATTAAGGATTTCACATCATATATGCTATAGAGCTCAATATCAATTTTTTGAAATAAAAAAACTGAAAGTAATTTTTTAATATTCTCCTAATAGCTTTTTAGAAAACATCAAAAAGAAAAAAAAATTATCTTGAAAATTTGAACCTTAGAGGTATTCTCTTATGACTGAAAATTAAAATTAACCATAAATTTTCAATTAAGTTTGTTAAATTATAATTTATTTAAATCTAATTAAATGGAAATTGTAAGTTCATTTAAGAAAAAAAAAATTAAAAAAATATAAAATCTCATGTATTTTTACCATATTCTTATATGAATTTTCAATCACATGGTTAAAAAAATTTAAGGGCTATGATTAAGGTTAAAATTTTTAAGAGTGAGATAATAAGATATTTTTCATTAAAATTAGAATAGTTTTATGATGAAGCCAATAAAAATGTTTCCATGAAAGTACCAAAATTTTGACCACTAAAAAAATAAAGTATTTATTACTTGCACAATATATATGTTACTAATTTAATGATATTCTTATTGTTACAGAAAAAATGGTCATTACCTCTAAGCTATTGACAATTTTTTCAGAAATATACCAAAAAATGCTTATTCTGAATGTAATATGATAATTAATATTACTGTTTCTTTCCATATCTCATTTCAATACACACACCATTATTTGATACTTTTAGAACCACTAATCAGATTTTCCTCTAATTTTTTCTTTATAAGTAGAAGCAAATAGGCCCATAATTTCTCCAAAAAAATCAAAGTTTCCAGTCCACCATTGCTTTTTTTGATTCAATTCTGAGAGAAAACAACTAAAAATTGGTAATATTGTCAATTTTTGTGAAGCTCCTTTACATCAGATAGTAAACATAAATGAGAGTCTCAAGAGGAAATTTGAAAACCACATAAAGAAAGGCCATTTTGAAGCAATCAAAATATCATAAAACTATTTAATTGTTTACTCCTTTGAGGAGGTTGGGCAAAAAAATGTTCCTTTTGGGCCCTCAAATGGACCAGCCAAACTGCCCCTAAAATTTTGTTGTTTTGTTCAAAAACAAAGATTTTGGATAAAATGGCCAAATTGGGGAATTTATTCACAAAAAAGAAATTGAAAAATTTAAGCGCGTTCAAGTGGAGCCCGGATTAATCCCTTGTTTCTTTTTGTATTTAAAATGTTAAGATTTAGTCAACAGGGAATCTTTCCAAAAACATAGGCCTTTCTTACATGTTTTTGCCAAAAATTTAGCATTTTCAGGACCAAAATGGTGAAAAAAGATGAAAAATGCTGAATATACATCAGGGCTTACATGTATTTACCATTTTTCTTATATGCATTTACCAACACTTTAATCAAACTTCACTAATGTTTTTGGTAAATTTATATGACAAACCCCTCTATATGATTAAAAAGAATTTATTAAATATATGAGTTAAATTTAAATTATATAGAAAAAAAAGAATTCAAAACTTTTGTATTTCAATGTGATATAGAAACAAGGCAATAATGACCTTCATAAAGAAAATCGTGACTGCAATATAGAACTATGAAAGGAAAGAAAAGCCTGAATGGATTTTTGGTGAACTTGGGCTATGACAAAGGTTGAACAGTTTGAACGCAACAAATGGATACTCTTGGAAATCAAACTTGAGACCACTGTAAAAATAGCATAGATGGATAAGAATGGTTTTTCAAGACATTCGAATTTTTCTCAAATTGTTTTTGAACTGCGTTTGAAAAGAATTGTGTTTCTTTCAAGGTTGTAAACAAAAGTAATTTCTCCAGTCTTTTTCCAGTGGCTGATTCTTGACAAAACTGCTCCAGAAAACAGAAAATTCAAATCTCTTAAAAAACACTCACCGAGAGGGCTGCCACGAAGTTGAACGTTTGGTTATTTTTTCCGAAGAGTTAACTTCATTCGAGAAAATAGAATAATATATAGATAGATATAGGTATATATGAAGGTGGCACATTGATTTCCTTCAATAAAATACTATTAATTTCACTCTTCCAATGAGCGTGCTCTCACAGTTCATTGTTGACAATTGTATTGTAAGAAATGGCAATTTTGCACACAGCCCAAGACAAAAGCAAGCATGAAAATTGAAGTAAAAATAATCATACAAAACAAAAGAAACGATCAAGCTACGTTGCGAATCTAAAAGCCAAATTGGAGTTGAGCTCTGGAAAAAACGGGTGGTTTCCAGCATAACTGATTGGGCTGAATCCTTCTTCTTAGCTTTTTCTTATTTCTTTCATGTCTCTCAATGATTGCGTCCGTTAAGCAAAGCATGTATTGTTTATTGTGACTGGTAGAAGTATTGGGTTTAAAAGTAAAATTTAAAATTTATTTAAAAAAGTTGTCAGATATCATTTGAGGAAGGACTGCCCTGGATTAAGATCAAAATTACTGACTGTTTAAGCATTTGTAATGTCTGACATACATGCAAAACATCGGCATGGACAATAGCCGTTTTCTGGGCTATTTCGTCAATACTAACATCCTCGTTACGGCTCACACATTCTAAAATGAAACCAACAATAGTCTCTTCCCAATAAGCGCGATAGCTTAGTAAGCCCAGATCACTTAATGGCTTTTCGGGTGAACCAAGTTTGCCTTCTTTTTTGCTAAGCTCGTAGCTAAATTCAATCAGCAACTTTCCAAAACCGTGCCGTTGATATTGCGGTAATGTTAAGATACATGCAACATTATAGTTTTCTGCTGACTCTTTCTCTTTAGAAAAGTATCCAATCATATGTAGTCCGTTTGCATCTCTTAGACACATCACATAATACATGAATGGATCGACATCATAATAAAGAGTCTTGTGATCTAAGAAACATTTGCTGAGTAATGATAAATTTCGACACCAGGCCTTTTGACGCCTACCATCGATCTCAAAGAAATGAATATCATCTGCTCGATAGATCTCGTTTCCAGGAGGGTGAAGTAAGGTGCACTTTTTTCGGTGTCGATAGATTTGAGCTTCTGATCCATAAAACGATAGACAAAATTCGCATATGTATAGCACAGGAATATGAGCGAATTCGATAGGGTAGGGTGAGAAATACCAGGCCTCTACCTCATGTTTGCCTATCTGAATTCTGTCGAGGTTCTTGACACGCGAGATCTCATGATGGGATTGAGTCATACTACCCGACGTTCTAAGTTTCTCAATTTCTTCTTCCTTTGAGAAGTGACCGGGGGTAGACTGTTCGACGACCATATCGTCTTCCTCTGCCTCGTCGTCATCATCCTCTCGGTCATCTTCATCCTCATCCTGTTCTTCATGCTCTTGATCGTCCTCATCTTCTTGGTCGTCTTCGCTTGCACCACTTTCTAAGTCAATAACACGCGTTTGAGGAGAAGGCGTGTCATCATCATCATTTGGGTCTGAGCTTGCTATGCTCTTCTTATCATTTTTTTGGTTGAGTTTTGCCTGCTGCTTCTGGGCTTGTAAATGCTGTTTTTTGGTCAGTCTCTGGGCATTCTTTAGCGCCACCTTTCGAAGCTTTGAGCCTTCGCGCCTATTGAGAACAGATGACTTTCGAGCCTGCTTGCCGGAGGGCTGAGTAGCTGCGGGTGTACTGGGAGCGCTGCTCGACGGAGTGGGGGTGATGATAGGCCATTCTATTGGCTGATCCAGGAAGACTCGAGATCCGGTGACCCATTCATCTAATCGTTTATTGTAACCTATCCAGTGCAAACTACAATTGACGACCTTTTTGTTTCAGCTGATTTGAACATTTAGTCTTGGGTTCTAGAAGAACAAACTAAAACTAAACTATCTATTAAAACACAAGGAGATCAAAGATTGTCAGACGACTAAACTAGAACTCTAAATTGTCTTCATCCTTTTCAGGTCCCGACTCGGATCCGTTTTCTTCGTCATTGAGATTATTCGTCGCAGTTTTGGATAGTCTTGATCGTCGGGCAGTTTTTCCGGGACGAATCCCAAGGACTTCAGCTTTCACAGGTTCTGGTTCATCCAATCGCTTAGCAAGCACCTTGCAGCCGGTTATGATCGCCGAAAGCAGGACGGTATTGGGCGGACTGATTAAAGGGGGTGGTTTCGGCTCTGGTAGGTGCAACAAACCAAAAGAATCAGCACAACGATGAGAAACAGTTACAGCCCAAATCGTCTGGCATGGACCCTGTCTGCGATGAAAAGACGTACCGTGATGAGATGGAAGACCCATGGCGGGGTTAGTTCTTGGGATCAACAATCGGTCTTTGGTTATCCACAGCTCGGACTGGTCGAATTTTTATGGATGCCCAAGGACGGCTGGCGGAGTTTTCGAGGACGCTCGCCAGGACGCGCCACATACCCCGTCGCTGCCAGAACGGGCGCGCCAAATGACAGCCCAAGCTCACCATGAGAAGAAGAGCAGCAAAGACAAAGAAATGCACAACAGGGCATGATAATTGTAAATTTCCTTCATTTTTGTGGATGGAATGCACAGTCACTACTCAAAATAGCCCAGCTTACAACCCACAGTCTCTCAGCCTCAACATAGGCAGGAACCACCATGAGCAAACTGGCTACACCTGACAGCAGGTGTTGCATTTGGAAAATGACATAGGGAACAGATTGGAAATAGGTTTCAACCTGAATTTAAATTGAAATTCTAAAATAGAAGATTTGGAAGAAAAAAAGCCACACCTGAAAGCCTCCAAATTTCAATTGAAAACCCTGATTATTGTTTGACCATGATTGGTACAAAATATCAGCAAGACTGATTTCCAAAACAAGCATGTCTTCTAGCCTCAGCTGGCTATTTCTACATCTAAGCTAATTATTTCAAAATCATAATATATGTTACTGTAAAAAGCTCCAACTTAAGAGTGATATTTACTTTTTTGAATTATTGCAGAGGATGAGACCACAGTATTAGCTAAATACACTATCCTTCAAATTCATAATAAGATAGGATTATTCCAAAACTTCACTTTCTTCAGAAGTAATTTTAAATTCCCCATGAGATACTTGAGTTTTTGTATCCCCCTCCTCAAAGTGTAGGAATATTTCTCAGGAATATGAAAATTTATATTTTTTCTTTTTTAATGGACATCCAACTCAAAATCTTATTGTTTATTTCCTTTGAGATTCTTTGAAGTCCAAAAAATTGAATATATTGAGACATAAAAGTCCCTCATTCATCATAGGAAAAGTCTTTTCAAAGATCAAATTCTGTTACAGAATGGGATATTTTATTTTAGTAGTGATAAATTTGAATTAATAAACCTTAGTAAAGGAATATATATCTTCTTGATATCCATTTTTTGAAAACTAGGTGGTACAAGGCATTCATCTCTATTTTTGAATCTCAAAGCAGGGTATTTGAAAGATCACAAAATCAGATTGAATAATAATTTATCTTCTCCCCTAGTAATATACCAATCATATTTTTGGCCTTATATCTCAATATTTCTATCATTTAATTCCTCCATACATAGGCCATGTAAAAATGTACTCCATGTATGATTGTTTTGTTATTGATCTTAATCCTTCATCACAATAAGCTATCAAAAAGAATTAATTTAATAAACTACCAATCCAGAATATATATTTTTCAATTATTAATTTTAATTCCCACATAATTACTAAAATAAATTTATTTGGACATTTTTGTAATTAATACTTGACAAATCAACTGAGAAGTTTTAAGAACAGAATTAAAATTCACTTCACAGAATCTCAGAAATGTTGATATAATATTTGAAAGTTTTGATCCTTACCTTTTATAAAAATCTCTGTACTCATTGACTACATTAAACTTTTTCTTTACATTTTTCTAGATTGGAAAGACCCTTTGTGTAATATCAATATGCAATATCTTCAAGCTTTCAATATACTGTTTTCTTTTGATATTTTACATGAATAAATGTCAAAATATTCATATTGAGTATATATTCTTCATTAAAAATGGGTATTTATATATAACTACTCATAATTTGATAATTTTCTCTTGTCACTTCAAGTTTTTTATTCATGAGAGTTTGTGATCACAAGTAGGATTTGATATTTGAATTAAATATGACCCACGGATCTTTTGAATATTTTTTGAAAAACTTTAAGAGTTGATTAATGAAGATTATGTCACTTACATTTAGAAATGAATACTAATCTGAGCTTTCCAATATTGTATTTTTCAGTCTTAATTAAGTTGTGTTTTTTAAAATTACTTTTGTTGAACTAATTACTATGGGATATATCACTTCAAGATGGTTAATAATCTTCATTGCATGAAATATAATGATGTAAGACAGTAAAATATCCTTCATTAAAAAGCTTTTTGATTTTATCTTGAAATATATATCATTTAAATACAATTCTCTTATAATGTACAAGAGCATAAATTGATACAACAATAAATTTTGACATTATCATTCAAATGATTATAAATGGTCAGTTTTTTTTGAGAGTTTGGAGATAAAACTAAATGAAGCTTAGAAAAATGTCTTTTACTGTATTTGGAAGGAAAATATCTGTTAGTAAATGATATCCAGTAAGATAACTCATAATTTCATACTTAAAACCTGATTTATGGCAACAGCAAAAATCACTTCATCATCTGAATCCAAACGTTTTTATGAGCTCTTGTAGCTTGCAAAATGACCTTGAATATTGTCTTGAGTTATTAAAATGAATCTTTAAGATTGAGTTAAAAATACTCTTGCATTCAAGTAAGTAATTTTTTTAAGTATCTTCATGATTATTGAAATTTGGTATTGAAGTGAGTATTCTTATCAATAAGAAATATGTTTTTGAAACTTCCTCCCAAATTATTTCCTCAACAATTGCAAATTGTAATGAGGGACTACCACCTTCTTACATAAATATGATCTGAGAGCTCCTAAGGTGTGATGATTCTGGGGAAATAGTATTCCCCTTAAACTTTATAGATGCACACAAGGTCCACTCACAAGAACTAAATTCAGTAAAATTTACTGGAAGATTTTTTAAGAAAGCTTTTCAAAAGATTGAGCATTTTTTGAGTGAATTGAATCTGATTTCGGTGATAATTTTGTATTTTTGCCATAAAGTATTAATCTTAAATATGGAAAATATGATGATTATTTGAAGTATTTTGATTTGGGTAGATTTTCACCTATTCAATCCACAATATCTCTTAAGCTTATCTTTTGCAACAATTTTTGGAAGACTGACTTGTCAAGATGTGCTGGAATTTTTCATCAAGGTTAATATGTATTAATAATAATTTAAATAAAATCAAAAAAACTCTCACCTGTGTTTTTTATGATTTATTGCCTCTCCTTCCCAGCATTAATAAACTGAGGCTGGTCCATAGTTGAAAACAGCTTCAGATAAATGTTGAGAAATGTGAATAGTGGGTTTTGGCTTTCTATTTGGGTCCTAATTCTCAAATAAGCTCTGGAAATATTTAACTAATAACTTTTTAAATAAAGATATTTGAGACTTTGAAATTTATTGGGACATTGTAATTTTAACTAAAGAGACTAATGTGGAAGTGGTTGAAAGAATTATTTCTTTGGAGGGATTTTGATACTTTTCATGATTCCATTTTGGGATGAGTAATATAACTATACATACTGTATATAGGATGAGACAATCAGAAGACTTTGGGGTTCCACATTAGGGAATTCCCATATTTCTGGGTATATGGATTACCCATGATGGAAGGATAACCCTCTGGTTACTTTCATGTATAAATTCAAGCTCCTCAGTGGTTATATTAAGTTTTTTCTTGGATTCACCCAAGGGTGGAAAAAAATAGATATGTATTTTTGATGGGAGAGAGATGAGGATGCCTGTGGGAAAGATCTGATTACGTTAGGATTATTAATTCCATCTTACCCCTTTGAAAATTTACCAGCTGAGAATTTCAAAATTTCTTTGGATGATGATGAAGTGGAACTTGGGTAAACTTCCTTTTCTTTTCCTTTACCAGATGATTTTTTCAGTATTTCCTCAGGAGAATGTTTTGATGAAATTAATGATGACCTTCTTAGTTGTGAGATTGATGGAAGATGAGGGCTTGACAGAAGTTTTGAGCCTTTGGGGTTTCATGGATAATCCTTGGAGCTTGGCTTGTGTACCACTTGACATTTGGGTGATGGACCTGATATCTGAATTTGACTCTCTTTCCATTCTTGAATTCTTTCAGTGGCACTTTATAATGATTCTAACTCTGAATTCTTTGAGGGTTCCCTGAGTGTTAAATTATAATTTTTTGGAAGTACCAGGGTTTTCAATTGTTTCAGTGTCCTTCCTTTTTTGTTTTGATGAATTTGATGCTGAAGTTCCAAATGATGAAGTGTTTATGTTTCTTTTTGTGGTTCTTTCCTTTAATGATAAGGTTTCTACAGAATTTTGAATCTTCAGATATGTTAGGATATAATCCCTCAGAAGACCCAATAAGAAAGTATGCATAACATCAATAGTCATCATTTGGGAATGGTTCCAGTAAGGAAGGTCTCCCAAAATAGTGTAACATGATCCATGTTCTCAAAAAATTTTCTTTTTTGGTTAGTTGTGGTTGCTTTAATCCATTGAGTAATTCCTGATTTCTGCTGATTTTGATCCTTTGGGGGCCAAGAGGTTTTTTAAATATTTTGGATTTATTTAATGGGTAAATTAAAATGTGCACAAAAGAGATTTTCTGAGTGAGATGCTAAGCCTCCAATTTTTTGGAGGGCTGGAATATTCCCAATTAAAAAGAGAAGGGCAGCTTTAATGAGATGTACATTGTTGAATCTGGCTGTTGGAGTAAAGTGTACACCTATCCACAGTCGGAGTTCAGAAACAAGAGGCCTCAATAAGTTGTTCAATTGATCAGAGGCGGGCTCTTTGGGAGTTGGATTGCACCCATAGACAAATAGGTTTTGATACTTATATCTTTGTTCAGGAGGAAGATTGAAGAAAATCAAAAGAATAACACCTATTGAAATACTCCTTGAGACAATCTTGGATCCATGTGGGTTGGTCCTGTCAATATACAAGCCAAAAACCAAGTTTTCAGGATTATCAGTGAACTTCAAATTTTCATTATCTACAAATGTTTTCCAAGCATGATCATCTGATATGTCAGAAAAAATATCCTTCTTTTCCATAACTTGATTTCTGGGATGAGTCCAGTGAATTTTCAAAGGTAGTAATCATAAGCTTGTTTGAGATCCATTTTTTATAAAGATTGGAAGTGGAAATTTTTTATGGTTTATAGTTTTTGGTTGCTTATATTTTCATGATATAAGAAGGTGTTGCATTTTTGTTGGTCTCTGTATTTTCCAAAAACAAGCTGTATATATTGAGGTATTTTCAAATATTCATGACATTTGGTTCCAAAAACATGCTTTTTCTCTAGATATGAATATAGGAAAAAACATGTTTGGAGACATATGTGGGTCTTGAAGGAACACAAGAGGTGCAATATTTTCTTGAGATTTCGAAGGATTCCGGGAATTTCAACGCTGAAATCTGGTGTTTGTTGTATTTTGGCACTTGTTTCAATCTTCTTTTGTTCCAATTTGATACTTTTTTCACAGTGAGGGTCACTAATGTTTTTTTGAATGTTGTCATGTACAATTTGAATAGTAGATAAAAGTATGGTTGTATTCTAATACAGGAAGGAGGGGAGTGGAATGCTAATTTAATAATAAATTTTCTCAATATTGTGTGGTAGTTTGGGGATTTTCCATGAATTTTTAGAAAGGTGTGGATGTTTCTCACCTAAAGGTAGCATGCTGGATATCTGTGTAAAGTTTGAAAATAAATAAAAAATACATTTATCTGAATCTAATTTGAATAATCAACTGTGATTAATAGGATTAAAGAAGAATAACCAACACTATGATGGGAGCTTTTTTACTGAGACAGAAGTCCATTTCTCTGGGGTATATGATAAAATTTCTCATTCTCAAATATAAAATATTAAAACAGGGTAATCCTCTATATAATGATGTATTTTTAATTTTATTTTTCTATGATGTATACTCACCTGGAGTATTTCAGTTAAGGACTCCTGATGATTTGAATGAGCCCTCTTGGATCTTCCAACTCCTTGGTATGTACTACCCCCAATTTGGCAAAACTTTAGGATACAAGTAGGGCATTTACAAATATACATGTTTCCAAATATTTGTTCATTTATATATGGAATTGGGTATTATTATATTATTTGTATTATGATAAATGTAAAGGATATAGATTGAATTGAAATTTGAAACTTGGAAATTTTTGAAAGGGATATGATTTTTATTAAAATGATTATCTATAATATTTGGTTCAAGCCAATTATTAGGATTAATTTTAAAAGTATTCAAATATATTTATGAGATATTTTATCAAAGGGAAATTAAGTTTGGAAATTTCCCATTGATATGGAATTGAGACTTTCAAAGACATGTATGACATCTGTCATCCATTTTATTAAGATTAGTGAAAATTATATAGTCAATGTCTGCTCAAATATTATGCCTACATTTTGAAAAGGCTTTTGGCTCTTGATTTTATTATTTCAGGTAATTAATAGGATTGATTCATCTGTAAGATTTATGGATAGTTATATTCCAATCCAAAAGCTTCTAACTATTTTCCTTGAATAATTCCACTCAAACATTTAGATAAATCTCACATTCTTTCAATTTTATGGCACATGTATTTGGGATTAAAGTGGAAATCTTTTTAGCTGTTGGTGATTGGGAACTTCAACTTAAATATTATTTTTACACTGATATACATTTTAAAATATATAGTTTATATCTTGGATCTGATATGTGGAAAAAAGAAGTAAAAGAAAATTTTGGGACAAAAAAGAATGTTTTTATGAGGAAGAAATTAAAAAAAGGAATTGGTTTTTATGTTGGGAAATATTTTCAAGAGTGGAAATTAGGAATTTTTTATGTTTGCATATGTGAGGACTGGGTAAAAGTTGGACATCTAGTCATAGATCCAAGTTTATCAATGGAAAGTGAGAGGTCAACAGGTTCTTGAAGCTTTATTACCCTTCTTTCCACCTCTGTTAATGATGCAAAAGCTTCTGGAGCTACCCAATTGGATGAAATCTTATTGGGTATATTTCCAAATACTTAAGCTTTGGGGATATGAGGGTCTGGTGTAAGCTTTTGTATTTTTTTATTGCAGTCCCTTTTGGCTCTTTTATTATTGGCAAGCTTTTTGTTGCCCTCATCAAGAAGTTTGAACAGCTCACCTATTTGATTGCATCTCCAAGACATTGAGGGAAGTGTCTGGCCAGGATATTCTGGCTCTACATCAGACATCATTTGATCTACCAAAGATACTTCAGATTCTCTTGGATGATAATTGAGGATGAGTTCTGATGCCACTTCTCGGAAAATATGCTTTTTTTATTCTATGATTTTAGATATGGTAAGTTGATTTAAGTTTATATTAAGCTTGATGGAATTTGATGAAAAAAATTGAGTAACTTTTTCTTGTAATTCCTCAAGCTACCAGTTTTCCTACTTGTGGTGGATTGCATTAATGCAGGTGGGTTTTTCTTACTCCATATAGATTTCCTTTCAAGGAGCCATCATTAAAAATTGAAATTTGGTTGGCCCAGTTATCCAGCCATGCTTCAATTTGGTAGTTTCTTGTACCACCATGCTGATAAATTAACTCCCAAGAATTAAGAAGAATAGCTTTGGTGGATGTATTCCAGGGTGATGAGGGGGGAGAGTTCCAATGAAATGTACATAAGGGGAATCCACCCTTTTTGAAAAGAGAATTCCAATAGAAACACCATTCTTGACTGTGTCAGTTGATGGCTTGTTCTAAAGAGCTTCCAACTGAGTATTGACTAGGAGGAAGTATTCTGTAAATTTTTTTCAATGTGACTTTTTGAATGAACTCCTTTTAATTTTAATTAAGATTTCCATATGCCCTTTCAGCTGAATCCAAAGAGCCTTTCATGTGGACTGTGTATTTATCCTCAAAAGCTCAAAAGTGGTTCTAAAAATTTTTAATCTCTTCTTCAGTGGGTGGAGGTGGAAGTAAGAAGGAGGGAGTTTGTATACCCAACATAGCCTCAATACAATCCAAAAATGATCTGGCCAATCCTGTATTTGTAGATGGGTTCTGCAATCTTCTAGCATGTCTTGATAGACTTTGTGATAATTGCCAATTTTCTTTTCTTCTTTTTGCTTGTGATATTGAACAAGCATCAAAAGGACAGCTGAATGGTAAGAGTTTGGATTTTCTGGAGGAAGAGGTACTTCTGTGGGGCTGATGGTTGTTTCCAGAGCTAAAAGCTCAGTTTTGAATGGACTAAAGATTAGGTGAGGAAAAATGAGATAGTCATATTACAATGAGAATGATAAATGAAATGAAACCTTACTTAACCTCTGAAATTGGTCTTTCAGACCTCTTTGAAATATTTTCTTTTGAAATCAGCTTGATGATTACATTAGCTTTATGAATGTGAGTGAGTTGCGAAGAATGTAATAATTTTTTAATGAGGAAGAGGATCTAACAGGTTAATCATATTTCATGACTAAGGAAAGGGGATTATTTTTCATGCCTCTCTGTTATATTTGAATACTCATTTTATCAAGAATGAACCAGTTGAATATTCAAACGAAACTGGTTTTTGTGAGCCTGTGAGGTATATATGACATACCCATGAGGCCACAAATAGCTTTATATACAGCTGATTTAGTCTTGAACAGACTTTCCAGTTGAAATTAAAATGAAAAATAACAAAAAATAAGTATAAATTTTCTTTGGATAAACAAAGTTATAATTATTATATCATTTTGGGATGCTACACCAAAAATAATCTAGGGTACACCCATAGGGTGTTATACCCAAAAATGGTTATTTCTCAAGTTATTGGAAGATTTAAGAATCTCACAGTACTAATGTAACTTTTTTAACATTTTTTTAAAAAACTTAAATTTAAGCTTAAATAAGCTTAAATTTAAAGTTGCATAAAGTTTATGCAAGCTTACCAAAATTTTAGTTAAAATTGAGGTGTTGTGTATATTTACTGAATTGGCTGAGGATTTGCCATACAGAATGTAAATCCTGCATGAGCTCAATGTAAAAGGGTTTAAGGCCATAGTATGGCTTTAAATAAATAAAAGGGCAAAATCCACGCAAAAATGTGGGACAAAGGAAAAAGAGAAAACAGAGCTGGGGTACCCAGCTTTTTGGATCTGCAAGGATTCAATTAAGGCTTTCCACCTGTATTGGAGGATTTTCAACCTTATTTAAACTTTAATATTAGACTTTGATCCAACCTTAAAGTTCACACTGTTTTTATCCCAATTTGAACAGGAATTTCAAGCTGCCGAAGGGTAAATCCCAATATGCAAGCTTGAAATTAAGTTTTTAAGACCTGTCAAAGCTTAAAACTTCAAAGTTACGAGCATTAAAACCTTATCAAAAGCTAAGGTTTAGTGTGCATTGCTATTTCACATGAAGAAATAGCAATAACTTCAAAAATTTATTAAAAATCCAAGTCTTAATGGATCTGCTTAAACATTTTACACAGCTTACAGCTCAATGTTATTTGTGTATACATTAAATTTAAATTATCTTTTCTAAGCAGGTTTCATTGGTAATTAGCCTTTAAAATTACTCTTTTAATTATACTTAGAGAAAATTAAGATTTCCTTAAAAATTAATTAAAAGTTGAGTTTAGGAGATTTTTTTTGAAGCTTTATTCCTAAGTTGTTCATGTGATTGACGTCAATATAAATAAACTTATTTTATTTTAAAACTTAAAATAATTCAATTAAATGAGGATTAAAGTTACTTGGAGTTAGGAATAACACCAGTAACTTTAAATTGGAATTAAAAATAAGTTACCTTATTTTTAAGAATGGTTCTTCAGTTTTGACCCAAGAACACCCTCTATATCCATTATGAATCATGAGGGATGCTCTGAATACATAAAAACAGTCTATTCATCACTGTTTTTGTCAATAAATTCAATTCAATACAATCCAAGTATATTAGACATTTAAACAGGTAGAGTTTTATTATATATAAAATCTTATTATTAAAGTATTTCATAAGTATTTTATTCTTTATAAATATTAAAATTAAAGAATTTAAATCATAGAAATTAGATTATTGCTGTAATCACCAATAATACATTTTATTTCTACAATTATTGTCTTAGAATATCTTTTAAAGTCCACAAATTCCTCTCAAAAGCTCTTTAATCATATTTTTTTATTACAAAAAGTTGTTTTATCTTTTAAAAAATTGATTTTTGGCATTTTTTTAACTTATAATAATCATTTAATATAATAACTGTTGTATTTGACCTGTTGTATTAAATATATATTATAAGTAAGTTTTTTATAAAATTCCATATTTTTTATCTATTATTGGTTTTTTTTGAAGAAAGTTTCATAAGAATTATATCTGCAAAGTGTGTGTTATAATTTCTTTTCTATAAATAATCTTCATATTATTCATAAATGGTTAAATAGTTATATTTTCCATATGTAATTGTCTCATTGAAAGCTTTACTCTTCTTATTGTTATAACTGTCAGTGACTATAACAATAGCAGAATAATTATAATTTATTATAATTGTTAAATTTTGTACTATTATATCATATAATCCGTAGTTATAATATTTTATTTTATTATATTTTTCTACTGAGGACAGTCATAGTACTCTTGACATTCTTACAATTATCAAGAGTTTCATAGACAAACCTTACATTTGGGGGCCTGGCCGTTATATTAACCAGTTTTTGGGACATAAATCATATTCTAGACCTTATTTTACTCTTTTTTGACGTAAAATTGCCATATTTATCTTAATATTGGCTTTTTTGGGACTTATCCCTCATAAATAATCTTTATAATATTAATAAAGTTATTTTTTCTTCAGAATATTGATTGAAAAAATATACTATTGAGTGACTCGGAATAAACTTCATTGTCTAACAAGTGGCTTTTTTCACATCACAGACTTGAAATTTATTCTCTGAGTTATTCTAGTATAAAGTGAATAATAATACAATTTTAATTAATAACTTATTAATTGCATAATTATTATTTCTTTAAAGAAAATATAAAATCAAATCAAAAATTTCAAAATCTTTATTAAAAACATTTTTTTCTTTTATATTTAGACATTTTTTCTTAATTTTGATGTAATTTGCCATAAATTACATTAAAACAACTTTATTCAATAAGCTGAGTTTATAAGTTATTTTTATTGTTGGATAAAATAACTTATATTTTTAATTTTCTCTAGTGTCATCCATCAGAGAAATCTCTTCAGACTCTTCTTAGGCATCAGAGTGTCATATTGAAATTCAAACCAGCCCAGCACCAAGGGGTCTAATTACCAAAGAACCCTTTAAAGGTCCAGCAGGTGAATTCAATTCATTGCTACGTCCATTTTTTATTAAGGTTGACGTGCAATGACTCCTACTAGAAGTGGAAGCAATTAATCCATCCCATCAAATGGATATTGACCAGGAAATTCAAGTCAAAAATCAAAAACACAAGCATGTCAGCCCGGAGGAGAGTCACAAATGGAGGATGCCAGAACTTCCACAAGTTACGAGTGGTTAGCCAGCACCTTTGACACTCTTATTGAGAGTCCATAAGCTGAAATAACTGCTATTCCTCTTGTCAGACCTGAATCATTTCAAACAGGCAGAAATAGAGATATACCACTCACAGTACAAGAACTGGTTTATGGTGGCAAAGCAGCAGGAGTGAAAACTTCTGCCAAGTCTTTGGATAGGAGCAATGAGCTCTTATCTTCAAGTGAAGAAATTCATGGGCCCAGAAAAGACAGAAGAACTTCTGATGGGTTGGACACCCATGTGTTTCAAGGGACAAGTTCAACAGATAAAACATTTGTTAAAGAACCAAAGCATGTTGTCAGAGGACCAGAAGAAGAAGTTGGCCCAAGGAAAGGACAACAGCCCATTGGAAGCTCCCCAAGCCTCCACAAGCAAAAATATGCCTCAACAAACGCCAAAGAAGGACAAGCAAACCCTAAAGAGCAATCAGAATCGCAAGCAAAAGGCAAAGGGAAAGGAAAAATCCAAGTGTAACAAGCCTTACCCACAGAATTACAGAATTCCCAAGAAAGAGAAGAAAGCCATGGACAATGTGTTCAATATGGCAAGAACTCTGATGGAATTAAAAAACAAGGAGGAGGAAATATTGAACCAATAATTTCCAAAGAAGTAGACCTTGCAAAGCTTGTAGCTCATTTTGAAATTTGTAATAAAGAAATTTTAGCAAAGCTTAATAATTTTGAGTATATCTAACAGAAGTTGGGCAGAGAGATATTTCAAGTAAAAGAGTCCCAAAAGACCATAATTTGTCTAGAAAATGTGAATAAAGGCCATATCTTGTCTTTGACGCAAATTTGTGCAATAATTGAGTCTAAAGTTACCTCACTCAATCAACCAGATGTCAATTCTATTTCTTTTATAACTAAACAGTTAAAAGAATTAATAATACAAGTGCAAAACTTGGAAAACTCAACTGGCCACAATGCAGCTCTTTTCCAAGAACAATTGGAAAAAAGTGATAAAGCAAGACTTGAATTGAAAGAAGATATTCAATCAAGTATTAATAATGGATCACTGAAGAATGAGTTGCCAAGACAGTCCACACCAATTCTTGACAGAAATGTTCTAAACTTGAATAATGACTTACATCATACACTTTCAAGTAATGCAGAAGTGGAGACTGCTTTTAATTTTGAAGACATTCAAAGATCAGAGGAATGGCCAACCTTCAGTTGTAAGGTGTGGATATGAAACTTTGATTAAAAATCAAGTACTTTTCCTGTCCTCAAAATTTGTATAAGGTAAAAATCAATTAAAAATAGTATGAAATATTATTTTTAAGAGAAAACACGCCAATTTTATTGTTTATAACTTTATTAGTATAAAACAATAATATTATAAAAATTTATTGTTTTACCAACAATAAAAATTTATCCAAAAAATACTCTACAAGAGATATTTTAAGGCTACAAAAGAAATTTCTTCAAGAGCAATTTCAATTGGAATTAATTGAGCAAAGAACTGCAAGCAATTAATTAAAGAACAAAGTCTTTAAAAAGAATATTAAAGAGAAAACATGCCCAAAAGTGACCAGAGTGAATTTGGAAACAAAGTGACAAAGTTTACAGTGATGAAAGATGCTTTAATTCACTTTTGGGGTGGTTCAGGGGTAAAAATGATTATAAGAGTTACAAACAATGATTATAATGATTTTTTCACGTGGTTAAAAGGATTAAAATGATTTAAAAGTGGTGGTTGGAATCTTTGATTGATTGGTTTAACAGTTTTAAACTAATTAATAAAAGGAAAAGATTCTAACATGAAGAGAAAAGTGGGGCAAAGAAGACATTCTTTTATAGCCATCAATTCTCTTACTCCAAAAGTAAAATTTACTCTTGTCAGTCGTGAAAAACAGTCTGACAACAGAAAAGCCAATTATGGCATCATTGAACCCTGGTTTAGACCAAAAAGGGCTGGTTTAAGCCATTTTTAGCCATTTTTAGCCATTTTAGACCCTTAAATCAACCATTACTATAGCAATACCAGGCCTAGAGCCTTCAAAACACGTCAGAATGTGTGTCAGAGGCGTAGAAACCAGTTAAAACTGTTTTTATTATGATTGTTTTATCTTAAGGGTAGTTTTACCCTCTTGGCAACAGCTAAAACTACCCCAGTTGGTATCAAAACCTCATTATCAATTGAGTCCACAGACCCTGTAACTAAATTCCAGGCCAAAAGTGATGAACTTTTGCGTGAATTTTGACATCCCACGCCTGTCAGCAAGGATTTTGGGGGTCTAGCTCCCCCTTAGAGCTGGAGTTCCTTTTCCCCCCCAAATTTAATCTTTCCAATTTATTTTTCCTTTAATTCCTCATCATGTATCATACTCATAATTTACATATGTAATTCAATTCAATTGTACAGTTCAATACAGTAATAATTGACACCTCATATGTAAATCAAAGTTCACTTATGTAATACACGCGCACATTTTGACATTTCAATTGAATTCAATTGAAAATACTTCAATTCCTCATAACTTCTAAACTAAACACAACACCTCAATTTTAACACAAAAATTGATGGTTAACACCACATGTGGTGTGAATTAAATTAAGGTTTTGAGGATTTTCAACCTTTTGTATTGAAAATACAAAAAACTTAATTTAAGCTTATTTAGAGTTGAGTTATAAGAATTTCACTCAGAGGTGACCCCACCTGATTTTTTATGAGGAATCCAATGGTGAAATAAATTTTATATGTTTATTTATTGGATAAAAAGTTATAATAATTTTTATTTAACTTTTTTCCAAATTTATTTATTTTCTCAAAATTTTGTTAAAGTTTCATTTTTATTTAATTTTTTCAAGTATAAATGTAATTTTATATTTACAAAATTTAATGTATTTTTTATTTTTAAATTATAATTAATTTTTTATTTTTAATATAATTTTATATTTATATTTTGATTTTTATTTTAATAATATAAATAAATTTATTTTATTTATATTAATATGTTATTTTTTATATTTGTGGTCTTTTGGGTATATGAAATCACCTCTAAGGCTCACATCAGTGGTGAAGGAGAATATAATCATATGGAATTTGAGTTGATGTGTTTAAAGTAGAATTTGACATACCAGATGAATACATAAGCTCCAGATTACACTCCCTGTTTACCAAATCAGAAAAGAAATGGTATTACAAAATGAGGCAAGACCATGTTAAACATTCTTCACCTTGGTGGAAAGAACAAATCATTTCCAAATGGAAAAATGATTCCTGGAGATTCAAAATGGAAAATTCTTTTGAAGAAGCCATCTTTAATATTGAAAGGGACAGGCCCATGTCTTGGTTTCTTAAACAGAAAGACAGGTTAACTTCTCTTCATTCTGATATGTCTGAAACAATAATTAATAAAAGGATATCAAGAAAATGTGGTGGTGACCTTGAGAATGCTATAAGAAGCAGATGTATTGAGCCTTTCTCTACAGAAGATTATATCAATGCCATGGAAGACATCACAACTAGGACAAAAATTGGAGGGAATTGGTATAAACCCCCAATGGATAACAAGAACAGTGAGAAACCAACTCCAAAACCCAACAAAGCACATGAAAAAGCTCCTTCAAAATGTCATAATTGTTGAAGTACATCTCATTTGGCAAACACCTGTTACAAAAAGACAACAATGAATGAGATAGAAATAGATGAAGGTGAAGACACAAAAGAAACAAATAATGTATCTTTACATGACAGTGATTCTGAGCCGTCTGAAGAAGAGGAGGTACCAGATGAACTTAGTATAGAAAATATTAATGTTTCCTTTGAAGTCACAGAAGTACATACTCACTTACCACAGTAAAGTGATTAATGCATGGATCTCATACATGTGAAAGATGCTAAAATGCAGAAAGCCAAACCTGAAAGAGGCAAAGGTTATACAGCTGGAGCCTCTTGTATCACTAATATTGTGATAAACAACAGAGAATCCAATTTACATCTTGACTCAGGTGCTTTTTGTACTTGTGTTGGAAAAGTTTACCTTGACAGGATCTATACCAATTAGAAAGAAAGCTTAATTCCAATTGGAGGTATAAAATTCAGCAGTGCTAGCCAAGATATGCACCCCTTGGGCATTTTTGAAGGAGAAATAATATTCCCTCATCCTGCAGGAATTATCAGATTTAAAGTTGAATTTGTTGGTATCAATAATTGTACTTCACAACACTTTTTACTAGGAAATGATTATCTCAATATTTATGGAATTGATATTAATAATCATAAAGACAGATATTTCACTATAGGGGAAGATAAAAAGCAAAAATTTGATTTTATTCCAGAAAAAAGAGAAATAACTGTCATTAGACAAGTAAAAAATGTTGATAAAGAAAAATTTGTGTCAAATTAGTACTGAGATAACATTAGAAATGAAGGAAGAACTTATTGAAATTTTATTTCAATAAGGACAGGCCTTTGCTTCTGATAATGAACCACTTGGCGCTATCAAGGGCCATGAAGTCAACATTATGCTTAATGTGGAAACACCTTACCCTCCACTATTAAGAAAACCAGCTTACCCAGCTAGCCCTAGGGCTAGAGAAGCATCAGAAAGTCATATTAATGAGCTAGTGAAACTGGGAGTTCTTAGAGAGGTTGGGCACAATGAAGAAGTAGAAGTCAAAACACCTGTAATCATTACTTGAAATAATGATAAATCAAGGATGGTTGGTGATTTTAGAGCATTGAATACCTACACTATTACAGACAGGTATCTAATCCCTAGAATCCATGAGACTTTGATTCAATTATCCAAAGCAAAGTTTATCACTTCTATGGATTCTCTTAAAGGTTTCCATAAGAATTTTTTATCACCTCATGCTAGGAAATTATGGAGGATTATTGCTCATTGTGATATTTATAAATACTTGAGGATTCCTTTTGGTATTAAAAATTCACCCTCTCATTACCAAAGAATGATGAATACCATTTTCCCACATGAATTATCAGAGGGATCGTTAATGATTTATATTTATGACATTATAATTTGTTCAGAAACCTGGAAATTGCATTTAGAGAGACTTTCATTAGTACTTACAGAAATTCTTCAAGTGAACATGAAAATATCTCTTAAGAAATGTAATTTTGGGTTTCATGGGCTGAAAGCTCTAGGAAATGTAGTATCAGGACTGAGTTTTGGTGTTGATAAAAACAAGGTTGCTGCAGTTTTACTGAAACAAATGCCCCATAAAAAAAAAGAAATGATGTCTCTCTTAGGGTTTGGCAGTTATTACAGACAACACCTTAAAGATTTTGCAATCCATGCCAAATCATTGTACAGAATTTGTGATCAACAAATTGTCTTTGATATGACACAGCAAAGAATTCAAGCATATGAAAAAAATCAAGTATGCCTTGACTAATGCACCATTATTATTGATGCCAGATTGGAAGCTTCCTTTCAAGCTGTATATTGATGCATGTGGTGAAGGCCTAGGTGCAGCTCTTAATCAAGTTCAAATTGTCAATCACAGGCCTTATGAGCATCCAATTTGTTTTATCTCAAGACAAATCAAACCTACTGAGGCCAGATATGGAGCTAGTCAAATGGAGTGCCTTTGCCTTGTTTGGGCTCTGGAAAAACTTCATTATTATATTGATGGTAGCGTTTTTGGAGTAATTACTGATTGTAATGCAGTAAAATCACTTCTTAACATGAAGAATCTTAACAGACACATGTCAAGATGGCAGATTTCTATTCAGGAGTATAGAGGCAATATGACAATATTACAAAAAGCTGGAAATATTCACAATAATTCTGATGGCTTGAGTAGATGGGAATTACCCAATGCACCTGACAATCCTTCCTATGTTCCTACAAGTGCAGAACCTCAAATTTCAATTGAAGGAATTAACATCACAGATGTGGGGACAGAATTCTTTGAAGAAGTTAGAGAAAGCTACAAGAAAGATAATAATTTTCATATTCTTACTGCTCTACTTGACAAAGATTGCAAAGATGCATCCTTGGCTCACTCTATGGATGATATTTGGAAAACATCTTATGACAATGGAAGATTCCATTTGTTTGATGGTATCTTATATCATAGGTCTAAACACACATGTGTCATGGTCTTATGTAGTAGAATGTTGATCAACACAATACTACTGGAATTCCATGATAACATTTATTCTGGACATCTTTCTGAAGACAGAAAAATGGAAAGAATTAAGAAATTTTCCTGGTGGCCATCTTGGAGAAAATATGTCATTGAGTACTGTCATAGTTGTTATAGATGCCAGAAATCTAATAAAGCTACTGGTAAGAGGTTTGGATTAATGATTCATATCCAAGGGCCAAGTACCCCATGGTAAGTGGTTCATATAGATTGGGTAACTGCCTTATCACCTGGAGGTGATAAAAGCTACAATGCATGTCTTGTCATTGTTTACAAATATAGCAAAACACCAATCTTTTTACCATGTAATAAAGATGACACAGCTATTGATACAGCTCTTTTGATTTGGAACAGAGTCATATCCCATACTGCTCTCTTTAAGAATATCATTAGTGATAGAGATCCAAAATTTACATTGGCCTTATGGACTAATCTACATAAGCTTTTGGGTACAAAACTATCATTCTCAAAAGCATACCATCCACAAACAGATGGGTTAGCAGAAAGAATTATTCAAACCCTTGCGGAAATGATCATAAGATTTTGTGCTTATGGCCTGGAGATTAAAGATTCTGATGGCTTTACCCATGATTGTTGTACTCTTATACCAGCATTGGAATTGACCTATAAGACTTCTATCCATGCTTCAACAGGAAAGACTCCTGCTATGTTGGAAAAAGGATGGAACCCTAAACTTCCAGTTGATACTTTGAAGAAAGATTTAGTTGATTTTCATCCAACTGCTTAAAGCTTTAAGCTATTTTTTGTTAAAGTGAGGCATCATTCAGAACAAAGTATGACTGATGCCTTTGAATATGCTAAACATAAATATGATAAAAGTCATAGAAACCCAAAATTCAAAGTAGGGGACTTAATACTAGTTTCAACCTTGAACCTTAATAATATTAAAGGTCAAAATAAATTGAAAGATTCCTTTTCAGGACCATTTATTATTAAAGCACTTCATGGGAAAAATTCAGTACAAGTAGAACTTTGAGGAGAATTGGAAAACAAACAGCCAGCTTTTCCTGTTAGTCTGATAAAGCATTACACTTCAAGTGATAAGGAATCATTTCCTTTGAGAAATAAAACACTCTTAGAAGTACCTCCACTTGATAAAAGTGAAGAGAAAAAAGTACTAAAAGTCTTGAAAGAAAGAAGACTTAGGGGAAAAGATGAAAGATATTACTTGGTCAGGTACAAAAATCCACCACATGAAGATGAATGGATTGTAGCAAGAAGGAAACCTGATTGCCAAAAGTTTCTCAGAAGATTCAGACATGAGAGAAGACCAATTCATCAATGAAACATATGAACTGTGTGCTTTACATACTTAAAATTATAAGTAGAGAGGTTGGAAAGTGGATGATACCCCCCCAAATAACCTGGGGGTATACTACTGAAAGAAAATCGTAGTACAATTTTTTTTGGTGGTAGGGAATGTGAGCCAGTGAGGTATATATGACATACCCATAAGGCCACAAATAACTTTATATACAGCTGATTTAGTCTTGAACAGACTTTTCAGTTGAAATTGAAATGAAAAATAACAGAAAATAAGTATAGCTTTTGTTTGGATAAACAAAGTTGTAATTGTAATGTCATCTTTGGATTCTAAACCAAAAATAACCTAGGGTTCACTGATAGTTTGTTATACCCAAAAATGCTTATTTCTTAAGCTGTTGGAAGATTTAAGAATTTCATAGTACAAATGTAACTTTTTTAACATTTTTTTAAAATTGTTGAATTTTAGCTTAAATAATCTTAAATTTAAAGTTGAATAAGGTTTATGCAAGCTTACCAAAAAAAATTTAAAATTGAGGTGTTGTGTATATTTACTGAATTGGCTAAGGATTTGCCATACAGGATTTAAATCCTGCCTGAGCTCAATTCAAAAGGGTTTAAGGCCATAGTATGTCTTTACATAAATAAAAGGGAAAAATCCACTCAAAAAGGTGGAACAAAGGGAAAAGAGCAAACAGTGCTGGGGTGCCCAGATTTTTGGATCTGCAGGAATCAATTAAGATTGTACCCCTGTATTGGAGGATTTTTAACCTAATCTAAATTTTAAGATTAGACTTTGATCCAACCTTAAAGTTTAAACTGTTTTTATCCCAATTTGGACAGGAATTTCAAGCTTCCAAAGGGTAAAACCCAATATGCAAGCTTGAAATTAAATGTTTGAGACCTGTCAAAGCTTAAATGAGCTTAAAAATTCAAAGTTACAATCATTAAAGCCTTATCAAAAGCTAAGTTTTAGTGTATATTGCTATTTTACATGGAAAAATAGCAATAACTTCAAAAATTCATCAGTAATCCAAATCTTAATGGGTTTGCTTGAAAGTTTCACACAGCGTACAATTAAATGTTATCTGTGTATAAGTTTAATTTTAAGTATCTTTTATAAACAGGTTTTATTGGTAATTAGCCTGGAAAATTACTCATTGTATTTTACTGAGAGAAAATTAAGAGTTCTTTAAGAATTAATTAAAAATTGAGTTTAAGAGATTTTTGCTTGAAACTTTATTATTGAGTTGTTCATGTGATAAACGTTAATATAAATAAGCTTATTCTATATTAAAACTTAAGATAACTAACTTAAATGAGGATTAAAGTTACTTGGAGTTAAGAATAACACCAGTAACTGTAAATTGGAATTAAAAATAAGTTACCTTAAGTTAAGAACCTTATTTTTAGGCATATTTTTCCAGTTTTGACCTGAGAACGCCCTTTATATCAATTGTGAATCATTAGGGATGCTCTGCAGACATAAAAACAGTCTATTCATCACAGGTTTTGTCAATCAATTCAATCCAATCCAATTATATTAGACATTTAAACAGGTAAATCTTTATTATATATAAAATCTTATTCTTAGAGTATTTCTTAAGTATTTTACTCTTTATAAATCTTAAATTTAAAGAATTGAAATCATAGCAATTAGATTATTGTTGTAATCACCAATAATACATTTTATTTTATAAAATTATTGTCTTAAAATATCTTTTACAATCTACAGCTTCCTCTCAGAAACTCTTTAATAATACTTTTTTATTATAAGAAGCTGTTTTATCTTTTGAAAAATTGAGTTTTGGCAGGTTTTCAACTTATAGTAGTCATTTAATATAATAAATGTTTTATTTGACTTGTTGTATCAAATATTTATTATAAATAAGTTTTCTTTAAAATTCTCTATTTTTTATCTATTATTAGTTTTTTTTATAAGAATTATATCTTCACAGTGTGTGTTATAACTTCTTTTTTATAAATAATATTTATATTTTTTATAAGTGGTTAAATATTTATATTTTACATGTGTAATTTTCTCATTAAGACCTTTACACTTCTTATTGCTATAACTGTCAGTGACTATAGCAATAATAGAATAATTATAATTTATTATAATTATCAATTTTCTTATTATTGTATTATATAATAATAATTAAATTTATTTTTTTAATATAATTATTTTAATAATTATATTTGATTTGTGGCTATAATATTTTGTTATATTATATTTTTCTACTGAGGACAGTCATAGTACTCTTCATATTGTTACTATTATCAAGAGTTTCATAAACAAACCTTACATTTTTTGATAAAAATTTGAAATATATATATATATAAAGACAGGTAGTATATATTTGAAAGGGAAAACTTGGTAAAGTGAATTGTGTTTTTGGACAATTTTGTAGGGGGGTGTATAAATATTGTTGGTAAATTTGATAAAAGGAATTGAATTTTCACTGGTGTATCTGTAATGAACTAAATTAGTGCATATAATGAGTTAAAATTCAAATGGTAAAATTTCTGTCAACATTAAGAATGTGTTTTTGAAAGTGATTTCACTATAATTCCAGCTTAATTGAAACTTAAAGTGAATAATTAAATGATTAAATATTTGAGTTCAATGAACATAATTTAAAGATCTTACTTTAAATCAATACACAATGATGGATTTGGGATGTCAAAATAGATTTTATTACATATATATATATTTAATCTAAATGAGGGCTATAGGCAAGAATAATTTGTCAAAAGCATTCAGGTATGCTAAATTTGAGAGGGTAATGTAAGGGATTCAACTTGGATTCAGCTTTGAAACAAATTTAAAATGACTTTGGCCTTATGACCACATTATTCAAGCTGATTTCCAAGCAACATCAACACCATTTCTTTAAACCATATATATACTCCAAGAGATTTTCCCTTTTTTTCAAATTCATCTTTGCCAATTTGGCACTTCTTGAATGAAACTTCTCAATATGCAATGAGGCAAATGGACAATACTATGTTGAATTTCATACTTAATATTATAAATTAAATCAAATATCTCACTGATGACTTGGGATACCCACATCCTTAAATTGTATATTCTTTTGAAAATACCATATAGAAACTTCATAATAATCAAGTAATAAATAAAAGCTTTAGAATATCTTTTCTTGTGAGAAAATTCACAGTTTAAGTTTTAAATACAAAATTTCTGTGTAAAAAGAGCTTCAGAACAGCTTAATCACAATGTTATCAAAACCCTCAGGTTGAAAACTCATTCCAACAGGCTATTTGATTTTTTTTGCAAAACTAGGCCAATGTGTGGCCAAATATCCACCCACCAAGTATTGAAAGAGTGTGAGAAAACAATTTTGGGGATTATTCACACCAAGGAATAAATGGTAAGGAAAGTCAATAAAATATGTCAAAACTGGGCTATTTTTCAAATTATTGGCAAAATAATTGCAGAATAAATATTTTAAAAAAGTTTCTTTTCTTTCTTTATAGTGAATTTTGGGCTTATTTCTCAAATTCCCACTAAATTTGAAAGAATTAATGTAAAAACCTGATTCAAGTTTAATTTTGACTTTGGCCCAGGCTCAAAACTCCATTTGTTGAAGTTCAAACATCAATTCTTGTGAAATTCCTTCTAATTGCACAAGAAAAATTGAAAAATTAACTTTTTTTTGGACTGAAATATCTTCATGAAGCTTTTGGAAATAAAACTAAAAAATTTGAACTTATTTCAAAAAAAAATTCTCTTTGGAATTTACAAAAATATCTATTCATTAAATTAAAAGAATTGGTTTCAATTATAATCAGTTTGAGCTAAGAGCTATAACCACTTCCAACAGCATAATCAATGATGCATTGTACTTCAGTAGCCAGAGCCATTAATCAACAGTCTTCTTGCTTATGTAATATTGTCAGCAATTTTAGAAAATCTTACATAAGCAGAATGTTGACTATTCATCAATCAAATACTGTGTAAAAAATATTTGAAACACTTATTCAAGTAATTGTTGACTTTCACAGTTGACAATTCCACTTATTGCAGTAACCACCAATCAGAGGGGGTTACTGCAATATAGTATTATTTTCAATGATCTTAGACAATCATACTCTTTTTTTATGGAGCCACATGCTCCATCCAAACCACTATATATATATATTCTCTTTTTTTAGCCTTCAAGAGAATATGATTTGTATTTTCAAAAAATAAAAAATTCATAACCATTAAATTTTCAAAAGAAAATTGTAGAATTAGTTTTCATTTTCAAGAAATATTAATATTTGTTTTTTTAAAAAAATATCAATTAGTTTTCAATTGAGAAATTGTGTAAAAACTCCAATACTGGAATCATTCTGAAATGCTTAACCAACAATGTTGTGTAGTGTAATTTAACATATATTAACTTTTGTATAAAAAATTACTGAGCTTATTTCTAATGAACAGGTTTCATGTTGAGATTAAGCCTGTTTCATTGGAATATTGAGATTTAATGAGCTTCATTAGGCCATGTCATCAAACATTAATAACTGTAACAATTCCATATAAAAATCAATGAAACTCTAACAAGTGTTTGACAAAAATTGGAGTTTACAATTATTGAATTCACTTTAAACAAGTTTCAATTTCCAAAGATTGAAATAAAAATTTAATACTTAATTATAATAATTTTTATGTCTGCTCCTTGACCCTCCCGATCAGACTCTGACTTTCCCCCCTCAAAATTCAATTTCTATCTATTTTTTTGCCACTCCTTATAGCCATTATATTTGTATCTTTTTCAATCAAATTTCAATTCAAACAGCCTTCTTATCTTCATCATGGAATATTTTTCAGGTAAGCTTACAATTCTCAATCACCCATCCTTCTAAGTTGAGACTGATATTAACCAACACAGAATCACTTATCATACACCACCTTGAAAGTTCCCAAGCAGTTCCCACTTTCACAAAAAAGAATCAAAAGCTTATTGATGAAATGAAATTAGAGTAAATTCCAGATCTCAAAATTAAAAGACAAACATTTATTCAAGATAAAGTAAAACAAATGGACCATGAAGCTACCAACATTAGTCTGAACCCTCCTGGAAAGGCTCTTTCTTAGAAATCCACTCAAACATCTAATTTAAAATCAAATTTTTTGAAAGAAACTCTTCAGAAACTTGACAGATACACATCTGTTTCATTTGAAGCATATTTTTTATTGAGAGAGGACAAACATTCACTTCCAAAAATTTATTCAGAAGTCCTTCACCAGCAGTTCAAAGGCAGAGGTTCCACTCACAATAATTAGTTGGTGAGTGTGATATGTTAAAAACCCAATATTATAATCTTTTCTAAAACTTCTTGCTTGATTAAACAGCTGCTATTTCAAATTCAAAAAAACTTTATCATTCAAACTTCTGCAGACCCAAGTGTAATCCCACTCCTCCCATATCCACAAGGAATGACCACACCCAAGTCCCCCCTCAACCCAAACCAATCAAAATACCTTTTTGCACAGATCAGAAAGAATGCAAGAGCAAAGTGTTTCCAAAAATAGTCTCATTATTCCTGATTCTCCTCCTTGTCAAATCCCATCACTTGCCAAAGCTCTATATGAAGATCTCCCTCAAGAATCATTATTGGTACGTAATTTGGAATCAAAAAGATCCCATCAACCAATACAATCTCCCCAAACATCTCCCATTACCTTATCACTTTTACCTTTGATTAAGACTGGATCCATATTTCCAAAGAAGCCGTCCAGCTCAGATTATCATAATTCACCCACCCAAACACTTTCTTTGGCTTCTGAATTTGAAAATCCTCCACAGATCTCTTAACCATCTTAACTTATTTTGCCCCAATTCAATAATCTTCCAGCTGGTGCTCCAAAACAAGAATATCCAAATCACCCAGCCTACCAAATGTCTATTCTTCTAAGTCCAAAGGTGCACCTTTTCAAGCCTTATCAAATATTCCACCAGTTCCTCAAAGTCCTCCTGAAAGTAATTAATTGGATTTTTATAGTACAAATCAAGCATACTAACCATAATTCTTGAACAGACCCAGTTATCAAGATGCTTTCTAAAGGTCCCATGAGAATGATTTCACAATTCCAAACCCAAATGACAGGCAATGAAGATTTTAAAAATACCCTTCAAAATATTTTTTCATTGTGAAACACCTTCCCAAATTCTTAGTGTATAAGGTTCCCATGGTACCTGTTACTGGTAAACTTGTCACAACAGATATTGATACCGCTCTTATGAGGGTGAAAAATGGTCAGTTAATTTTAAAATAGTTAAGTTATTACCAATTTACTTACATTTGAGATTAGCCAATATTATTTTTCACTATAGTGAAGATGCTTTTCTTGGTGATCAACTAATAGACGACAGCCTCATCAATAAATCACAAAAAAATGAAGTAAATCCAAGGTCAAATACAAGTGATGTCATCCAATCCATATTGGAGCCCCTTCACATACCTGTAATTACTTTCTGGCAGAGACTTCAAGGTATAATTCAGGATATTTCAATATTTTCTGGACAACAGGAGCTCCTAAATACCTCTAACTCCTTAGGAAATATGGATCCTACTTCCAAAATGGCCTTCATTATGGTTCACAAAATCTTCCAACATCCTTATGATGGCACATGTGTGACCCAAAAATTTCCTGACAACAAAAGGCCAAAAATCCAGGAAAACCTAAGCTATGATTAGTACAAATCATATCATGGTGAAATAAGAATAGTAAATGACTACATTACTGAAGTAATGGCTGGAATCATGTCCATTGCATATGATTCAAAAGATGTACTTCCACCAAAGGATAATCACACTGTCAAGAGGGCTTATAATCACAGACCAAAGATGATGGTAGCAATATCAAACCTCCTTCTTCTGGGTCCATGTTTGATGTTTATATGCCAACCGATAAAACTAACTACCAAATTTTGAAATCTTTGGTGGGAATTAAACTTGGAAAAGAGCTCATTGAATCTAATCTCAAGAATCCACCTCAAAGCCACCAATGGCATTTTTTGGTAACCTCAGAGTTCATTTTCCAAGAACACTTGGCAAGATGGTATTTGATGGTCTCTCAGGAATGATTAATTGGGCAAGGAAGGTTTCTTGATTTATAACATACAGAATTTTCAGTTAGTAGACTAAGAGATGTTTTAATTGAGGATTTGGAGTTAGTTTATGATTGTGAGCAAGAAAAAGGTCCTATTGTAAATTCAATGCACCCCTTACTAGGAAGAATATCAAGGGTTAGTGTCAAAGACTTTGAGTCTATCCCCTCTAGCTCTAAATGTAAATTATAGTATGTGTGAAGTTGTGTTACTATCTTAATATAGCATCATTTCAAGATGTATTTTGAATAAAATGTGCTTTGTTTTCTCATAAAGAGTAATTAAAAGACATGAAATGATTAACAAAGATTAAATATTGAATTCTTGGAAATATAATCAAATTGATGGAAAATGAATCACCAAAAACCTTCCAAAGAGTTTATGTAAGAAAGGTCAAATAAAATCCTTTATTCCCAAATATTTCCCCCTGTTATAATTAATTGATATTCAATAGAATTTGAAGCTCATTTTTCATAATGAGAGGATTACAATAAAAGCAGAAATACAATTAATATATGAGTTTCTCTCATAGATTCACTCACCAATCATTTCAAAAAACTCCTTTGATAATTTTAAAAATTCTAAATATAGTTGTTCATCATACCAAATTCCCCACCTCAACTAGAAGAATAAACAAAGCAGTTTCACAGTACCTCCCAAGCTCAAATGGTCAAATCTGTATGTTCCTGAGGAATTTCATTGAAATGCTCCTTGGAATTGCCCCTCATGGATCTCCATTACCAGAAACACGTTCAGAGAAGCTTATCTCCAAACCCATTCAGCCAACTACTGAAGAACTAGTTTCAACAGAAGATTTCTTTGAGATACCATCTTCAGATACAAGATATTATGGAGGAAGAAAGGGAATTCCAGGGATGCACAAAGATCAATGCATGTCTGATGTAAAGTTTGAATATGAAAAAATAGGTAAAGATTACTAATATTTTACTTATTGTACTCTTAATTTCCTTATAAATAAAAGAGATAAGATAAAAATAATTATAATTATGGCGTAAAAATATTTATATTATTAAATAAATAAAATAATATAATTTATATTATAAAACAATAATATAATAAATAAATGTCTGAATATTTAATAATGAATATATTTAGAAGCACTTGATTATTGTTAACAAAAAATAATAAAGGCATAAAAAATTGTTTTTTATTAATAAAAAACAATTAATAACAATAATATTACTAATATTAAAGTTATATATTAATTAAAGAATTATTAATAGTAATAATAGAGAGAGATTATTATAATAAGAGAGAATAACCTACTTTGAACACTTAATATAATAATTCTGAAGGACTTTATGCCAAATAATGTAAATACAACTTATTTAAATTGTATTTACAAATGTAAACAAAAGAAATTACAAATACTCTTGATTTTACATGGAAATAAGATTTTTAAGAGAATTATAACAAAAAAATTGAAAAATTGGAGTAATCACATCAATATTGGGGCTTATAATAAAAATTACCTTTTGTCTTTGATAATATAAAAGATCTATATATAAAGAATAAAGATTCTACCTTTTGATTTAATTGTCTTATTGTTTTATGCATCTGAGAGGGAAATAGAGTAAAAACAGCTCTATATATAGTAATTTCCTCCTTACTAGAATACAAAAGGCTTCACGTAGACGTGTAATGATGGTATCCACTGGAACTTATCAGTATTGGAAGGTTCAGTGATGATTACATCATAATTAAACCATATTATCTCATAATTATTCCATTATTTAGAGTTATCACTGTAGCTACAAGTTGGATGACATAATAGGCTTGGAAGAAACCTAGAATTCATGTATTTTATTACTTTGAATCATAGACTAATAGTTCTTATAAATTTTATCACTTATATGACTGTTAAACATAATTTAAGATTACAGTGAGTGATCATAAATGATCAATTTTAAGCTAAAACTTTGATCATTAATAACTCTTAAGTTTTACAGGATAAAACTATTCAAAGAGTGAATTCCAATATCTTGGGATGTCATTATTAAGCTTTAAACAGCATTTAATTACATAATCAAAATTATATTTTTGATGATTTTTCTTGTAACTCATCTTTTCTGTTGAAATTTACTATTTTAAACTTCAAACCATGATTTCAGGGGGTTGTAACTTGTATATTAGAATAAAAAAGATATCAATATTAATGTATGAACTAGTAGAGCCTGAATATCCACTTCATTCTAAGCTTGAACGACTTTCACAACAAAGTGGTCAACAGCTCTAGCAATTTTTTTCAATAAACCCTTACAAGTTATAAGCTTGCTTATAACTTGTCAAATAAAGTTTATATCTGTATTCTTACAGTAATTAAGCTTTAAATTCATTTTTTTTAACTCTCTATCATGTCTGTTCTAAGAGATATGAGCTAAAAACCATGAATATATGCATTGATCATAAAAGTGCATATATTCAGGTTATTTCCTTAAATATTGACTTTACAAATATGGCATAGAAGTGTTGTATGTGTAGTATTTTGTGGGTAATCCAATGGTGTAATTTATTTTACATTTTGCTTCAATGACTTTTGATTTAGATAAGATTGTATGTCTTTTCCAGGGTATTCTTACTTATTATTCAGTAATTATTGACTTTACAGATATGCCATAAAAATGATATATGTATATTTTACCATGGGGAATCTAATGTTGTTGTTTTTTCAGATTTTCACTCATTAGATTCTGAGTTAATTCAAATTATATGCCTATTTATGGCATTTTCACTGGTTTTAAGATCATTATTAAGAGTATAATTATTATAAAGTTTTCTTGTGACCTTTTTGGATATGTGGTCATATCTCAAAGGCTCACATTCCCTACCACCAAAAAGGATTGTACCACAATCTGATATATTTAATTAGGGTATCATCCACTTTACTACATCTTCAATAGACTTTGTTAGTGTTGAAGCTCAAAAATGCTTAATTTTCTATTCTTTAGGTTTTTTTCATGTCTGAGCCTTCTTAATAGTTTATCATCATTGGTTATATCTTTCTCAAGTTTCCCTTCATATTCTTGAGTTAGGTTTCTATACCTTACAAGTTATTCCCTTTCTTTTTTGTTTCTTGTCCTTCTTTCTTTAAGGACTTTTACAATTTTCTTTTCTTCTTCCTCCTCTAAAGGGGGGATTCCAAGTGAGGGTTTATTTGTTAATGGAAATAATTCCTTGTAACTTGAGCTGTAAGGTTTTATCAGACTTACAGGGAAAGTTGGGTGTTTTTTCATTGATTCACCTGTGAGCTCTAGTTGCACAGCATTAGGTCCATGTAGTGCTTTTATCATAAATGGTCCTGCAAAGGAATCTTTGAGTTTCTTTGGGCCTCCTATATTATTGAAATTTAGAGTTGACACCAAGACCAAATCTCCTTTTTTGAAGTCAGGTGGTTTATGGCTTTTATCCCATCTTTCTTTTGCATATTTGAAAGAATCTTGCATACATCTGTTTGCATGGTGTCTTGCTTTGTCAAGCGTTATTTTAAAACTACTTGCTTTTGTGTGTATATCCACTAAGTCCTTTTTGAGGGTATCATGAGGAATTCTTGGATTACAACCTTTTTCTAGCATTCCTGGTTTTTTTACCGTTGAAGAATGGATTGATGTTTTATATGCCAGCTCAAGAGCTGGTATCAATGTACACCAATCATGGGTAAAACCATCAGAATCTTTGAATTCTAGTCCATAAGCACAGAATATCCTGATCATTTCTTCTAAGGTCTGTATAATTCTTTCTGCTAGACCATCAGTTTGGGGGTGGTAAGCTGTTGAGAATGATAATTTTGTACCAAACAGGTTTTGGAGGTTTTTCCATGATGCTGAAGTGAATTTTGGGTCTCTATCACTTATGATATTTTGGAATAAGCCTGTGTGGCTAATAACTTTATTCCATATCATGATGGCTGTTTCATTCTTGTGACATGGTAAGAACATTGGAGTTTTGCTGTGCCTTTCAACTAAAACTAGGCATGCATTGTAACTTCTGTCTCCTCCCGGAGGTAAGGCTGTTACCCAATCCATGTGAACTATTTCCCAAGGGGATTTTAGTTCTTGGATTTGGATCATAATTCCAAATTTCTTTCCTGTGTCTCTGTTTGCTTTCTGACATCTGTCACAGTTTTGGCAGTGTTCTGCAACATCTTTCTTCCAATTGGGCCACCAAGAGCAGGTTTTTACCCTCTCTAGTGTTCTGTTTTCTGAGAGATGTCCAGCTGAAACACTACCATGACATTCATGTAGTATATTGCTTATCAGTGTTGTATCTATTAAAGCCATAACACGTTTATGTTTAGTTCTATGATAGATTATTCCATCAAGGAGTTGGAATCTTCCTTTATCATTTTCTTTTTTCCATATTTCATCTATTTTTGATGAAAGTGATGGGTCTTTACAATCTTTCATTAGAGGTTGGAGTAAGGTATGAAGTCTTTTGTCCATTTTATAGCTTTCTTTAACTTGGTTAAAGAATTCTGTTCCAATATCTGTGACACATATGCCTTCTATACAGTGCTCTTCCTGTGGTACCCATGTTGGATTTTCAAGTGTATTTGCCAGAGCCCATGTAAGATTTGGCTGTGAAACTGATGATAATATTACTATTAATCAACAGTACTATGTCTATTCTTATGAAATATAATAATAAAATATTATTATAACCACAATTAAATAATTAAATAACTATTTCTTTAAGGTGTTAAGCACTACTAGTGATTTTAACAGTGAGAAGTAATTGTCTACAATAATCAATTACAAGAAGAATTTAATAATAAAAACTTCTTTTGTTAAAATAATAAAGTTATTTTAATATATAATTATCTTTTTCAAGAATAATTAGAAAGGTAATTCTTGAAGAAAAGTAATTTTTAGAGAAAAACTTTAAGAATTAAAGATAAATGACTCACTTATACTCCAAAGAACTATTGAAACATATAAGTAGAGAAATTTGATGTAGAATTGTGGATTTAAGGGATCAAAATGATTTATAGCAGGATTACAACAATATATAGTTGGATTCTATGATTTCACGTCCTTCTGATTGATATTGACAGAATTAAAATATTTAAGAATAGTTTAACTCAATACTTACTTGTTGGTAACAATGATATAAATGGATAATAAGATGATTTGATATGGAAAAAACAGCAAGAGGAGGCCTCTTTTAAGTCAACAACATCTCACAGAGGCCTGCCATGGAGCAAACTGAAAAACCAGTTAGTGAGAAAAAATTAAACTCTTTTGGATTATTGATTGCATCATCTGTTGTCACGTAAGATTATCATAATTACTTAATTAATGCTTTTTATGTGACTACCAACCCCAATATGGTTAATAATAAAAGGGTTAACACCTGTAAATCTTCTTTTATTCTAAGATAATCATTGATTTCTTGGAAATTTCATCACAGGTTGTAATTACTGTGAATTTTTGAAGATTCAGTGTTTCACGTGGAATAATCAAAAATGGTCTGTAAGTAAACCTTTTAATTTTACTAGTAAACCCATAATTTTTTTGGTTTTACCATAGATGTAAGGTTTGACTATGAAACAATAGGTAAAAATTACTAATATTTTACCTATTGTACTATGAATGTCCTTATAAATGCAATAAATAAGATAAAAATAATTATAATAATAAAGAATTATTATAATTATGGCGTAAAATAATTATATTATTAAGTAAATATAATAATAGAATAAATAAATATATTAATATAAGATAATTAATATATTTAGAAGCACTTTATTATTTCTACCAACAAATAATAAAGGCGTAAAAAATTGCTTTTTATTAATAAAAAACATTTAATAACAATAATATTACTAATATTAAAGTTATAAATTAATATAAATACTATCTATATTAATTATAGAATTATTAAAGTAATAATAGATAAAAATTATTATAATAAGGGAAATAACCTACTTTTAATGCTTAATATAATAATTTTGAATAATTTTACACCCAGAAATGTAAATACAACTTATTTAAATTGTAATTACAATACAATTTAAGAGAAATTACAAATCTTCCTGATTTTATGTGGAATTGAGGTTTTTAGGAGAAATTTAAACATAAAAATTAAATAATTGCAATAATCACATCAAAGATGAATATTATTATGAGATTAGCTTTGGTCTTTAATAATATGAAAGCTTTATATATAAAGAATAAAGAAATTACCTTTTTATTTAATGATTTAATGTTTTGTAAGTGTCTGAGGGGGAAATAGAGTAAAAAGAGCTCTACTTATATTAAATTCCATCCTCTTAGAGTTCAAAAGGCTTCTAGTAGATGTGCACTGATCATATCCACTGGAATTGATCAATATTTTAAGGTTTGGTGATGATTACATCATGATCAAACCATCTTATCTCATTATTACACCATTATTTAGATTTATCACTATAACTCTAAGTTTGATGACATCAATGCTTAGCAGAACCCCAAAATTTGTGAATTTTATTAGTTTTAATCATAAACTAACAGTATTCACCAATTTCATCACTCATATGACTGTTAAACTTAATTTAAAGTTACAGTGAGTGATCATAAATGACCAAATTAAGCTCAAACTTTGATCCTTAATAACGTTTAAGTTTTATACACTACAGTAATTCAGAGAGTGACTTCTAATAGCTTGGCATACCCTTATTATTCTGCCAAGAGCATTTCATTACATCATCAAAACTCTATTTTTGATGATATTTCTTGTAACTCATCTTTTCTGTTGAAATTTAATATTTTAAATTTCAAACCGTGATTTCAAGGGGTTATACATTGAATATTATAATAAAAAATACATCATTCTTCACGAATGAACTAGTAGAATCCAACTGTTCATTTTTTTTAAGTTTGGACCACCTTCACAACAAAGTGGTCAACAGCTCTATTGATTTTAATCAATAATCCCTTACAGGTTTTACCCTTGTTTATAACTTGTGAAATAAAGTTCATTTCTGTATATCTAAAGTAATTACATGATTACTTTATTTTTGGTTCATCACTCTATCATGCATATTTCAAAAGATATTAGCTAAAATCCTCAAATATATGTGTTGACCACAAAAGTGCATATATTCAGCTTAACTCCTTAAGTATTGACTTTGGAGATTAGCTTCTTAATTGTTTTATGTGTTTAGTTTTATGGAGAATCCAATGGTACCATTTATTTTACATGCTGTTTCATTGGTATTTGAAATAATTAAGGATTTATGATTTTTATAAGGTATTATTACTTATAACTCATTAAATATTGACTTTACAGATATGCCATAAAAGTGGTATATGTGTATTTTACCATGGGGAATCCGATGGTATAATTTATTCCACATGTTTATTCATTGTTTTTTAATTTAAACCAAGTTTTATGCCTATTTATGGCAATTTTGTAGTTTTAAGATAATTATTTTAAATATTTCTTGTGACCTTTTTGGGTATGTGGTCATATCTCAAAGGTTCACAATAGATAATACAGCTCTCCATTAGTCCTTGAAGTTTTAGAAAGATTCATTAAGAATTGTATTTTTAATGAATTTTTTAAGTTTTTACCTCATTTCTATGTAGAATTGCAAATAGCAGGATATAGCTGGTTGCTATGAGGTAAATCAATGGATACTAGTCCAAAAAGGGTTTTAATTACTCTTTTGGGGTTTATCCATGGTAATTCATTAATAATTGACATTGTTACAGGAGTCTAAGTAGCTTTTTACCTCCTTGGCACATCAAAATAGCAGGTTATTTGCTATTTTCTTATGAATTACTGTAGTTCTAACATGGTAACCAAGTTCCCAAAGTGTTTTAGTTTACTTATTGGGCCAAGATCAGCCATGGATCCAAGCCTTGGAGCTGTCCATGCCTCTGAGGCCTCAGAAGCTGGGTACCCTGGCTCTCTTTGATGTCTTTTGTCCCCCTTGCTTATTTTTCATGTCAAAATAGAAATTTAAGCTTCAAGTGAGATATCCACTATGGGTGTACAAAACGTCCATTTAAGAATACCATGATATTAAGTTCCCAAAAAATGCATAACACTATTATTAGTGTATATGCAACATGGGATTTTTCACATTCCCATTATTTTGGTGTGAAATTAAGAAAAACAAAAATTTTTACAGATATTTTATGTGGTATTGAAGTATTTTCCATATTACCACCTCAAAGAGTTAATTTGAGCTTATTCACTCTGTGGAGTTACCCTAGGTGAATTTCTTTGTAGAATCCAGATCTGTCCTTGAATCCATGGACTTACTTACTCAATAAAAAGTTATTCATCTTTTCTGAAATTAAAATGATTAATTTTGAATATATGCATGAATTATGAGTTATGCATAATTCAGAATTTATTTTTAGGATAATTGTGGCCTATTTGGGTATGTAAAATATACCTCAAGGCTCACAGCCCATCTGCTAAAACCATCTGCATTTTTATTAATATTACCAGATTTATGAACTATAGTCATATTTCCTCTATATTCTTGGATGGCAATTTTCCATCTTAGCATATTTCTATTTGTAGCTTTAATTCTTACATAGATTTTACAGCATTGCAATATGTAATTACATCAAACACTATTCCATCCAAATAATGGTGTAATTTTTCTAAAGCTGACACTAAGAAAAGGCATTCCATTTGGCTTGCTCCATACCTTGCTTTTGTTGGCTTTATTTGTCTTGAAATTAAGAAAATTGGTCCTTCAACAGGTTTATCATTGATGATTTGTGTCTGGTTTAGTGCAGCACCTAGCCCTTCTCCACAAGCATTAGTGTATAGTTTAACGGGTTGTTTCCAATCTGGAATTAGAAGAAATTGGGCATTTGTTAAGGAATTTTTCAGTTCTTCATATGCTTTGACTCTTTCTTTAGTCATTTCATAGACTGTCTGTTGGTCACAGAGCTTATACAAGGATTTAGCAATTCTTTCAAAGTCCTTTATATGCTTTCTGTAATAACCAGAAAATCCTAGAAATTATTGCATTTATTTTTTGGTTTGGGGCATTGTATTCAATAGTACTGCTTCTACTTTGTTTTTATCTATGCCCAATCTGAGTCCAGATACAACATGTCCTAGTGCTTTCAGTTGACTGTATGCAAAATGACACTTTTTCAAGGAAATTTTCATGTGTACTTGTACTGGTTTTTGGAAGACTCTTTCTAGTCTTGTTAAGTGACTTTCCCAAGTTTCTGAGAAAAATATGATATCATCAATGTAAATAATCAACCATATTTCTGACAATTCTTCAGAAAATATGGTGTTCATAATCCTTTGATAATGGGAAGGTGCATTTTTTATACCAAATGGCATTCTCAGATATTCAAAATTCCACAGTAGACTATTATCCTCAATAGTATTTTGGAATTTTCTGTTAAGACATTTTTATTAAAACCCTTTAGAGCATCCATGGCTGTGATGAACTTAGCCTGTGACAATTGTGTTAATGTCTCATGAATTCTGGGTATTGGATATCTGTCAGGGATAGTATAAGTGTTTAGATCTCTAAAGTCCCCTACAATCCTTAATTTTCCATTATGCCAAGTTATAATTACAGGTGTAGTGACCTCTACCTGTTCATTATGTCCTACTTTCCTTAATACGCCACAGTCCATTAATTCTTTAATGTGTACCTCTAAAGCTTTTCCAGCTCTTGGGCTAGCCAGGTAAGCTTGTCTTATTAATAAGGGTGGATAAGGTTTTTCCATATTAAGGATTATTTCTACCTCATGTCCAAGTAAGGCACCTAGTGGTTCTTTGTCAGTTGCAAAGGCATTCTTATATTTAAATAAGAGGTAAATAAATTTTTCTTTCATTTTTTCTGTTAATTCTTGATTGAATTCTGCCTCTTTAAGTTTTTCAGCTGTAAAAAAATCCTTTTCTGTGATTTTTTCTTCATTATTAATAACTGTGATTTGTTTTTTGTTATTTAAGAAGCCAAATGTTTTCCTTTTATTGTCTCCTGTGGTAGAATATCTACCTTTTTGGTTAGAGATATCTATACCATAAATTGATGAGTAATCATTTCCAAGTATAAAATGGTTACTGGTGCAGTTGTCCATTACCACAAACTCTACTTTTAAGCTGATACATTGTGAAGGATGAGGAAAACTGAGTGTCAAGTCAATTATTTCAAGGGGCTTCATGCTTTCACTTGCACTACTAAATTTGACTGCTTGTATTGGTATAAGCTTTCCTTTCAAATCTGGTACAATTGTTTTCAAATAACTCTTTCCAACACAGGTGAAATATGCTCCTGTATCTAAGTTCACTTTTGCCTCTTGGTTTTCCACCATGACAATACTTATACTTGATTTTCCAGCTGTATATCCCATTAATTTTGCTGGTTTGGTTCTATAAAATTTAGCATCTTGTATGTTTGTCAGGATTGTATAAGAAGTTGCAACTTGTGGTAAGTTTTAATTGACATCCAGTACATCATATATTAAATCAATATTATCAATTTGTGCATTAATTATATTAATTTCATCACTTTCAGAAGTTTCTGATTCTTCAGTGTCCTTTTCAGAGTCAGATTCTTCTTTGTCATTGTGGTCTTCTGTTTCCACAATTTAATTGAATTTTGCTTTTTTAAGGCAATTATTGGCTAAGTGTTCAATACCTCCACATTTGTGGCACTTTTGTTGCTCATTAATGTTGTATTTATTGGGCTTGAAAGGTTCTCTTGGTTTATCTTTCTTAATACATGGTTTATTTGAACTTTTAATGTCCAATTTCTTCCAAGTTCTGCAAATTTTTGTCCTTATCACTATGTCTTCTAGTGCATTGACATACTCTTCTGTGGAGCATGGTTCTATACAACTGCTTCACAGGGAATGTTCCAATTCTCCTCCCTATTTCTTAAGTATTTTCATGTTTACCATTTTTGTGACATTTCTGGGTATAGTGAATTTAATCTTTCAACTTGTTTTAAGAAACAAGTCAAAAGTTTCTCCTTGTCTGGGTCAAAGACAGGATTTTCAAATGCATTCTCTATTTTGTACCTCCAGGAATCATTAGCCTACTTGGTGATTATTTCTTGTTTCCACCAAGACCAGGTATTTTTGCCATTTCAATTCCTTATGCCATAATACCATCTTTTTGCAGATTTCTCAAATAGTTAGTGTAATATGGAAGTGATTAATTCATCTGGTATGGCATAATATTCTTGTAACATGTCAATTGTTTGAATAAATGACATATGGTCATACTCACCTTCTCCTGTGAATGTTGGCCATTCTTTCAATTGAGGTTCTTCCTTCATTAAGAATTGGTTATTTTCTTGATGACTCAAGTCTGTTATGAATGTATTTGTTATTTCCCCATTTGTTTTAACAGTACTTCTTATGTGAGGAAATGAGGTTGATAATCCTGGAATGTTTAAATTACCCTCACTTATCTTTTCCATTTTTTCAGTAGTAAGTCTTATTTGACTTTGAATGTCATCTTTAATATTCATTCTTGCTTCATCACTTTTTTTTCTATGTGGTCTAGAAGCAATTTTTGGTTTGATGAAGTCTTTCCTTCAAATATTTCCACAGAAATACTTAATTTGTTTAATTTTTCTGTAAGATTATCAATACTCACGTCATAATTGATCTTAGAAGTTTTTTCTTTGATAACGTTTATGTATTTATGCAATTACTGTTGTCCTTTCATTAATTTCTGATTATTGTCAATTAAAACTTTTGGTTTATTATTTTTAACCATAAATTTAATTTTATCAATTTCTTTCTTATTTTGTACCACAATTTTTGTTAAAGATGCTAATCTATTATTTATTTCTTGTAAAGATAATAAACTGCTTTTAATGTCTTTAAAAGGTAAAATAGTATTTTCAATTTCTGTTAAATTATTTACAACATCAGGGGACAAAGTTATTTCTTTGGGAAATGAGGTTGTCTCATTCTTTGTTCCTCTTTGTCCTTGAATTCCATCAAGGTTCTGGCCATGTTGAAGAAATTTTCCATGGCATCTTTTTGGATTTTTGGGATCCTGTAGCTTGGGGAATATTTTTTCTTCCAATTATTCTTCTTGTTCTTCTTCCTTTCTTGGGGAGGTTGGTTGGCTTGAGGCTTGCTGGTAGAAGCTACTGGGGCTTCTTCCTTGCTTGCCTCTTTCCTTTTGGTATAGTATTCCTTGATCTTTTTTATTTGAGGTTTGGATGATAGTGGATTCCATACATTGGAGTATCTCACTATTTCCTCCTCTTTGAGGAACCTTTTGAGGATGTGCCAAGAGTTCATCACTCTTTGGTGGCTTTGTGGCAACATTTCCAAATCCTTGTCTTGTACATGGTGTAGTACTGCCTGTACTGGCTCATGTAAATGTCTATTTGAGCCCTCTGAATATGATTTTTCCCTGTTGGAATTACTCATACTTAGTTCCAACCCTGGTTCAGAAATCATGGGCATTTCCGGGACTTGCCTTTGGGATATGGCACTTCCTTGTGTGGATTCTGTTCCATTGGGGATTTTTCCCCTTCTTTTCCCTTTTGAGGTATCAATTCTACTTCTGAGTCCAGTTCCATCTGATTGGATGGAGTATTGGGAACCTCTTCTAGTAGTTATAATTTAAGAAATAAAAATCAAAAAGATTTCAGGACAAGAATTTCTTTTCATGGAAATTTTAAAAGGGAGGTACTCACCTTCAGAGTCCTGAATGGTGGGTCCTGGAAAGTCTAATTTCTTAGTGAAAATTGGTGTTGGGAAACTTGAGAAAGTTTCTTCCACCAATCTTTCAACAGTGGTCTGATTGTTCTCTGTTGGATTGTATTCAAAACACTGAAAAGAAAAATACATATAAGTCCTTTATAAAGAAGTGTTATGTTGTAAAATAAGTAAATTTCCATGTAAGAATTAGTTTTTATCTCAGAACAAATGAAATTAATAAAGAAAAAATAATAAAAGAATAAAAATAACTTTTCTTATTGTTTTTTATATTTTTTATTATTATTTTATATTTTTATTTAAAGAATGAAATAAAATTGAATATGATTCTTAAGAATAAATCATAATATAAATTTATTTTTTATTTATAAATATCTCTTTTACTAACTAGAGTCACTCAGAGAAAGTTATTGCAAGTCTAAGGATGTGAAAAACCATGTGAAACACAGTAAAATTGCTTTCCAAATGCCTAAATAGCTTTTAAAATCAATAAATATAATATTATTATATAATTTTATAACTATAAATAGAATATATTATTGGATAAACCCAATTTGAATCTTTTTCAAGGTTTTTTCAAGTAAATATCACAGTGAGGCCCCCAAATTTAAGGTTTGACTATGAAACAATAGGTAACAATTACTAATATTTTACTTATTGTACTCTGAATGTCCTTTTAAATGAGAAAAATAAAATAAAAATAATTATAATAATAAAGATTTATTATCATTATTGTGTAAAAATAACTATATTATCAAATTAATATAATGATATAATAAATAAATATATTAATATCCTTAAAAGCACTTTATTATTGTTACCAACAAATGATAAAGGCGTAAAAAATTGTTTTTTATTAGTAAAAAACAATTAATAACAATAATATTACTAATATTAATGTTATATATTAATATCAATACTACTTACATTAATAGAAGAATTATTAAGAATAACAATAGAGAGAAATTATTATAATAAGAGAAAATAACCTACTTTGAACACTCAATATAATACTTTTGAAGGATTTTTACACCAAATAATGTAAATACAACTTATTTAAATTTTATTTACAAATAAAAATAAAAGAAATTACAAAATATTCTTGATTTTACATGGAAATAAGATTTCTAAGAGAATTACAACAAAAACAATTGAAAAATTGGAGTAATAATGTCAATATTGATGATTATAATAAAGATTACCTTTGATCTTTGATAATATAGAATATCTATATATAACAAATGAAGATTTCACCTTTTGATTTAATTGTTTTATTGTTTTTATGCATCTTAGGGGGAAATAGAGTAAAAACAGCTCTATATATAGTGAATTCCTCTTTCCTAGAGTCTAACAGGCTTCTAGTAGAGGTTTCTTCATGGTATCCACTGGAACTGGTCAGTATTTTAATGTTTAGTGATGATTACCTCATAATTAAACCATCTTATCTCTTAATTACGCCATTATTTAGAGTTATCACTATAAATATAAGTTGGATGACATCATAGGCTTTTTGGAGTTTATTAGTTTTAATAATAGAATAATATTATTCATCAATTCTATCACTTATATTACTTTTAACCTCAATTTAAGATTATGGTGAGTGATCATAAATGATCAATTTCAAGCTTAAGATTTGCTCATTAATAACTTTCAAGCTTTACAAGCTACAACCATTCAGAGAAGAAACTCTGATAGCTTGGCATGTCATTATTAAAATTTTAAGAGAATTTCATTACATCATCAAAACTCTATTTTTGATGATTTCTCTTGTAACTCATCTTTTCTGTTGAAATTTACTATTTTAAACTTCAAACCATGATTTCACGGGGGTTTACCTTCAATATCAAGATACAAAATACATCATTCTTCACGTATTAACCATTAGAGCCTGAATATCTACTTTGCTTTAAGTTTTAACTACTTTCACAACAAAGTGGTCAACAGCTCTAGCAATTTTGTTCAATAAACCCTTACAAGCTATAACCTTTCCTATAGCTTTTCAAATAAATTTCATATCTGTTGTCTTACAGTCATTACGTGGTAACTTTATTTTTGGTTCAACTCTATATCATGTATAGTTTAAGAGATATGAGCTAAAAACCATGAATATATGTGTTGATCATAAAAGTGCATATATTCAGGTTATTTCCTTAAATATTGACTTTACAAATATGGAATAAGAATTTTATATATGTATTCTTTTGTGGGGAGTTGAATAGGGTAATTTATTTCACATTTTGTTGCATTGGCCTTTGAGTTAAATGAGATTTTGTGTCTTTTTCAGGGTATTCTTACTTATTATTCAGTGATTATTGACTTTACAGATATTCCATAAAAATGATATATTTGTATTTTACCATGAGTAATCTAATGGTATAATTTATTTCACATTTTCACTCATTAGATTCTGAGGTAATTCAAAGTTTATACCTATTTATGGCATTTTCACTTCTTTTAAGATAATTATTAAGAGTATAATTATTATAAACTTTTCTTGTGACCTTTTGGGATATGTGGCCATATCTCAAAGGCTCACATCTGAGCTCTTCAACTATGGAATTCAAAAAGTTCCTTTTCAACTGAACATCAAAACCACCACAACATGGGACAATAGACTACTTGGAGGTATTACAAAGCACTGGCTTCGTGCATTTAATATAGGATATTTCAAAAATTACGCCCTTGATCCATCTCAATATCAGCATGAAACAGTAATTGGACCTTCTGAAAGATTACTGAGAGAATAAAAAGACAATTTTAGGAAGCCAAAAATACCCAGGAAGACAAGTACAAAGCGTCATGTAAGATTAAAGTTATGTAATTATTCAATAGGAATAGGAATAGGAAAAATGAAAGTATGGCTGATCCAATCATCTTAAAGTTATTTAAACATAAAGTCTTCATGTCAAAAAGGTACCTTGGACAAGAAATAACATCAAAAATTCTTCCCTCTTCTGACAGTTTCTCTGATACTGAAGAGGATCCTGAGGGAAATTATTCTTCAGAAATACTTAACTGGAGGACTGAGGCATTCAAGCTTCTGTTACATAACTTTGACTCCCATTACTTAAGATGCTTATATAAAGTTAAAACTAAAAACAAGGCTGACAGAAGTGCTGAATACAACCAAAAAGAAGTAACAAACACTACAGAAAGTCAAGAATTCCCATAAGTGTCATTAAACATTTATACAAATTCTTATAAAAACCCCATTTCCAATACTGAACAAATATTCATGAATATTCAGCCACCATTAGATTATCTTGATTCCAAGGCTTTAAATCTTACTCCTGATACCTAAATTGAGCTTTAACCAATCTCTAGTAATTAATAAAGATGAAAGAGATCCATTTCTCCTTAGCTCAGCTAATGACTTTTCAAACTATGGTTATAATTGGAAAATCTCAGATCATCCTGGATAATAATAAATATATTCTTTGATTAATATTATTAAGTCCTTTATGAGATGAAATTTTGAGATAATTGAGTCCTTTTTGAATGAAAAAAGAATTTTTTTGCTTATACTTTGAAGAGGAATATAAAATTTCATGTCAATTTCTGTCTTATCATGATAAAAAACCAATTCATTTCTAACAGAGTAGCAAATAACATCCCTTTTTAGATATAATTTTTTTTTTACATTAAATTTATGGCTAAAAAATGCATTACTGAAATTTTATTTGAACAATTCCACTATATTTTTGAGCCTGTGAGGTATATATAACATACCCATAAGGCAACAAATAACTTTATATACAGTTGATTTAGTCTTGAACAGACTTTTCAATTGAATTTAAAATAAAAAATAACAGAAAATAAGTATAAATTGTTTTGGATAAACAAAGTTATAATTATTATGTCATTTTTGGATTCTACACCAAAAATAACTTAGGGTCCACCCATAGGGTGTTATACCCAAAAATGATTATTTCTTATGTTATTACAGGATTTAAGGATCTCATAGTAAAATTGCAACATTTTTTAAAATTTCTTGAAATTGTTAAGTTTAAGCTTAAATAAGCTTAAATTTAAAGTTTCATAAGGTTTATGCAAACATAAAAAAGATTTAGTTAAAATTAAGGTGTTGTGTATATTTACTGAATTGGCTAAGGATTTGCCATACAGGATGTAAATCTTGCATGGGCTCAATTTAAATGGGTTTAAGGCCATATTATGGCTTTAAATAAATAAAAGAGCAAAATCCGCGCAAAAAGGTGGGACAAAGGAAAAAGACCAAACAGAGCTGCAGTACCCAGCTTTTTGCATCTGCAAGGATTCAATTAAGGTTTTCCACCTGTATTGGAGGATTTTCAACCTTATTTAAATTTGAAGACTAGACTTTGATCCAACCTGAAAGTGTAAGCTGGTTTTATCACAATTTGGACAGGAATTTTAAGCTGCCAAAGGGTAAATACCAATATGCTAGCTTTAAATTAAGGCTTTAAGAACTGTCAAAGCTTAAATAAGCTTAAAAATTCAAAGTTAAAAGCATAAAAACCTTATAAAAAGTTAAGTTTTGGTGTGTATTTCTATTTTACATGGAAAAATAGTAATAACTTCAAAGATTCATTAAAAATCCAATTCTTAATGGATTTGCCTTGAATTTTCACACAGCTTACAATCTAGTTTTATCCATGTATAATTAGAATTTTAAGTATCTTTCATAAACATGTTTTATTGGTAATTAGCATGGAAATTTACTCTTTTAATTATCCTTGAATAAAGTTAAGATTTCTTTAAAAATTGAGTTTAAGTGATTTTTGCTTGAAAATCTACTTTTAAGTTGCTCATGTGATGAAATTCAATATAAATAAACTTATCTTATACTGAAGCTGAAAATAATTAACCCAAATGAGGATTAAAGCTACTTATATTTTAGAATGACACTGGTAACTTTAAATTGGAATTAAAAATAAGTTACCTTAAGTTAAGAACATTATTTTTAAGGATGGTTTTCCAGTTTTGACCTGAGGATGCCCTCTATATCCATGATGAATTATGAGAGCTGCTCTGCAGAAATAAAAAGAGTCTATTAATCACTTCTTTTGACCATCATTCATTATCAATCCAATTATATTAGACATTTAAACAGGTAAAGTTTAATTACATATAAAATCTTATTATTAAAGTAATTCTTAATTTCTTTCATTCTTTATTAATCTTAAATTAAAGAATTGAAATCGTATTATTCAGATTATTGTTGTAATCACCAATAAAATATTTTATTTTATAAAATTATCATCTTAACTATCTTCTAAAATACACAAATTCCTCTTAAAAACTCTTTAAATCATATTTTTCTTATAAAAAGTTATTTTATCTTTAAAATATTGTTTTTTTGGCGTGTTTTTAACTTATAATAATTATTTAATATAATCACTGTTGTATTTGACTTGTTGTATTAAATATATACCATAAATAATTTTTCTTTAAAATTCTTTATTTTTTTATCTATTATTAGTTTTTTTTATAGAATTTTTTAGAAGAATTATATCTACACAGTATGTGTGATAATTGTTTTCTAAATAATGTTTATATTATTTATAAGTGGATGAATATTAAAATTCTCCACGTGTAATTTTCCCATTAAGAGCTTTACACTTCTTGTTGTTATAATTGTCAGTGACTATAGCAATAATAGAATAATTATAAGTTATCATAATTATAAAGATTTTTTTATTATTAAATCATTTAATAATAATTGGAATTCTTGTTTTAATATAATTATCTTTAATAATCATATAAATTTGTGGTTATAATATTTTATTATATTATCTTTTTTTATTGAGGAAAGTCATAGTAATCTTGATATTGCTACTATTATCAAGAGTTTCATAGACAAACCTTAAAATATTTTCAAGCTTTACTTATCTGAAGAGAATTTTTGAATTGACTATTTTGTGTTAAAGAATCCTTTGAATCTTTCCTGGTGGCTAAAGTATTGTGTATTTGTATGTTAAAATACAGGGAATTTCCAAATAGTCAATTGAATATATGAGGTATAAATCAATAAGATATATAAGAGAGATATAGGTTTCAAACATTCAAAATAATGTGATTATTTCTTAACATAATCTTTGATAATATAACTCATTCCCAGATTTTGGAATTAAAGCACCTAAATCAGAAAATCAAAGCCTTTGCACATCCTTTAAATTCATTTTTATGGAGACAAATCAAGAAAATAATATAAATTGGCAGATTTCTTATTGGGAGTAATGAGGAGCCATACTATTTTGACTTAAAATATTTAAATATCTAGACCAATTAAACTGCATTTTGTAAAATAAAAAATATATGGTGAAATAATCATTTCAATAATAGAATTGATTGATATTTGGAAATAGATAATGGTCAAAAACAATTTTTTTATTATTTTTTGAAATTCTCAACTGTTCTTGCGAAGCTTATTTCCATATATGCAGGTTTTAAAAAACCTAAAACCTGGTGATTTATCATATTATTTTGATTTGAAAGCTTTCAAGGCAGTGATAAGCCATTCAATTAGATTGAATATATCAATCTAATTGTGTAAAATTTATTTTCAAATTTGAATAAAGAAAGTAAAGATATTTTCATTTAAATCTGATTTTCATATTTGAATTATTTAATAAGTGTTTTGCATTTTACATTTATTTTCAACTTAACATTCCCAAAAGAATAGATACATAAAAGTTGACATTAATTCGTATTTACCAATATTCAACAAGAAAACTCAGTCCATTTCCTTCCTCAATTTTCATGAATAAATTAAAAATATTTACTGTTCACAATTTTTGTCATGTTGTCATTATTCAATATTGTGTGAAAGTCTGCTTATCCTTTTTACCATCTCTTGAAATTCTGTTCTTATATTAAATTTTTGCACAGTACCTTGTATATCTTTAAAAATCTTCAATTTAAAACTGAAAATAGAATTTAAAGTAGCCAAATATATACCATGTTAAAATTTAATATAATTCTAATAAAAGAAAAATTTTGAGGAAATAAAGAATTGATCTCTTGTGACAATGAATGGGAGGAGAATAATGAAAAGAGCATTAAAATGAGGAAAATAAGAAATAATTGCATATTTAATATGACTGGAAAATCTCTTTTAAACCAAATAAGAAATATTTTTTCTAATTTTAAATTTATTATACATCCATAATATCAAGAGTTAAATGAGTTTGAATATTATTATTACACTATAATAGAGTTAAGGATTGAATGTGGAAGGGGATAAAGAGGGTTAGTGGCAGAAAAATGGAAGGAGAAAAGTAACAATCACAAAGGCAGCCTATAAGACTATTTCCTGATTTTTTAATTCAAACTACTCCAAAATAAGAATCTAAATGATATAATATGTATCAAGTTTATTCATTGAAGGTAGAAATAAAAGATAAAAATTAGTCACATTAATTTTTAAGCTATGAATAGTTTGAACTCTCACCTTTGAGATTGGTTATTTCAAGATGATTTCCCTGAAATATTTGAAACTGTATAACAAGCTATGGTCATTTCTCAATACAATTTAGTCAATGGAGCCATATAAACTAAGTAGAGTCAGACCTAAAATACTCTTCAAAAATTGTATAGATCTATGATCAACATTTTTTCAATGAGACATACACCTTCTGGTAGTACCCTTCAAGAAAATTCATGATAAAACTTGTAAGCCTCTTGGATTTTGGATTTTCTCTACTCAAGTCAGAAACCTTAGTTATTCTCAATGGGGAACTGAAATATTGAGGTATAGTTATTTTAAAAAAAAGAAAATATGATTTGAGAATTGGTGTTTTCATAAAAAATCTGAAAATATATTAATTTCTCTATATGCTTGAGTTTCAAAGCTGAAATAAGAATGTGGTTCAAAGTGGGTAAGGAATACAAGCAGCTATGATTATATTTTCTTTATATTTCTATAATCTTCTCGTGGCTGAGACAATATAAGAGTTTTCCCAAACAGAGATCTTCATGTTTCAACTCATTTCAGAAGAACAGTAAAAGCCCAGCCTGAGCTGGATCCAAGCTGAATTCCAAATGGTGCACCTGCTGACAGTTGTAGCAATTTTCTCATGGTGAATATGGTTAGTCTTTTTTTCATGAAAAATCATCTTATCTATTCATACAAATTACTTTATATCAAGCTCTATTGAACATGAGAAATGATATCATTAAATCATTTTATTGAAAAAATGAAAATTTATTTTTGAGAAAAAGAAATCAGGATTCACTGTGGTGAGGTATGCATTACCATGGGGCCAAGAGGAAAATTATTATTTGTTCATTCTTTGGAAAAAATAATAATAGAGAAAAAGCCTTCCCTCATTCATAGGCTTTGCAATATTCTTAACCTAGGCTGGAAAAGCATTATATTTACAGGAAGGCTGGAAATGCAGTACAAATGATGTATATAGTGCAAAGTAACAGTAGCTCTCCTGAGAATACCTTTAATGATACATACCAGAATTAATATTTACCAAGATGCATGAACTGGAAACAAATCCATTGCAGAGCTAGAAAAAACACAAGATAATGTAGCAGAGAAAAAATGAGAAACCAAGAACAAACCACCAGGGCCACAAAAGACTCAAACTGGAACACCTTTTACACATATTCTGAGTAAATATGTCTGAATAAATGAGCCCAGTCCTTAATGCACATGAGGTTCTCAAAATGCATTTGGTGAAAAGATACTAACTTTTAAGTTGAGGTTTTCCTGAAAAGAGAGAAAGATTTCTCCAAATGAGGACTAGAAGAAGGAATTGAAAGATAAACTTGCTCCATGGTTAAAAGAGTTTTGAAAAGGCTCTTATGTGACCACCAAAATTTTAAAATATTGGTTTATTTGTTCTCTGGAGGTTCAACAAAGAACCAGTTTAGTGCAACCTCAAGTTAGTTTCCATTGTAATGGGTAGCTTAGTAGATTGAATTGTATATTCCAATGGAAGGCTTTTATGGGGGGACGATTGGGGATTGAAGCTATCTTTTTTAACTGTTTCTTTGCTTCACCCTAAAAAATGTCATGGAGTATTCTAGCATAAGTCCCCAAAGATAAAAATTGGAGATCATGAGATTTAAAATTTTATCTTTTAGAAGGAAAAGAATATGGGGGCACAAATGGCAAGTGTCTCTGAAGCAACAGGTTGAGATGTCTGAACAGTTTTGCGGCTGGCTCCATTTTCCAAACTTTGAATTTTTTAACAAGCCTTTGAAATAATCTTTTTTGTTCCAGATAATTTCCAGAAAAAGGAACCCCATTCCACTGACCTGGTAGATGTGTTTTATCAGAAGCATATGCAGTTGAAAAACCTTATTACTTTTTGAGTGCTTTGATCCACAGATGCAAGCCTGTGAGGTATGTATGACATACTCATAAAGCCACAAATAGTTTTTTATACATTTTATTTAGCCATAAACAGGCTGATAAAATTAATTTCAAATGAAGAATAACAAAAAATAAGTATAAATTTATTTTTGATAGACAAATTTAAAAATATCATGTCATTTTTGCATTCTACACCAATAATGAGCTAGGGTAGACCCATGGGGTGTTATATCCAAAAATGGCTACTTCATGTGTTATTGGAAGATTTAATAATCTCACAGTACAATTACACAACTTAAAAAATTTTACTAAAATTGTTAAATTGTTAAATTTAACCTTAAATTTAAAGTTGCATAAGATTTATGAAAATCTACAGAAATTCAGTTGAAATTGAAATGTTGTATATAATTACTGGACTGGATAAGTATTTTCCATACATGCTGTAAGTCCTGTGTGATCTCAATTTAAATTTTCTTAAAGCCATAAAATGGCTTTAAAAAAATAAAAGGGCAAAAATTCATGCAAAAAGGTGGGACAAAGGAAAAAAGGTAAAAAGAGCCAGGCACTTGTCCTCTTTTAATGAAGTATTTTCAGCCTTACTTAAGATTCAATATTAAACTTCATTTGAATTTTAAATCTTAAGCTGGTTTATCCCCCTTTTTGGACAGGAATTACAAGCTACCAACAGGTGACTCCCCATATGCAGGCTTGTGATCAAGGTTTAAGAACTGTCAAATCTTACTTAATTTTAAACAAGCTTAAATAAGTTTCAAGTTAAATTTAAGAGCATTTGAACCTTTTAAAAAGTTAAGTTTTAGTGTGTATTTCTATTTTTATGTGGCAAAATAGCAATAACTTCAAAACTTCAAATAAAATCCAATTCTCAATGTATTCACTTGAAAATTTCACACGGCTTGGAGATTCATGTTATCTGTGTATAAATGAAATTTGAAGTATTTTATTTGTAAGATTCTTTGGTATTGAGCCTTGAAAACTCTTTTATTAATTATTCTCAAAGAAAATTAAGATTTCTTACCAAATTAATTGAAAACATATTTGAAAGATTTTTTCTTAAAGGTCTATTTTCAAGTTGCTCAAGTGATAAACTAAAATATAAGAAAGTCAATTTTATATTAAACCTTAAAATAAACAACTCAAATGAGGAGTAAAGCTACTTGGAGCTAAGAATAAAACTGGTAACTTTGAATTAAAATTTAAAATAAGTTACCTCAAGTAAAGAATCTTATTTTTAAGCATGGTTTTTCATTTTGATCTGAGAACTCCCTCTATAACTATTATTGGTCATGATATCTGCTCTAAAGGCAGAAAAGAAGCCTTTTAATCACTATTTTTTTCCATCATCATCATTCAATCAATTAGACATTTTAAAAAAGCTAATTTTTTATTCTATATAAAATATTATATTATTAAAGCTATTCTTAATTTATTTTTATTCTTTATAAGTCATAGAATTTAGATTATATTTTTGTAATCACAAATAATCAATTTTATTATATAAAACTGTTGTTTTAAATATCTTTTAAAATTCACAAATTTCTTCTGAATACTCATGAATCTTCTTTTATTATAAAATATTGTTCCTATTCCTTGTAAAATATTCATTTTTGGTGTGTTTTTCAATTATTTCATACCATAACTGTTTTTCTTTGACTTATTGTATTAAATAAATATCATAAGTCAGTTTCTTTCTGGATATTCTATACTTTTCTATTTGGTATTAGTTTTTTATATATAATTTCTCTATAAGAATTATCTCTGCACAGTGTGTGCAATATTTCTTTTGTAAATAATATTGATATTATTTATAAGTGGTTAATATTATTATTTTCCACATATAGTTTTCTTCTTAACAGCTTTTATATCTCTTATTATTATAGCTTTCAGTGACTATAATAATAATAGAATAATCATGATTTATTATTATTATCAAGAGTTTATTACTATGAAACTATTTAATCATAATTAATTCTTCTTTTTTATAATTATATCAATTTTTGGTTATAATATTGAATTGAATTTTATTTCCTACTGAGGACAGTCATATTACTCTTCATATTTGTTACTATTATCAAGATTTTAATAGAAAAACCTCACCTTTGGCACCTGGCTGTTATTACCACCAATTTTTGGGACATGAATCATATTTTAAACCTTATTTCACTCTATTTTGACATAAAATTGCCTTATTTACTTTCATTTGGCTTTTATGGGACTTATCCCTTATTAATAATTTTTATAATATCAATAAACTTATTTTTCTTAAGAATATTGTTTGAAAAAATATAATATTGAGTGATTTGGAATAAATTTTTGTTTTCTAACTAGTGGCTTTTTCACATCACAGACTTGAAATTTATTTTTTGGGTTATTCTAGTATAAAGTGGATAATAATACAATTTGGATTAGTAAGCTTATTATTTCTCCAAGAACATAAAACATAAAACAAAAAATGAAAAAATTTTACTCAAAGACATATTTTTTACTATTTAGACAATTTGATTTATTTTTGATGTAATTTTCCATAAATTAATTTATAGCAACTTTCTCCAATGAGCTGAGTTATTGAGGCTTATTATTATTATTTTTAATAAAATAACTTATATCTTTTGATTCTAGTGTCATCTATCAGAGAAAGGTCTTCTGACTCTAGCATTTCAGACTCAAGTGTTGTGATTCAAACCAGTGAAAGACCAATAGTTTTTCTTAAAAAAGAACCCTTCAAAGGTCCAGAAGGTGAATTTAACCCATTTCTTAGTTGAATCTGCTTTCAATTGATGTGAAATGACTCCTAATAAAAGTGGAAGAAGCTAATCCATCCAATGAGATGGATCTGAACATTGACATTCAAGTCTTAAGCTCAAAAGACAAGAATACCATCCCACAGGAGAGGCACATCTGGAGTATGCCAGAAGTCTGATTAGTACCTTTGAAACTATTCTTGAGAGTACAGAATCTGAAATTGCTGCTATTCATGTTTTAAGCTCTGAAGTTCCAGGAAGAAGCAGTGGAGATATACTAGTCTCAGTACAAGAGCTGGGGTTTGGCAGAAAAGCAGCAGGAGTGGGAATTTCTTCCCAGCTTGTGGATAGGGACAATGAACTCCTACCTTCAAGTAAAGAAATTCTTGGTTCCAGAAAAGACAAAAGAGTTTTTGAAAGGTTGGACATCAATTTCTTTCAAAGGGAAAGTCCATAAAATAAAATCTTTGTTGGAAAAAAATCATGTTATCAGAGGCTCATAAGAAGGATGACACCCCTGTTGAAGCTGCCCAAGCCTCAACAAGCAATAATACGCCTCCAAAAGTGCCAAAAAAAGACAATAAAGCCCCAAAGATCAACTGGAAGGGCAAGAAAAAGGCAAAGGTGAAGCAAAAGTCCAAGTGGAACAAAACTTACCCTCAGAATTACTCCAAAGAGAGAAAGGACAGCAATGGACAATTTGTTCAATATGGAAAGAACTTTGATGGAATTCAAAAACAAGGAGGAGGAAAGAATGAATCAAAATTTGCAAAATAAATAGATTTTTCAAAGCTTGCATCTACTTTTGGAACTTTTGAAAGGGAAATTTTAACAAAACTTAGGAACTTTGAGTATGTCAAAGAGAAGTTGAGCAGAGAAATTTTACAAGTCAAAGAGTCAGCCCATTTTAGTTCTTGAAAATATTTTGTCTTGGACACATATTTTGATAGGATAGAATCAAAAGCTGCATTTCTTAACCATCAAGATGATTATTCTATTTTTTTATCACTAAAAAATTAAAATATTCAAGAATACAAGTTCAAAACTTGGAAAATTCAACTGGTCAAAATGCATCTGTTTTCTAAGAACAATTGGAGAAAAGTGATAAAGACCTGATCTGAAAGAATTTAATAAATAAATCATTAATAATATCTCCTTCAAAAATGAGCTACCAATAAAATATACATCAATTCTTGAAAGAAATGTGTTGAGCTTTAATAATGACTTACATCATAGAATTTTAAGCAATAATGAATAGGTTGAAACTGCCTTTAAATTTAAATACATTCCAAGATTAGAGTAATAGCCTACCTTTAGTGGTGAAGGAGAATATAAGCATATTGAATTTATAAAACAAGTGATATGTTGAAAGAAGACTTTAAAGTACCAGATGGATACATAATTGCCATATTACACTCATTATTTTACAAATAAGCCAAGAAATGGTATTATAAAATGAGACAAGAGCACTCTAAGAGCTAAGGCTGTCCCATGTAGCTCATATTTCAAGAATTTTCTTCTTCCCACCCTTTTTTTACAGGAAGAAGTCAATTTTCTAAAATTTCTTCTCTGAAGCCTGTGGAGGGTTAGGGACACAGAAGGCAATTAATACTTTAGAAGGCTACTAATAGTAGAAAAGACAAAAAACAAAAAATTGAAAAGTAAAAATATAGATATTAAGTCCATATCTCTATTCATGAGAGAACAAAGGAACAAAAGTGTGAGAGCAGCTTTTAAAAAAAGCTAGTTTCTCAACATTCTTTGAGGAAGGAGCAGCACATTGATAAGTAAGTATTTTTCTGACACCTGATATAACTCTCTCAGATGGAGAACTGGTGGCTGCTATGTAAAAAAACCTGTAAGCCATTAGCCCCAAGGTAGGAAATAAAGATTTACACGAATTCCAAAAGGCCAATATGTTTGTAGAATTTGGTGCCGGTGGCTCAAAAGAGAATCTTTCCAGTTTAATTTCCAAAGTACTGACCTCAAGAGCTGATGTTGAATAAATTTCATCAAACAGCCCAACATACTGTTGGACAGTAAGATAAGCTTTGGAGTTGATTGATTTTTTAAAATTTGCTGGTCCTCCTCTGTAAATTTTTTTAACAATGTTATAGCCAATGTACCTAAACTAGACAATTTTTAATCATTCATGTAAAGAAATTTGAGTTTAAATTTGGGTTCCAAAATGGCTGAAATACTTCAGGTAGCTTTTTATTGAAAATCTTGAAATATCTCATCAACTTCTTGCACATTGCATCAGATGAAGTCTCAATCAGGGTCAGATCATACTGATTATAGGCATCAAATAAATGAGTACAGAAATTATTCAGTTAGCTGAAGAAGATTGAAAAAAATACCTATTCAATAGAATATAAAATGGTAAGGCATGACTCATTGTTGGGTATTTGGACCCACAAATTATTCAAGTCTTTTCATAAAGTCATTCAAGGAAGTCAATTGTTATTCTGAATTTTTCCCATTAAAGAGAGTTGAGTCAGTTTTATTTCATATTTGGTAGACTTCGGAACTGATCATAAGATTTTTTAATTAAAAGAGCTCTTACAAGCATGCTGTATGTTGAATTCAAACTTTTACACACAAGCAAAAGTAAATTGGTGGTCTGGTATTCACTTTGGTATTCAACTTGTGAATTTATTGAGGACTTTGATTCAAGAATCCCACCAAATGCAAAATTTGGAAAAATGATTTAATAATATTGAATATATTTACCATCAGAAATGCCAATAAGGTTAGCAATTGCTATTTGGCTAAATTTGTCTTCAGATGGATTTTGGGTTGAATTAGGGGAGCCTATAGAAAGGGCCTTAAGGCCATCCCATGTGGTAAGATTGACAGTATGTGCCATAAAGCCAAGCCATTGTTTGCTTGCTATGAAATATGGGCAAAGCTCTTGCATTGTGTTACACATCTTCTGGTTTACTGATGCATTTTTAGTTGTAATGAAAATTATTTTTCTTTCAATGTGTCACATGGTGGAATGTGATCTACAACTTGCCAGTATTAATCGGTCTTTCAGCCGGTTTAATAGCCTTTTCTGCAAGAGTTCCCTTTGCTGAGGTCTGGCAGACAGCATTTTGACAATAAACCAGTTACCAATGTCATGGATTCAATTCTGGTTGGAGACAAGAGGTGGTCTCAATCAAACAACCAGAAATTTCTGGGTTTTCCGCTCCATTGGTGTACAAGGGTTCCTCCTCTTGGGGGTTCCTTGTAGGCTCCTGTTGTGACTAATGTAACTCCATGAGGGTGACATGGGTAATACCATCAGTTACATGCACTTCAGGACGCAGTGCTCTAAACCCAGGGGTACTGTCACATGGTGGAATGTGATCTAAAACTTGCCAGTATTAATTGGTCTTTCAACCGGTTTAATAGCCTTTTCAGCAAGAGTTCCCTTTGCTGAGGTCTGGCAGACAGCATTGTGACACAAGGTCACATCAGTGCGTATTTCCAGACAATATCTTGGAAATTGATGCATCTTAGTGATTACCTGAAACATAAAATACAATAATCAGTATGTAGGAAAGAAAAAAAATAGAACTCTTACCATTGATTTCACTCAGTCCCAAAAGCAAGGTGGTTAAATGAAACTTCTCATGTCAATAATGATATGTCAAAGCCATATAGGCTTTCAAATTTAGACTAGTCCATGTATTTGTGGTCAAATATAAATGGATTGGGTTGGCAGTCAAGAGACGGAAAATGTGCTCCTGATTGAAAAGAAATGTTTGACAGGTGCATGGTCAATTAATGACTCCAAACAAGAATTTTTATTATATTGGGATTGCACAATTCCAAAATATCTTTAAATGATTTTGACTTGGTGATTGACAGGGAAATTTTGGTCTCAGAAATTAAGTAGACCAAGGCTGTCTTCAGGCTTTCAAGAGTTAGAACCTGTGTCCAACAAAAAGCTTTATTGTGGTTTTTTTTGTGTTACCAGGAGGATAACAAGCACAAATTCTTACGCTTTTTGGCCAAGGATTATAAATGAATTTTTCAAGTTCCCCAAAGGAAATCAAAGGCCTTTTGCTGGGGTTTTTCATCTGATTAAAGCCTGTGAGATGATCTGACATACCCTTGGTTCTCCCAGTAAGGTCACAATTAATATTTTTCTTGCAAGCTTTTCCAAAGTAATCAAGCACTTGGAATTCAACATAACCATAATTAATAGATAATAAATAGACCTATACCCATGACTTATCTTATTTTCTTGGTGTTTTGCTGGTGCACTCTTTGCTAATAGAGGTGTGTCGTAGGAGCTCAGTGTCACTTGTAGTAGTTTTCTGAAAGGCTATGACAGATGACATATGAAAGTCATAAGCATACAAAAAATTAGTCACCTGATTCAAAGAGGTTTATTATAAAAAAGGTCAACATATGAAATGAGCTGGAATGTTTTAGTACTAAAAAGAGAGGACAAAGGAAAAAAATTGTGACAAATTATTTCATATACAGCAAGTAGGATTTGAGAAGATCAACAAAGATTTTTTGGGGGTGAAGATCTTGGAAATTAAATAAAGAAGAAGAAGATAGGTTGTGAAATGGATAAATTTGAGTGAGAAAACAAAAGCTGGTTTTGATACAAACAAAGAAAAAAGAAATAGTTGCAAAAATTGAAACTGTAAGAGGAAAGGAGGATGAAAAAAGTATTGATAAATTAAGAAATTTGGAAAGGGGAATCTTTGGGGAATTAAAATATGAGATAAAAGGTGTATCAGGAAGTTAAAATGAGATTTTGAGGAGGTGAGTTGGAGAAAAATAAAATTAAATGACATAAGCTAGACAAAATAGTGGATTGAGAAAATGTGGGAGGATAGTTTTTCTAGAAGGTAAAAAGATTCTAGAACATGACAGTAAGAAAGATTGGTACCCTTTCCACATAGATTCTAGATTCAGTGGGGTTTTCTGGGGTTTATTGAGTGAGAAATATTCCCCAGTCTTTGAAAGGTGGGTGGGTGGAAGTAAGAAGAAAACAGGAAGGTATTCTTTCAGGGAGCAACTTTAGTAAACACTCCTTGCCTGGGTGGAAAGAAAAAATTATTCTCAAATGGGCTAATGACTCTTGGAGATTTAGAATGGAAAATTCTTTTGAATGAGCCATTTTTAATATTGAGAGTGACAAGCCCATGTCCTGGTTTCTTGAGCAGAAAGACAGATTAACTTCCCTCCATCCTTATATGTCTGAAACAATGGTACATGAAAGGATATTAAGAAAATGTGGTGGTGACCTAGAGCATGCTGTAAGAAGAAGATTTATTGAGCCTTTTTTTACAGAATATTATATCAATGCCATGGAATACATCATTACCAGAACAAAAATTGGTAGAAATTGGTATAAACCCCCAATTTACAATAAGACTAGTGGGAAACCAATTTCTAGATAAAGACCAGGTAAGTCACAAGACAGAGCTCCTTTGAAATGTCATAAATGTTTAAGTACATCTCATTTGGCTAATACTTGCCCTGATAAAACAAGAATTAATGGATAGAAATTGAAAAAGATGAGGAAACCAAGGAAAACAATGAAGTTACTGTACAAGAAATTGATTATGAAACTTCTGAAGAATAATAGTTACCAGATAAAGTGAGTATATAAAAAATCATTGTTTCCTTTGAGCTCACAGAAGTGCATACTTGCTTTCCACAATATGGTGATGAATATATGGATCTCATACATGTGCAGGATGCCAAGATGTAGAAAACCAAACCTTCCAAAGGTAAATTTTATGCATCTGGATCATTTTGTATCACCAATATTGTGATAAAAAACAAATAATTAAATATACATCTTTACTCAGGTTCTTTCTGCAATTTTTTTGGTAAAATTTATCTTGATAAAATTAATACCACTTGGCAAGATAAATTGATTCCAATTGAAGGTATAAAATTCAGTAGTGCTAGCCAAGATATGCATCCTTTGGGAATTTTTGAAACATAAATAATATTTCCGCATCCTTCAGGAAGTATTAGACCAAAATTTGATATTGTTGTTATGAAAAATTGCTCCTCACAAAATTTCATACTTGGAAATGATTATCTTGATATTTATGGTATTGATATTAATAATCATAAAGCCAGATGCTTCACTATAGGGGAAAATAAAAGACAAGAATTTTCTTTTCCTCTAAAAAAGAGAAATATGACTGTCATAAGACAAGTGAGAGCTTTTAATAAGGATAATTTTTTGACTGAACAATAAATTGAAGCACAAATTAGTACTTAATTGATTTCATAAATGAAGGAAGACCTTATTGAAATTCTATTTCAATATAGGTAAGCCTTTTCTTCTGATAATGAACAGCTAGGGGCTATTAATGGCCATGAAGTGTAAATTATTCTTAATGTGAAAAGACCTTATCCTCCACTATTAATAATACCAGATTACCCAGGTAGCCCTACAGCTAGAGAAGAATTAGAATCTCATATTAATAAGCTAATGAAACTGAGAGTTCTCAGAAAATCTGGACATAATGAGGAGGTATAAGTCACAACCCCTGTAATCATTACTTGGAATAATAACAAATAAAGGATAGTTGGTGATTTTAAAGCATTAAATACCTATATTATTACAGACAGGTATCCAATTCCTAGAATAAATGAGACTTGGACTCAATTATCTAAAGTTAGATTCATTAATTCTATTGATGCACTGAAAGGTTTCCATCAGAATATTTTGACACCTCATTCTAGGAAATTATTTAAAATAACTTCTCATTGTGGAATTCATTAATATTTGAGGATTCCTTCTGGAATTAAAAAATTCACTTTCTCATTATCAAAGAATGATGAATACCATTTTTGCATGACTTATTAGGAGGGATGGCTAATCATATATATTGATGACATTATTCTTTGTTCATAAACCTGGAAATTGGATTTAGAGAGACTTTTACTATTGGTTAATAAAATTATTGAAGTAAAAATGAAAATATCTCTCAAGAAATGTATTTTGGGTCTCATGAGCTGAAGGCTCTGGGACATGTAGTTTCAGGACTAAGAATTGGTGTTGATAAAAACAATGGGTGCAGTCTTACTCAAACCAATACCCCAGAGCAAGAAAGCAATGATTTCTTTTTTAGGGTTTTCCAGCTATTATAGTACACACCTCAAATATTTTGAAATCCATTTCAGATCATTGTACAGAACTTGTGACCAAAAAACTTTCTTTGAAATTACATAAGAAAGGATTCAAGCAAATTATAAAATCAAGTATTCCTTATCCAATGCACCATTTTATTGATGCCAGACTGGAAAATTCCTTTCAAGCTGTATATGAGGGTCCAATTTTTTTTATCTCAAGACAAATCAAACCTACTGAGGCCAGATATGGAGTGCCTTTTCCTTGTTTGGGCTCTGGAAAAACTTCATTATTATCTTCATGGTAGCATGTTTGAAGTAATTACTGATTTTAATGCAGTAAAATCACTTCTTAACATGAAGACTCCTAACAGACACATGTTAAGATGTCAGATTGCCATTCAGGAGTATAGAGGCATCATGACCATAGTACACAAATCTGTAAATATTCACAAGAATGCTGATGGCTTGAGTATATGAGAATTATCAAATACACCTGAAATTTATTTTCATTTTCCTTCAAATTCGGAAACCCACAGTCCAATTGGAGGAGTTAAAATCACAGATGTGGGTACAGTATTCTTTTAAGAAGCTATATAAAGCTAAAAGAAAGATGAGAATTTTCATACTCTTACTTCCTTACTTTCTAAAGATTGAAAGAATGAAGATTTTTTTAATTATTTGGATGATATATGGAAAACATAATATAATAATGTAAGACTACATTTATTTGATGGTATCTTATATCACAGGTCAAAAAACACATGTGTAATGGTCTTATGTAGCAGAATGTTAATTAAAACAATATTACTAGTGTGCCATGACAACATTTATTCTTGACATATATCTGAAGAAAGAACAATGGAAATAATTAAGACATGTGCTTGGTGGCCATCATGGAGAAAAGATGTCATTTAGTACTGTCATAGTTGTTACAGGTGTCAAAAGGATGATTAAGCTACTGGAAAAAGATTTGGTTTGATTTTTCATATCCAAGAGCCAAACACCCCATGGGAAGTGGTTAATATGGCTTTAGTGACTTCCTTACCACCTGGTGGTGAGAAAATTTACAATGCATGTATTGTTATTGCAGACAGATAAAAAAACCTCCAATATTTTTACCATGTAATAAAGATGACACAGCTATGGATACAGATCTTTTAATTTTGGATAAGCTTATATCTCATACTGGTCTCTCTAAAAATTTCATTAGTGATAGAGATCCAACATTTACTTCAGCCTTATGGACAATCTTACATGAGCTTTTGGGAGCTGAACTATCATTTTCAACAGCTCATCATCCACAAACTGAAGGACTAGCTGAAAGAATGATTCAGAACCTTGAATAAATGATCAGAAGATTCTATACTTACTGAACAGAAATTAAATATTTTTATGGCTTTACCCATTATTGGTGTACATTTATACCAGCATTGGAATTAGCCTACAAGAATTCCATCCATTCTTCAACAGGAAATTCTCCTGAAATATTGGAAAAAGGATGTAATCCAAAGCTTTTAGTTGATATTTTGAAGAGATACTTGGTGCATATTTGTCCAACTGAATAAAGATTTGAATTAATGCATGAAAAAGTTACACATCATGAGAACCAAAGCATGGCTGATGCTCTTGAATATGCTAAGCAGAACTGGCATAAAAGTCATAAGGCCCCAGAATTCAAAGTAGGGGGATTAATCTTAGTTTCAACCTTAAGCTTCATTGATATTGAAGGTCTAAATAAAACAAAATATTCCTTTTCAGGAACCTTTATTATCAAAGCCCTTCATGGGAAAAATGCAGTACACATAGAACTGAAAAGACAATTGGAAAATAAACATCCAAACTCCACGTTTAATCTAGTAAAGCATCATCATTCAAGTGATAACGAATTATCACCTGTGAGAAATGAAATTCTGTTGAAAGTACCACCACTCAAACAAATTGATGAAAAAAAGGTACTTAAAGTCTTAAAATAAAGAAGACTTAGGGGGAAAATGAAGGAGAATACTTAGTCAGGTACAAAAGGCCACAGCATGAATATGAGTGACTTTGAGAAAGTGAAATACCTTATTGTCCAACATTTCATGAAATATTGAGACATGAGAGAATACCAGTTCCTCAATAACTGTGAGCCTGTGAGGTATGTATAACATACCCATAAGGCCACAAATAAGTTTATACACATTTAAAATTGTCTTCAACAGACTTTTAAATTGAATTTAAAATAAAAAATAACAAAAAATAAGTATAACTTTTTTTTGGATAAACAAAGTTATAAATATGATGTCATTTTTGGATTCTACACCAAAATTACCCTAGGGTACATCCATAAGGTGTTATACCCAAAAACACTTATTTCTTATGTTATTAGAAGATTTAAGAATCTCACAGTACTAATGTAACTTTTTTAAGATTTTTTTAAAATTGTAAAATTTAAGCTTAAATAAGCTTAAATTCAAATTTGCATAAGGTTTATGCAAGCTTACCAAAATTTTAGTTAAAATTGAGGTGTTGTGTATATTTACTGAATTGGCTAAGGATTTGCCATACAGAATGTAAATCCTGCGTGAGCTCAATTTAAAAGGGTTTAAGGCCATAGTATGGCTTTAAATCAATAAAAGGGCAAAATCCACACAAAAAGGTGGGACAAAGGAAAAAGACCAAATAGAGCTGGGGTACCCAACTTTTTGGATCTGCAAGGATTCAATTAAGGTTGTCCACCTGTATTGGAGGATTTTCAACCTTATTTAAACTTTAAGATTAGACTTTGATCCAACATTAAAGTTTAAACTGGTTTTATCCCAAATTAGACAGGAATTTCAAGCTGCCGGAGGGTAAATCCCAATATGCAAGCTTGAATGCAAGGTTTTAAGAACTGTCAAAGCTTAAGCTTAAAGCTTTAAGGTTACAAGCATTAAAACCTTATCAAAACTTAAGGTTTGGTGTGTATTGCTATTTTATGTGGAAAAATAGCAATAACTTCAAAAATTCATTAAAAATCCAATTCTTAATTGATTTGCTTGAAAATTTCACACAGCTTAAAATTTAATATTATCTACATATAAATTAAATTTTAAGTATCTTTTATAAATAAATTTCCTGGGTAATTAGCCTGGAAATTTACTCTTTTAATTAAAGCTCAAATAAAATTATAATTTCTTTAAAAATTAATTAAAAATTGAGTTTAAGAGATTTCTGCTTGAAACTCTATTTTTAAGTTGTTCATGTGATGAAATTTAATATAAATAAGTTTATTTCTATTAAAAACCTAAAATAATTAGTTTCAATGAGGATTAAAGTTACATGGAGTTAAGAATAACCCTGTTAACTTTAAATTGGAATTAAAATTAAGTTACCTTAAGTTAAGAACTTTATTTTTAAGCATGGTTTTTCAGTTTTGACCTGAGCACGCCCTCTATATCCATTATGAATCATGAGAGCTGCTCTGAAGACATAAAAAGAGTCTTTTCATCACTGTTTTTGTCCATCATTCATTATCAATCCAATCATATTAGAAATTTAAACAGGTAAAGTTTTATAAAATATAAAATCTTATTATTAAAGTAATTCTTAAGTTATTTTATTCTTTATTAATTAAAATTAAAGAATTGAAATCATAGAATTTAGATTATTGTTGTAATCACCAATAATATATTTTGTTATATAAAATTAAATCATGTTAAATATATTTTAAAATCCACAAATTCCTCTTAAAAACTCTTTAATGTTAATTTTTATTATAAAAAGTTGTTTTATCTTTAAAAATATTGATTTTTGGTGTTTTTTTAACTTTTAATTATTATTTAATATAATAACTGTTGTTGTTTGACTTGTTGTATTAAATAAATATTATAAGTAAGTTTTCTCTAAAGTTCTATATTTTTTTTATCTCGTATTAGTTTTTTTTTATATATAAAATTTTTATTCTATAAGAATTATCTCTGCACAGTGTGTGTATAATTCTTTTATAAATAATATTTATATTATTTATAAGTGGTTAATATTCATATTTTCCACGTGTAATTGTCTCATTAAGAGCTTTACACTTCTTATTCTTATAACTGTCAGTGACTATAACAATAATAGAATAATTATAATTTTAAAATTTATTTTTTTTATATAATTATTTTTAATAATTATGTTTAAATTTGTGGTTATAATATTTTGTTATATTATATATTTCTACTGAGGACAGTCATAGTACTCTTTATTTTGCTACTATTATCAAGAGTTTCATAGACAAACCTTACAATAACAATCTGAATTGGTGGATTATACCCCCAAATTCAATTGGGGTTATATTATTCAATGAAAAAGTTTAGTACAGTTCTTTTTGGTGGTGGGGAATGTGAGCCTATGATGTATGTATGACATACCCATAAGGCCACAAATAACCTTTTGAATAACAAAAAAAAAAGTAAAAATTTATTTTTTTTTAAAAGAAAAGTTATAAATATTATTCTGTTTTTGGATTCTACAGAAAAAATGACCTAGGGTAGACCCATAGGATTTTATACCCAAAAATGGTTATTTCCTATGTTATTGGAAGATATAATAATCTCACAGTAAAATTTCACAATTTGAAAAATTTTTACTAAAATTGTTGAATTGTGAAATTTAAGCTTAAATTTAAATTTGAATAAGATTTATGAAAACTTAAAAAAATTTATTTTAATTTAAGGTGTTGTGTATATTTACCATATTGGCTAAAGATTTTCCATACAGGCTTTAAATCCTGAATGAGCTAAATTTTAATTGGTTTAAAGCCAAAATTGATTCCAAAAGGTGATACAAAGTAAAAAAAAGGCAAAAAAAGGCAAAAAAAGCCATGGTACCTAACTTTTGGGATTTTAAAGTACCCAAATAAGATTTTCCTCCTTTATTAAAGGTTTTTCAACCTTATTTATACTTTAATATTAAATTTTAAGCTTTTTTATCCAACTTTTTGGAAAGGAAATACAAGCTGCCAAAGGGTAAATTCCTATATGCAGGCTTGTGATCAAGGTTTTAAGAACTTTAAAATCTTGATCAAGTTTAAAAAATCTTAAATTCAAATCTAAGATCATTGAAACCTTATCAAAAGTTAATTTTTAGTGTTTATTGGTATTTTTACATGAAAAAAAATAGAAATTGACTCCTTTCTATAAACTAAGAATTTCATTGAATTAATTAAATTTTCTGCCTTGATGTATGGGTGAATTTTTCTAAAGTACAAATTAAGAATATTAGAAACTCATCACTTTGAAAAAAAAAATTCATCTGAAAATTGATATCAATTATTTCTTTAGAAAAAAAAATCTTCATCTGAGATTTTTTCAATGAGATTTATAACCATTCTTAAAAAAGAAGGTTTACTTTCACAAAAATTTGAGATAAAATCAAAAATATAATAATTAAAGAAATTATGTAAGAAAATATACCTGAGGGATATTAATCAAAACCTTGTACTGAATTTTGATTGAATCCAGATTCATCAAAAACCATGATGCTGAACTCTAGCTCAAGCCATCAATGGTTCACAAATTCATCTAATTGAGCCAACATCTATATGGCTTGTTCCAAAATGATGTAATATTGGTAACCTTCTCTCAAGTGATATTCATATCACTTATCAGGTTTATTATTTATTAAAAAGATACTTTAATTAAAATTTTGTCTTCTAAGAATTTTTTTCATTTCTTTTTAGTTTTAATGTTGATTTTTTTTTTTACAATAAATTATAGGATTTTGATTTTAATCTCATCATTAATTTTCCCTTAAAGTTTTTTTTTTTTTATTCTGTCTTCTAATCAGTATCTTCATTTAGGAATTAATAAAATTTACAAAATGAAATCTTAAAGGTTTCTCAGTAGCATATTTTTTTTTTTTAGAAATCTCTTTTTCTAAAATATTTTAATGTACCAAGATTTTAAGATAATAACTTAAAGTTCTATTTGAATTTAATTTATTTTGAGTAAAATTTTCACTTAATTTATTTTATTTTTATTTTCTAATTTTAATTTTTTAGTTAAAATCATTCTTTTAAAAAAATATTACTTTTTTTTTTTTCTTTTTTAATTCTAAAATTAATTTCAAGAATTCTTTTTATTTATTCTCATTCTCTTCTTCAAAATTAATTTGAGTTAATGAGTCTTCATTATAATTACTCATTGGGTTTTTTTTTTCTTTAAAATTATATCACAATAAAATTTTGAAAAAAAAAAGAGTTTTATATAATATAATATTAAGTATTTTTAAAAGTATTTCTAATCTTGATTTTTAAAAAAACTGAAAAGATAATATTTTTTTTACCAGACAAAAAAAAAAAAATATTCACTTTCTTTAAATTATCTTTTAAAACCAATTATTAAACTAATTATCAAGTCATATGAGTTAATATTTAAGTTTGATTTAATTAGAGGTTAAATGAACAAACCTCTTAGATTATAACCACTTTCATAAAAATTAAAAAAAAAAAAAAGATTAATTCAAGATTTAATTTTTTTTTTAATTAATATTATTATTAATAAAAAAAAGTAAATAAATGATTAAAATAATATTATCATTTTTTTTTTATTCAATTAAATTATTTGATTTATTTAAAATTTAAAAAAAAAAAATTAAAATCAATTTAAATTTTTTTAATTAAATAATAAATAATAATTAAAAAAAAAAAACTTTTTTAATAAAATTTCAATTTAAATTTTTTAATATAATTTTAATTTAATTTTTTTTTTAAAATAACTTGAAATAATTTTTTTTTAAATATCATTTTAAATTGTTTTTTTTAGTACACTATACTTAATAATTTTTCTCAATATTTTATTCATGTGAAGATTTGGGTATCATTTGAACATTTTACATTTTCTTTGAACATCTCAAAATCTCAAACTTCTGAAGTCTTTTGTCATTAAGTCTTAGACCTTTTATTGTCTGTATCTCAGGAAACTTTCTTTGTTGTTTTTTCTTTTGATTTTGCTTTACTAATGGAGCTTTTTACTGAGTCGGTAACTTGGATAGATGTAATTTTTCTTTTTGTTTTAGTTGATCTTCTTCAGCTTTGTGGCTTTCACTTTCAAGCATTTGGAATTCATCCTTTGATGAACTCCTGCATCATCTACTCAATATGATTCTCATCATTGTTGATCCACTGCTTTTCATTTTTTGTTATTGGAGCTCCCATTCCAAATTTATTTTATATGTTTTTCTATTATTTTCTGACTATTAGTTTCAAATAATTGTCTATGTTCTCAATGGAAACTTTAACTAATTGATGAAGGTGCTATATTAGGAGAACTGGAAATAAAAATTGAATTATGAATTACCGAAGCAAGCAAAATTGTGGTGGTGGAAAGAAAAAACAATTCAAATGATTGTATGGGTAAATAATAAGGGATAGTATCAAGGATTGACATGGCAATATTTTCAAGGTCAAATGTAATCATTGAAGTCATAAATAAAGAGAAATTCATCAAAGCTTTGTATGGGTTTTAAACACCGCGGACAGGCTGGGGGTATGGGTTATGCCAATTGGCAGGTTGATGGGTTATTACCCAATTTTTGGCTTGCACTAATTTGGCGGACACACTTTTCTATGGGTTGGGCAAAGTTCTACTGTGATTCATCTCAGTATTTGTTCATGCTTCTAGTCCTGCTCGCATAACTTTTTTCTGCATTTTTTCTTTTCTGAAAGAAGTTTGGTGGCTGATATCTGTTTTTAAACCAAGGTTGAAGCATCTTTTTAAAAGTTTTTAATGGCTTTCTCGGTGATGACTTGATTCCTCAAATCATTCTGCCCAAAAGACACCCGCCAAAACATAATGGTTTTATAAGGAATCCAGAAAGCATCATCATACATGAGGGTTATAGCAAACCCCCTCTTTGCTTAGCGTGCAACATTTCAGTTTTAAAGTGAATGTTTTAGCTGTAAAAACTCATTTCGCCCAAAAGCAAGTTAAAAACCTATCTATGCAATTTATATTGTTCAATTGCTTTCACCATAATCTCAAGGAAATCGTCAGATCTTTCTGAGTATGGTGTTTTAACAATCAGGCACCATCACTGAAACTTTGGCACCCTTTACAGACGTCTGCGCATCAAAAAGAGTCGATTAAAATTTAATATTAATCAAATATATCAGGAGAAAAAAAATCGCTTACCGCCAATCCTGCGCGACTAGTTTCTTTGTACCTGGACATTCATATTCAAAATTAGCTTAAAAATGTTTATTTTCATATCGAAAAAGAACGTCAACTCAACTTGCTGGACATGTCTTTGGCTGTTTGTCTCATTGCATCTATAGCTTCGTCTAATGAAACACTATGAACGCCACCTTCTGATAAAGCCAATTGAGCGGCTGTAACGGCTTTGACAGCACCTAATGCATTCCTTTCAATGCATGGAATCTGGTCACGATATCTTATTGAGCATGCAAACTATGTTGAAAGCATGATAGTCTTTGCTTGACTCACTTGAACTAATCCGTCGATAGGATCACAAGTAAGGCCCAAACAATGTTCAATACCAATCTCGGCAGCGGCTTCAATAACTTCTGGACTTCCTCCTAGGCTGAACCCTCAACAGTCAGCACCCACACACCCAAATTTAATCAACTTAGTGAATATGCTTCTGGGTAAGATGATCTTTTGATTCAAAGAATCTGCAAACCAGTAAAACTAGACGATAGGCCGCTCTTGTTTTTTCTGTTTCTCTCAAAAAAATAAATTGACTTACCAAGCCGCAAAGGCGCCAGCAGCCATTGAGCAAGCAACGCCAACCTAAAAAAAAAACAAAAAAAACAGAATGCTCGTATGCAATTGCTTTTTGTCTCGGAAAAAACAATGAAATTCGTCAATAGCCAACCTCAGCCATACACCCTCCTTCAGCAGCACTAATAGTGGCGCCCCGTTTATACAACATTCCAATCGCTGCTGCGGTCAATAAGAAAGTCATAATATCTTGTTCCGGGTCTTCTGATACAAACTTTCAATGTGGAGATGGGGCGAAAGGCCGAAGGCCATAAAAGCATTGATTAGAAGAAAGGATTTAATGTAAGCTTAGGAGTGATCAAAACATACGAATTCAAACCCAAAACCCAATGACTTACCTCAAGGAAGTACTTCAACACTGATGGAATTACTATAAAAGATGAAAATAAATTGGTTATTTGGGTTCGGAATAAAAAGATATCAGAACGTGAGCTAACCGCCAGCTGCTCCATTTGTGGGAGCTGTTACTATCCTTCCGCCAGCCGCATTAACTTCACTGAAAAAAAAAAGTGGAAAACATTTGAGGGAAAATTAAGAGAAGTTGTAGATTGAGAGAAAAATTGAAGCACAAGAAATGCGCCAAAGGCTGAAACTAACTTGACAGCAATAGCATAACAAGATAAAAAGTCCATTGAGGGAAGGCTAGTTCGACGAGGCGTTATGGGCTGAATTTCATGCTCAAACCGACCACGAATCACAAGTGGTGACCTCGTAGAGCCGCGGTGCTGAATCGTGACATTGGAATCGGGGGTTAATGTGTTCTTATTATGGGCTGGAGGAATATGATCATCTTGACTTTTTTCTAAAAGATTTGGTTTGGTGAACGAAAGCGCAGGCGCTTGATGACTAGAAATATCAGACACTGAAGGGAAAAAGCCCCGATGAAGTCTAGGAGACCAGAGAAGCAAGCAAGACCTAATCAGCCTCTTAAAGGTAATGTAAAGTTTATAAAACGAGCAAATTGACCTTCGATACAAGTTACGAGCGCGTCTTTTGACTTTTAATCCACCAGGTAAGACTTCCTCTTTTGAGCAAACCCCTTGCTTGATTGAAGCGTCCATGACCTATTAAAATTTTGGCGCGGTCAAAAATATTAATAGCCAATAAGAGAATGTCCCGTTAGCGCTAAACAAATGTTGACCTCGTAAATCTTCATTAACTTCTGTCTGATCTCTTCTGGCGTTAAAAACTGACGCTCGTTTTCAAATACGATTTGGGCGATCGTAAGCTTGAATAAGATCAAAAAGAATGGAGACGAAAACGGTGAGCTTGACTTGATCGATATCAGATAGCATTTGGCAAGAGACAACAAACAACAATGACTCAACATTATGTTTTCTTGTGAGTTCTAACAGGCTTTCAACATTGTGAAAAGGGTAACGAGGTCCGCTTGGATTAGTGGAAGACTGGGAAGAAATTTGATCGTTCAAAGTAGGCTCGTTATCAGGGGGTAACAATTGATTCACATTGGAGGCTTGATGATGAAATGGATCTAAGCGAATTGCAGAAGCTTGTTGTTTATCGATTTGCTTGTAGTAAAGATTTTCTCCGGAAAACTGAGTTTCGGCGTTGACTACAAATCCGCCACCGACTGAAAAGTAAGTGTTGCTTGCAATCAAATCACCCTGATCATTATAAACTGAAAATAGCATTCTAAGCTTCCAAATGTGAATCCATTAGAATTAATTGGACCAGCATAAAAAGCTTATGTAAATCTAAGAGACAATTGGCGACACTTGAGAAAAATACACACCCGTTGGGATGCTGTGGAAGAACACGATCCCATAGCCATACCATGTCTTTCTCAACATCAAACTGAGCGCGTTGTCCGATTCCATGTTCGTCTAATGCTATACCCAAATCAATCGCTTTATTTTTACAAACTGATTCATATCTGGTTGGAATTGAATGAGTGTCAACGGTTTCACAACTATGACCTTCAAACCCTGCTATCAAAGCTTCTGGGGACATGTGTCCTTTTCCTAAAATTTGAATCCATCAAAAGAGTAAATGATAAAAAGGATGGTTGTATACATGTAAATACTTTGGTAGAAGGAAATATGTTTGTTGACTTTACTTACCGGTCGCAGCTAAACTACCATCTATGTGAAACAAATGCGTTAATAAGAAGTCGTATAATTTTTTGACAAGAACAACTCAAGTTGATTAATGAAAGAAGCAGAAAAGTGATACGAACAAAGAGCAACCTTGAGTCTTTTGACGTGTTTTAGCACACCAGCTTTTCTGAGATCATTGACAAATATCTTGGCGGCTCTCATTGGTCCCACGGTATGAGAGCTAGAAGGTCCAATTCCGATTGAGAATAAATCGAAGGTACTGACGACGGCATGCAGTTCTTGGTTCGAAGGATTAGGGCTTTTTGGGTGGAGAATTTCTTGAGAAGAATCAGAAGCAGACGAAGAATTGATTGATTTGTATGATTTATCGCCGGGTTCTAAGCCTGAGCCAAAGTCAACGAGAGAGTTGAAGGGACGAATATTAAGGCGAGATCGGAGATTGTTTGGGGCTTGAATCGCCGCTGCCTTGAAGGACGATGGAGATGGTTGAAAGGACAGAATTCTGGTCGATTTGGAGATTAATCGTAACATGATCAGACGGTTTTCTTGGGAGGAAGGAAATCTTCTGAGACAATAGCCAATTTTCCAAATCTCACTCGGGATACTGGTCAGGATAGCTGAGCTTGCAAAAGTTTTAGTAAGGAGATATCTTTTTGATTGCCAGCTTATCTTCCAGCTAATCAAGGTGAGTAATTCAAACCGGAGTCCTTCATTCAAGCCTCGGATGGATGATGTTTAGGTAATCTTGAATCACGCTCAAGCCTTGTTTGGATGGATTGAATTGAGAGGGAAAACTGAATTGGAATCATAAATCACCGAGCCATGATTCTCCTTTTTGGTCTCTGCTGTTTAGTTTTGAGATAGCTGAGTGTTTTGTACACTTCGGCTAGAGAACAGCACCCCGCTTCCCGATGAATTTCTTCTGAGCTTGGCAGCTTGCCCCTAAGACGAAACACATCGAGTTTAGCAGTATTGGTCCCAACCAGTCGAATCTGGTTGAAACCATGCAGACAGCAATCGTTCTGGGAGTGATCATTAGTTTCAAGAATCAAATCAGTCGTGGCAGCCGTCTCCTACGCCAGCTCATCTACGCTATCATCTCGCTCTGACGGCCAGGATTCACCGGGAAGGCGTCGTTCATCAAAGAAAGGCGAAGACCGGTAATACCATCTCGGAAACTCTTGATATGCCGATCAGAAAACTGGGCAAGTGCATGTGCAGCTTTGAAAGATTGAAAAAGAGCTTGAAGATTCGGCTGGCGAAAGATGCTAGCTCGGTGTACCCTTGAAGCTGAGCGAAAAATACTGCGTTGTCCACTGGATCTTGTTCGCCATCGCAGCTAGTTCGATGGTCGCCTCAAGCTCATACAGGGAAGACTTCACTTGGCCTTATAGAGCTTACGAGCGACCCATGCCTGTGGAATCGTAACCGAAACACTGATAGACAACCTAGCAGAGCTAGCGCCGTCCTTTCGCCTAACGACTCGAGGTGACGGGAGCTGGCTTCCTTTGTCCTGAAGATGGGGATGGAGTCTTTGCCTGGGGCTTACATCCCCCCCTGGCACGTTGGCTGCCTTGAGGTGATACTGCAGTTAGCTGCTACCTTTCCATGCCCTAATCACAAAGAATGTTACGTAATGCTTTTGCTTGGGAAGAAAAATATATAAACCATTCCTGGCAACATTTCGATTGATTGATTGGCTTTTGATTATTAATGTATTTTTCTTCTTTAAGTGCAGTTTTGATTTCACATTGCGCACTTGGCGGATGCATAGTTCTGCTCTGGTTACCAACGAAGGGCGTTAATTTTGACTATTAGCTATAATTTAGCTTGCATGCTGAGTGGGCAGGAGGATAAAAGGTATTCTAGTCATCAAAACTAAATACATTCAAGTATATTTATTTTTATGTATATATTCTTTTAGAAGTTAAAGTGTTTGGTATTTGTGATGAGTTCCGATAGATGTGTTCTTGCTTTCATGTTTGTTAGTAGGTTTTTTGTGCTGAACCAATTTATTTTGACAGTTTCTTGTCTTAATTTCCTGTGGAGGTTGCAGTGCTGGGTTTTGCAGCGGAAGCAGTTGCTACGGAAATGTCTTGTTTTCTCCTTCTTGCAATGTTGGCATTTTTGAGCAGTTGATCTTTTCAGATATCTGTTTTGGGGCAATCCCCTGAGAGAAGTTGATGTATGAGGCCAGGTGAGTGGAAGTTGTGAGAATTGATGTGAGGTTTTGGTGTTAATGTGGACATATTCTTTGCTGAGAGTGTCAATCAGGGATAAGCAGTGCCTATGCAGCTTATAGCCATACTGAATATCATTGTATGCAATTTGGCTAGGGATAAGTAAAAACCTTAAGGTGATCTTGCTTAATAAGTATGTCACCATTTATTGGCTAAATGTCACATGGTGGAATGTGGTCTACAACTTGCCAGTATCAATCAGTCTTTCAACTGGTTTAATAGCCTTTTTGGCAAGAGTTCCCTTTGCTGAGGTCTAGCAGATGGCATTGTGACACTAAACCAGTGCCAGTTTGGATGGCAAAAAATTATTTGGGAACTGAAATTTAAAGTGTCATCATTGTCCATTTCAATCTGAACATATTTCTTGAGCCTGGTTTGTGTAGCATGACATGCTTGCCTCCACATATGAGGGGTGACCTGCTCATAGTGCACAAGCCAATTAATAATCACATGGTAATATGGGAGCACTAAGTTCTTTGTTGGGAGTTTTTCTTGGAAGACATTTCAGAATCTTTCAAAGAGGCTCAATGTAGGCTTTATGAATTCAATGGCACTCCATACCTCCTAAGTGAGATAATAATTGCTACCTTCATTGGAATTGGTGTACAATTGAATGCTGAGCCCTTTGGATCTGGTGTAAGGAGAAATTCCAGTACATCATAGGTATGTTGATTGGTAAGACCTTGGGATTGCAAGTCTTATTGCAATAGTGAATGAATGCATCATGTTGCTTCCCTGAGCCTCAGATGTGGGAGCACAAGTCTCTCAAAGCTCAAACAATTGTGTGACCTAGGCATAATGGTGTATCAGATTTAAACATGTGATTAGTATTTGGGAAATCAATTACATACATGTGGCAGGACAACCCCCATGTTCATTGGGCATTCCAGATGCATTTGGATTGATAGGACCAGCCAAAATAATTGATAAAGCTGATGATGTGTCTTGTGTCTCCAATATGATCTGGTCCAAATGAGAAGGATTATTCTTTTGGAGAGCTTCACTTTTTGGATTTGGGATTTTTTTAATGGTTTCTATATAACCATGATAGTGCAATTTTAGTGGTCTTGAGTACAGTGAAAATTATCATGATCACTTACCTTGGATCCCATTGGTAGTTTGAGCATCTTCATCTTCACCATCTTCCATAGGGGCTTAATTCACAGCAAGGTAATAGTCAAAAGATTTGTAATCTTCATTAGTATTCTCTCCCATGAAGGATAAAAACTCCTGTGTCAGTTAATTCAACAAATGAAAGGAACAAAAATGATATATATTTTCTTCTGAACAAGTAATGCTAACACCTTCAAAGTTGAGCTCCAGGGCATTGATCATTGCACTATTGCTGGCTGCATTATTTCTGGTAATGCTATGAATTTTCTGAACTAAGACCCACTAGGATAACGACTCCCAAACAATCCAGGCCAATTCTTTCCCAGTGTGAGACCCATTGAGAATCTTGAAAGTTATATCACCCCAATCAATTAGTTCAACAGAAAAAAAAGACCCTGTATAGATGCAAAGTACTTAGCTCAAATGACAAAAGACTCTTTAAAAAAACAAATCTAAGGGAGTCAATTTGTTTGCCTACCATGGCAATATAAAATTGGCTTTGATCTTTAGCTGTCCAGAAATCAATGGTGGCGGTAATGTAAGTAACATCTGAAGATCAGGCTATTTCTTTGATTATCTCTTGTTTGCATTCAAAGCATAGCTGAGTGGAAATGGTAGCAATTGTTGGCTTTTTTTCCAGATGAAATTGGGGCGTAATTGATACAAGACACTTCTGAGCCTAGGTGTTTCAAATATGGAAAATGATGGTTGAATGGCCACAATGGCTTCAACAAGTGATTTATGAATAGTTCCTTGTTCTTCAGAAGAAAGTTTGGCACCAATTTTTGGATCAATTGAACCTGGTGATTTTCCCTTCAATGAAGTGAACTGACCAACACATTTTGCTCAGTTTTTGTTGAAATTTGAGGTTTTCTAACCAATTATGCCAATGGTGACACTACCAAAATAACTGTGGTTAGGTTCTATAAAGAACAGATGAATTTTAGTAATAATTGAGCTTATCAGCAATGATTACATTTATACATGTAATGAAACATTTGAAAATCTTAAAGCCATTCCTCATTGGGGTGACATTTTCTGAAAATTGCTCAAAATTAGCAGTCTTCCCTTTATATATGAATAGAGTCACTTACCTCAAAGTACTCATAAACATTTGAGCAGATGCATTTTTGCTTTATTTTCGTCAAAGGGGAAGTGACTATCAAAATGCCATCAGAGAAGAAGCCACTGGCTGCATTAATATAGTCATTCTCATCAGGATCATACTGGTCTGATGTTGGTTATCCATCATCAAGGGATACCATTTTGACTAAAGACTCTTCTTGGACTGAAATATGCAGAAATCAGATTAAATGGTTGTGCTAAGTGGGTGCACAATGTTTAGGCTGTCATTGGAATTGCATTCAACTAAACCAAAAAGGTATATTTAGTGGACCAATTGTGTGGGTGAGATTTGGTGTCACAACTATTAAATGGCTAATTTCACACTTTCAGAAGTATGGGTGGACCAGCCTCACATGCCCCCCCCACAAGTCTATTTCTATACCATCTTAATAAGCACCCAAGCTGAGAATTTGGTACAATATCATGAGATCCACATCATGCTGAGCATTTCAGGAAGATTTCCAAATTGCACAGAAGCAGACCTTTTGATAAGCCATTTCAAAAAGTAGTCTAGCCAAGCTATTTGTATTCCTTTCCAAAATTCCTCCCCAGTTGACCTTTGGTACACAATTACAAAATTCACAATTTCTGAGCTTTTAGATGAAAATCAAGAGAATTTCCCCATTATAGATTTTGGCACACCATTATGAAATTTATTTTTTCTGAGATTTTGGTAACAATCATGATAATCACATTATTGTTACCAAATTCTATTGGTAGAGCATTGCTATTTGCACCTGGCTGTGCTGCTGGTACAAAACTGTAATATTAATACAAGCTGAGCTATTTTTACACCATCCATAGTTGTTTATTGGCCAATATTTTGGTGTAAACCATTGGGAGAAGCTGTGTGGCTGAGAAACTGGTGTACAGAAATGTAGGAGGAAATATTGCTGAGACATTTTTACACCTTTGTTAAATTAATCTTTTTGATGCATTTTCATTCAGAGCACATGCTAACTCCCACATGGATGTGTGAGTCTGCCATCTCATGCTCAGGTGAGCTAATTGTAATGAGGAATGATGAACTTCACATTCAAAACCTGTGGTGTGGAGCCTGTGGACACACTCTGGTGGAAGGTCCTAAGGGATATGACTGGGGCACGCAAGGGATTAATGAGGAAGCATATGGTCATGCAATGTGGTTTCTGGAACATGCATGTGGACATTAACCAAAAGGTCTCACAAATGGAAAAATTTTCTCATGCTTGCACTATCACAAGCTGGGTCCCCAAATGCACCACAGATGCTCATACACACAAGATAAAACAGCTAAATCCTAATCTCTATGGTTCAGTTATGCACTTAAAACTTGTGCATACATTTGTAATTGGGTCCTTCCCAGAGGCCCTTGATCAGCTTACCCATTGAAATCTGGCATTCCAGTATCCATGAGTACACAAGTGTCTGCCTGAAACAAGTCTCATGTTCAGTGGCATGACACTGGCCAAAGTTTTTTTAATGATCCTCAATGTAAAATTAACCCTACAGTGGAATACTCATCCCCACCACCATCATTGCATCAGAGGTGACTGAAAATTCATTTACTTTGTCACACCAGAAAATATGGCTCCATGCCACCACCCCCATCTTCATGTATTGTGGCATTCCAGTATACCAAATTTTTCACTATCCATTCCATTTTTGAGATATTTTCACGAAACAATTTGCACCTCCATGTTGGTATAATAAGTGGAACAGTTATGAGTAATTTGGTTTTACCCATATTCTTTCCACCTTTCTGGGGTATATTCCCAAAATAAGACAGGTAAATTTAAATTTCCAGTTTCTGATGATCCAACCCATCATCTTCCTGACCACAGTCCAACCCCCTTTTGACCAATTGATGACTTTTATATTATTTGGTAAAGCTCACATTTTTGAAGTTCACTCCCTTTACCCAGACCTTTCTGATCATATTCTTTTCCACTTTCCCCAAATATTTCATAAAACGCATAATGTCAACCCCCTCATAGCCACTTTTGTTTGGGATAATTAATATTTTTTTTTCAATTAATAGTGATATATCCTTAGCTACCCTTCATTACAGTGTACTTTCTTGGATTATCCTATGGCACAATCAATATAATATTTATATATATTTTCCCAATCAGCTTAATAATATTTTCTCTTTCCCAGAAACTACTTCTAAAACATTTATACCATTTCTTGGGCACCACAAACTTTCATGAACTGTGGTCCCAGGGGGATATGGATTACAAATTGCCAATCAAATCTCACTCAAGCATCATTTATTGAGGGTTTATCAATGACCAATAAGAATGATCATTATTCATCTCAAAAACCTAATATTTTATTGATATTCTTCACATGATATTCAAAAACTCTATTCCTAATTGGGATATTTTTAAAACAAGAATTAAAGCTTAAAACTCCAAAATAATATGATAGTAATTATCATAATAAATGTGAACCTTACACTCCCACACCTCCTAAAATATAAACAACTACACCCTTGTATCAAGCTGTCTTTTCCTAACCATCCAAGCAAGAAACTAATACAATTAACTGGTGGATTGGATCTTCCAATTATTACCACTCCCAATTCCATGATTAAAACCCCCTCCTCCCTCATCAAAAAACAGTACTTTCTTGTCTCTGGGATAAAGAAATATCCAATGCAAAATCTCCCAGTAACCTTTTGGAAACCTCATTCCCTGGATCCACTTTTAATGGCAGGCACATAATTACAAACAAGGTTGTAAGCTCATTAAAATCCCTTTCCACCAATACATATCTGGTTGGACTTCTTGCAGATTATATTGGATTAGGTAGAAAAATCCAGGATATTGGGTTAATTTACAACTCCAAGGACCTGATAATTACTGAACCCCACCCCTTCACACACACCTTTATTAGTCCCAAACTGGAGGTCAGAAATTTAAAAAAATTCTCAGGCTGGAGCACTACAAGTGTAAATCTACCATGGGCCCACTCATAACTGATTATTCAAAGCCAGAATCTCATAATTTAATATCATAATCACCTCTTAAATACTCTCACACAGAAATTCAAACCAACAAATACCTCAAAGTCATAAATTTTTCAAATAAAATGGCATTGTGTTATTTTGGATGAAGCAAAGTGAGTGTCTGATCTTTGAGTATATAATATTCATTATTTTATCCAATAACCCTTCTCAGATCTTGTTTCTATATATTCTCTCAATGAAACACCACTCATCATGCCACTAATAGCCTCCATTCATACCATCAAATGTGTTTTATGGGCACACCCATTCACAACACTATTTATGAACTTTTGGGCATAATATCATTCATCACCCAGCCCTTGAGCTCAGATCGGGATAATTGGTCACCTTTCATACTTAATAGTATTTTCAAGGGTAGAAATAATATTTTTAATTTGGAATTGTGCTGCACCAAAACCACTTATCTCAAATCCCTACCCACCTTCAGCCATCACTATGAACTTCTCCCCTTAACCCCACATTTCAGAAAAAATATGTTTCATTATATGATGAATTCCTATCATCAAGGACTTATGGGCAAGGGGAATTTTTCTGTAGTATCAATAATCTCTGGATATTTTCCAACAATCATTAAATAATAAGAAGTATTGTGGATCTGAATTTTGATGACCATGATAGGGGATCTTTCTGAATAAATTGACAATACCCCAAATGATATTGGATGTGGAAACATCCATGATTAGTAGTAAAATTGAACCATTCCTAAAAGTTATAATGATAAAAAAACAAGCAAGCTGTAACCAATGCAAATATGTAGCTTACTCACAATGGGCCCAATTTCTCAATTTGTGAGTAAGTTTTAATATGCATCCATTGCAAATTATATAATACTGACCACAATTGTTTTGCAGAAGTGGTGTTTTACTTTCCCATAACTCTATCCTTTCAGCACAAATTGATTTCAAAATAACAGAAAGAGGCCAAGATAATTCACTAGACAAATTCTTAAATGATCCTGGGTGTGAAGTACTCATTGCATACATTTCTGCTGCTGGAACTGGCCTGAAAATCATTTGAGCTGATAAAGTCTATTGGATGGTGATGGGCCCCCTAAAATTCCACACAAATCTTCATAATCTAACATTCACCTTTACAGGAGCCAAATTGGAGCCCAGCCATTGAGGATAAGTCTTTTGATTTTCTCCATTGTATTGGACAACAATGACTCATGAAGGTTATTTAATATAAAATCTCACTCAGTTAAGGTCAAAATCAAGTAGGTATTTTGAAATCTTATCTATCACACTGATCATTTTAATCTTTTAAAATCTTACTGCATAGATATCTATAACAGGGGCTCTTGGAGAAAAAAAAAGAATGGCCTGGAACTCTGGAATCAAGAACTCACTTGGAGGGCTCCAAAAAAATAAAGAAATAAAGGAAGAATATATTTCTTTAAGAGAAACTGAGAGCAGTACAAGATATTCCAAAGATAAGAATGAGGCCAAAGGCAAAAGAGCCAACCAAATGAATCCTCAATTCAATTTTACAACCTTCCAGAAAGAAAGATAGAATTAGTAAAGGATATGACCACCAATATCCACTGGCAGGCAAATAAAAAGGTGAAAATGACTGAATTAAGATTATAAGTATTTACTTTAATAATTAAAAAGAAAATAAGAATAATAATATATCCAATATATTAATTAACTGGGGAAAAAGTCTCCAGGGGTGGAAAGGTGGCCAGTATATGTGAAAAGCTGAAGACTGATCCTGGAGGGTTGATCACCCAGCTGTATTCACTGATTTGGGTCAATACAACTCTGGCCATCTTGAGAATTAACTGTGAGTCTTGAACTCCCAAAGTGGAATATGAACTGTCCCAAATGGGCCAATCCCATACAGGTTGTCTGAATACTGCCTGTATGAACCAATTGAGTTGTCTAAGGAGTGCTGGAGTGATTTATGCCTTGAAAACTGATTTGAATGAATACAACCTCTTGAAACTCCCTTGAATAATACTGTGTGAGTATTCCCTTGGGGGAATACTGTTGGAATGAAATAACAACACCTGGAAAGCCAGGGAGTTGGGGTCCTCAAATGACCTTCTGGTCACCACCATAAATTGTAAGACTGTGTGGCCGGAGTCCACCTTTGAAATGGGTGATGGATTTGAGGAATTGATTTTTAATATTAGAATTGAGTCCTGAAAACATCACAATTGGTTCTCTGAGGAAAAATGGTTCACAATGGTATATAATACCTTATATGCACCACAATTGGTTCCATTGAATTGGGCCAGGGGGTTCCCTGATCTTGAGGGGAAACCCCCTTATTGAAGGTGGCTGGGGGCCTCTGCTGATTTTCAGAGACCATGGTTGGAATGGTCAATTATGGCCAAAAATAGGCTCAGGTGGGCCCACTGATCTGCCCCCCTTGGGACTGGGCCAAAAGGGCCCTAATTGGTCTCATGTCTTATGGACTGCAGCCCATGGTCCATGGAGCATAGATGCTGTAGAGGGCCTAAATGGCCCAAATCTGCCATTTAGGTCTCAAACCCCCTAAGCAAAGGGTGTGGGCCAAAGGCCCCTGGAAGGTTAAATGACCCCCAAGCCAAAAATTAAGGTATTGGCCTGTGGGTTGGTGGGATTGAGAATTGGCTGAGGAGGCCAATGATACAGGATATGGTCAAAAAGCCATTCCCCACCATAAGGGTTCAAATGGCGTAAGATCGGGAATATGTCCAAATTGGCCAAATAATGGTGGAGGCTTGAATTGCCGTAATCAGTGGATCATAGATGCCCTAGGGTGCCTAAATGGCCCAAATATGCCATTTAGGCCTCAAACCCCCTAATCAAAGTGGGTGGGCAAAAGGCCCCAGATAAAGTTAGAGGGGCCAGAGGCCCCTGGAAGGCTAAATGACCCCCCAGGAACAGAATTAAGGTATTGGCCTGGGGGTTGGTGAGATTGAGAATTGGACAAGGAGGCCAAAGGGCCATTCCACACCATAAGATTGAGAATATGGCCAAATTGGCCATATATTGGTGGAGGCTTGCATTTCCATTAACACCAACTTACAGGGGTCTTTTGGAAGGGTTGTGACAAAATCCCATGTTTAATTGATAAATAGGTACAAGAAAAGAAACAATCATAAAATTTGTGAGCCTTCCCAATTTAATATGATTTGTTTTTGACAAAGTTATAGCTAATTTCCACCTTGTCACAGGTCCATAATGATAAAAACCATGATCTAGATTCATCTTATTCAATATTTCCTTGATGAAAATAAGAAATAGAGTAATTTTGACAAGGTATACCATATTACAAGCACCACATTAAAAATTCTATTTATTATTTTCTGATTTATTTATAAGGATCTTGTTCATTGAAGAAAAAATAATCAGATTTTATTACAACTGAAAAAAAAATTGAAAACCATAATATGTAGCTGTGCTATACATTTATTGTAATTAATTAATTCAGTAAATCCCCATTTGCATTAATAAAAGCCATTACAACTATCTTGAGGGAGAGATTCTGCATCTCACAAAAACTTTTGAGGAAATCTTGATCAAAAACCTGAAAAGATGGCCCATCAGGAATATCCCCATCATCTATCAAATGTATTTCTGGAAATATATCAATTTTTTTTACTATTTTTTAATACTTTTATAGAGATGTATATCTCTATCAATTTTGATTCTAGCTCATTAAATAAGCCTGTGAGTTAGAATAATCCCACTGTTCAGTCAACTTGAAATCCATTTTCCACTGCCTCAGTCTCTGAACATAATTGAGGGTCATTGAATTGTGATTCTTATATTGTATATCTATGTATATCACACCATTCACAATGGTGCTCACATGTATGTGGGTAATAAATTATATTATCATTATTCTTAATTCAACATAATGAAAATATATATAATATGACTCACCCTTTGAAATATCTTTTCAAGCCTTTGGTTCTCCTTTTTCAACAAATATTCCACTTACTTTTGAATTTATTTTCATTATTTTTTCAAATAAGTGAAATAATGCTTCATAACAGTTGAAACCACACAATATCTACTCTTATCCTTGTTCCAAAAGTCATGATGATACTTGGTTCTGACAAGTACCAGTAGGAAGTTATGGTAAAACACCATTGACATCAGCTTGTTGAACAGATTTGCCACAATATTTCCCAGTCCCATGTGAATCAATTTAGTCCTAACTTGTGAAGCTCATTATCACAGTAGCTTTGGAAGCGCTGAGACTGAACCTGTGTTTATGGCTCATTGAAAGGCTCTTTGGGGATATAACCAAGATGAATAGAAACTTGTATCTCAATTTTACACTCTTCTGAGCTTGGTGGTTCTGGCAGTAAATAAAAATACTTCTCCTTCACTTTGAGTAGGAACAGGAAATGGGCATTTACAGCTGATCTCATTCCATGAATTTTTTCAGGTATATTTTTTTCTCGTTCTGGCTCACATGTTTTTCTACATTTTAAGATTTGTGATTATGGTTCCTTTCCTTTCTTTCCTGTGATTTCTTGAACAATATGTGGGAAAAATCCATTTGAGGGTGTGTGAACTCACTATTTTCCTGAGTGCCCTCCTCATGTGCCAAAAAAATTATCCCTTCTTGGTTCACCATTTGTTTCAGCTTGAGTGGGAGACATTTTCTCATCCTCATAATCCACCCATTTTTCTCTTGATGAACAAGCATGACCTATACTTGGGTTGGAGGCATATGCATTATTATTTCCAGTAAATTTCTCTTTATTGACCAGAGGTATACTCATAATTTCATCACCAACAATGCAAATCATAATTCACAAATTCAAATAATTCATAAACAATGAACATAATAATTTTCTTCAATTGGATCCTGAGATCAAACTGTCTTTCCTTGAAGTGCCATATCTGATGAAAAAACAAACTTATCAGCTTATGAAAAATTCTTGTCTTCAAAATTTAAATTGACTTTCTTTTATGAAGATTAACTCCAGGATTCCCCTTGGAAAGACCACTCTGAGTTAAATTTTCCAATTCTCTTTTTTGTTTCCCGACATCAACCCTTTTTCACTTCCAATGGGAGCCTGAGCGCTTTACAAAATACCAATTGATGGATTTTTACTTGTCCCAAAGGGTTTCTGGGACTCAACAGGTATTAAGGATTAATTCACATTAAAAATTGTACTTTTGATTAGTCATTAATTAAGATTTTTCTGTGCTTCCTGGTCCCTCAAAAACATTCATTTGTGTATTGGTGGGATTTGGTGGGATTGGAGTGACCAAAATATTTTGTAAGATGTGTCTATAGAATTTTTGATAATATTAATAGTAATAAACATTACTATTACTGTTCTTATTAAATATAATAATAGAATGATCATAACCACAATTAAATAATTATTCATTTATTTATTTCTTTTACTTTTTATACACTACTGTTTATTATCACAGTAAGAAGTAATTGTCTACAAGAATTAATTACAAGAAGTATTAAATAGTAAAACTTCTGTATTAAAATAATTAAATTATTTTAATATATAATTATCTTTTAAAAGAATAATTATAAATATAATTATTGAAGAAAAAAAATACTACATAAAAACTTCAAGAATTAATTATAAACCACTCACTAATATTCAATGAACCTTGGAAAGAATATGGTAGAGAGATTTGATGGATAAATTGTGTATTTAAGGGGTAAAAATTGATTTATAACAATATTACAACAATATATAGTTTTTTCTATGTTTCCATGTCTTTCTTATTTTTTCTTAAAGAATAAAACACTTAAGAAAAGACATAACTAATACTTACTTGTTGGTAACAAAGGTATAATTTGATAATAAGATGATTTGGAAAAAACAGCAAGAGGAAGCCTCTTTTAAGTCAAAAACAGCTCACATAGGCATTCTATGGAGAAAACTGAAAAACCAGTGGGTGAGAAAACAATAATCCTTGTTGGATTATTGATTGCATCATTTGTTCTCATGTAAGATTATCATAATTACTTAATTGATGCTTTCATGTGACTACCAACCCATTTATGGTAGAGAATAAAAGGAGTAAAAACTGTAAATCTTCTTTGATTTCAAAATAAATATCAATTTCTCAAAGTTATCAATGTTATTGGAAATTTCATCACAGGTTGTATTTTCTGTGAATTTTTGAAGATTCAGTGTTTCATGTGGAATCATCAAAAATAGACTGTAAGTAAAACTTTTGATTTTACTTATGAAACCATAATTATTTCTGGTTTCTCTATGAGTAATACTATTCTACATTGACATTCTAAGTTTAAGAAAGATTCATTAAGAATTGTATTTTTAATGAATTTTCAAAGTTTTTACCTCATTTCTATGTAGAATTGCAAATAGCAGAGTATGGCAGGTTTCTATGAGGTATATCAATGGATAATAGTCCAAAAAGTGTTTGAATTACTCTTTTAAGGTTCATCCATGTAAAATAATCAAGAATTGACATGGTTACAGGAGTCTAACTTGCTCTTTACCTCCTTGTAACATCAAAATAGCAGCTAATTTGCAATTTTCTTATGATTTAATAAGATTTTAACTTTGTAACTAGGTTCCCAAAAGGTTTTAGTATACTAATTGGGCCATTATAAGCCATTTATCCAAGATTTAGAGCTATCCACACCTCATAGGCCTCAGAATTTGGGCACCCTGGCTCTCTTTGATGTCTTTTGTCCCCCTTAGCTATTTTCACATCAAAAATAGAAATTCAGGATTAAAGACTGATATCCACTATGGGTGTATCAAAACTTTATGTAAGAGTACCATAATATTAAGTGCCACAAGCACGAATAACAATATTATTAGTGTATATGTAACATGGTATTTCTCACATTCCCATTATTTTGGTGTAAAATTGAGAAAAACAAACATTTTCACAGTTCTTTTATGTGGTATTGAAGTATTTTCCATATTACCACCTCATAGAGTTAATTTAAGCTTATTAACTAAAAGGATCTACCCTAGGTGAGTTTTTGTTTAGAATCCAAATCTGGCCTAAAATCCATGGACTTACTTACTCACAAAAAAGTTATTCATCTTTTCTGAAATAAAAAATGATGAATTTTGAATATATGAATTAATTATGGGTTATGCATAGTTCAGAATTTTTTTTTAAAGATGATTGTTGCCTATTTGGGTATGTAGAATATACCTCAAGGCTCACATATCTGGTATAATCCAAGAAGTGGTGGTTTGAGATGTGACATTTCCCGCAAACCTTTCAAGACCTAATACATTTATTGAGGAAGCAATAGGAGTGGTAAGAAGAATTTTGGGATTCATTGGATACTGAGTTTCAATATATTCTATACTAGATCCACTATCCAGCTCATAGACTGATATTGAACAAGATTTTTATGCTTGGGAAGATGACATAAAGAGTGAAATAATACAATAATTTTTGAACTTCATTAATCAGCTTAGTACTATGATGTAATAAAGTGATCTCAGATGAAATTGTTTAAACATATAGTAGAGAAATTAAATGAAAACTTTAAAACAAGTCTTTTTTGGAAACTTAAAAGGGCTAATTTTGGGAGAATTAACACAGAAAAATTATCAGCTCCTGCACTCTTTGTTGAAGCCATGCTGCAAACACTCCCAAAATATCATAGGATATTTCTTCTATCTCAAAGGAGAACCATTATCATTGGTAATTAGATTCCATATAAGATTCCAAAAATTATTCATGCCCCTGTCTATTGTCACATACTGATGGTCATCCAGATTGCTATTTTACACATTAAAATTCACAGTTAGTACATATCTGTATAATTTTATCTTTCTTAAGAATTTACTTACAAAAGGTACATCATCTTTTAAAGAAAGACAAGACATTTAAATCAAGTACTTATGAGATCTCCAATCACAATCTAACCAACTAAAAGCCTCCCTTCACTCAAACAAAATACCACAGCCTTAACACCACTTCAAACCATTATTCAATAAAATTTTATACTTATGTCTTGTAATAAGGCTTAGACCATGTATTTTGGCATTCCAGGATATATGTTTTAAATTTTATTCCCCTCAATTCAACAGTGAAATGTCTGAATGAAACCCAGCTCACCAGCCAATCTACTTTATCCCTATCTGTAAGTACTATATAAACTAGAATATGTGCAAAAAATGAACAGCAAAAGATTTCACTAAAATAAAATCTTAAAAAGCTCCCCCCGTCAACATTTTACATACTGGGAAATATCCCATCAACCTCAGCCACCTTTCCCCAATGGGATAAAATCATCAATTGGCCCAATTCATCTTACCCTGCTATATGAATAATTAGACCTATTTTTTTCCAATTAGTCACTCTCCTAAATAATCACACATGAAAAATACAACCATATTTACAATTCCTGCAGAAATTTGTCACAGGGGCGCTTGGACAGAAAACAAGAGTGGCCTGGCACTCAGCAATCAGGGAACTCACTTGGAAGACTCCAAAAGGATAAAGAAAATAAAAATAAAGAATTGAATTTCTCTAAGAAGAATGCAATTACAAAGACAAAGTGCAAAAGAGAAATGAGAAGCCAAATGGCCAAAGAGCCAACCAAGTAAGTCCTTAATCACTGTTTCAACCTGCCAAAATAAATAATGGAATTAGTAAGGATATGACCACCAAATATCCATTGACAGGTGAGGAAAGAATAAGAGAAGGTGCTAAATGACTGACTTGATAATATCAGTATTCACTTAACAAAATGATAAGATAAATAAAGATAAAATAAAATCAAACTATATTAATCAACTGGGCAAAAACCCCCCAGGGTGGAAAGGGTAGCTGGTATATGTGAAAAGCTGGGAGTTTGAGTTCTTCAGGCTGAAAACTGATCTGTATTGATCCTTGAGGCTGTATTGATTGTTTTGGGAATTGATACAGCTGGCTAATATTGAAATTTAATTGGGTTGAATGAATTTCCCATGCTTGAAAATGAAATACAGTTCTTGATGGATCCAGACTGTATTGAAATGAAGGTGGTTGCCAAGATAAATTGGGTGGAGCTTTGACACTTGACAATTGAATGAACTTCCTCTTGAATCCCTTGAGAATGTTTGAACAGTACTGCCTTGGAGGAATACTGTGAATGAAATTATCCAATGATGTCTTGATGGTGTGATTGGTCTTTGACACTGAAACACTTGCTCTTGAGCCTTGATGAGTCCTCTGAATGATTGGGTGCCTTGATGAGGTGATGATGTGTTGGAATTTTGAAATGACCATTTGATATTGCCACCATTGAATTTCCGTTGAAAAATGATGCATAATGATATATAACATCATTTATGGCATATTGGTTCATTGGAAAGAAGATTACGTCCAAAGGTCTTGAGATGGAAAGACAGAGGGGAAAAAGATTGATGTGATGGCTTCAGAGCTTGGAAAGGTGTTTCTGGGTCCTTTGGGGTTTTTGGCCACTTTTGGGCTCTGAGCTAAAAACTGGCCCAAAGGGCAGGAAAGTGTCTTTTGAACACTTTGCGTCAAAGTGCACAAAATGCGCAGAAATGCGCATTATGAGCCCAAATGACCAAAAAACAGCCATTTGGGCCATTTACCCTGGTTTTGAGGGAAATGACCAGAAATACCCATTTGGTCATAAATTGCCGCTATAGCTTCTGGATTGAGGTGAAGGGCCATGAAGGCCACAAATGGTCCATAAGATGATGACGGGGCCATATTGGCCACTGGTGATGGATATGGCCAATTGGCCATAAAAGGCCTGTGGCTTGATATGCCATATGGCGATCCAAGGAGGTGAACTGCCATGGTTGTGACAGTACCCCCCACCTTGAAATGGTGCGCTCCTGAGCACCAATACAAGGTGAAGCCTGTTGAGGCTATTGGAAAGGATTGAGAGTGGGATAGAGGAGAGTTCTATTAAGAGGAAAATAAAATAATAACTGATATTAAAAATTTGTCATATGACGCAGGACTTGCTTGATCTTATTTTGACATTGGCTTCATGATTTGATGATGTTGTAATGAATGAATATTGTTTGAGGGGAGTTTTTGATATGATAAAATGAAAGTGAAAATAAAATTTAATATAAAGAATGAAAATGAAAATAAAAGAAAGAGAAAAGAGAAAACAAAAATGAATTGAGTTTTGGGGAGGTTCCAATCTTCATCACAGAGGTTGATAACTGATTTTGAAATTGGCCAAGGACCTGGAACAAGAAATTTGATTCCAGGTGCTCAAAAAGTGGCCAAGGTGATGTTTTGACAAGATTGAAAACCCCTCAGGGAAGTGCACACCAGGAGAGGAACTTACTTTTGGTAGTTACCACTCCTGCCTGTGCCATAAAAATAAAAACAAAAATTGTTGAAGGAATGAATTTGAATTTTGAAGTCTTGGAAATGAATTGAAAAGTGAATGGCCCATTGTCCCAAGTGAAAATGGCCATAAGGTTTGAAATGAAGTTGAAAGCCATGCCAAGATCTGTGTCCAAAATTGCAAAGTGCTCACAGAGTGGCCAAGGTGATGCTTACAACAAAAAGAAGAGTAGAATACCCCTAAAGGTGCATACCAGGAGTGGGACTTACGTTTGGTAATTCCTCTCCCCACCAAGCACCATAAGAAATCAAGCTTTTGAAGAATTGGGCCCAGGCTTGTCAGGATATAATGAATGAAAATATTTGACAAGTTCAGGACAATCCTTGAGGTTTTTGGTTGGTTCCCAAGTGGATCTTTCTGGGTCTTGACTGAAACCTTTCCATTCCACCAGATACCATAATTTTCCTCTCTTGAGCTTTGAGTCCAGTATTTGAGAGACTTCCCATTCTTCTTCTTCTTCAATGATGATTGGAGGAGGAGGCTCTTGATGCCTTTTTGGAATTGTTGATGTCATGACTGGTTCTAAGAGTGAAATATGGAAGACTGGGTTGATGGACTTCCATTGATATGGGAGCTTGAGGTGGTAGGCATGAGGACCGACTTTCTTCAAGATTGGAAAAGGACTCAACCATCTTTCAGACAGTTTTTTGGTGGGTCTAGTTGATTTGATGTTCTTGGAAGAAAGCCATACCATGTCACCAGGATTGAAAACAGGTGGACTTGCTCTACTTTTATCTTCATACCTCTTAAACCGGTTTATGGAAACTTTGAGTTCTCTCTTGACATCTTGCTGTACTGATTGGATTTTTGTTGATAGCTTTCAAGCAGGAGTATCTTGAGTGATGTGAACTGAGTCAAATTGTGGATCTCTTCCATAAACAGTGAAAAACAGTGATTGTTTTGTTGAAGAGTGGTCAGAGTTATTGTAGGCAAATTCAGCCAGAGGGAGCCAGGTGTTCCAATCATCTTTATGATAACTGACATACATCCAAAGGTACTGTTCTAGTATCTGATTTACCCTCTCTGTCTGTCCATCAGCTCCTGGATGATAAGCAGTTGACAGATCTCTTGAAATCTTGAGCTGCTGACAAAGATTGGTCCAAAAAGAAGAAACAAAAAGAGAACCTCTATCACTAACAATGCTTCAAGGAAGGCCATGCTTTGAGAAAATATTCTTGATGAATAAATGGGCCAAATCTAGTGAAGTGATTGAAGACATTGTTGGAATGAAAACTGCCATTTTTGAGAATCTGTCCACTATGACTAAAATTGAATCAAAGGAATTGGACAGTGGCAATTTAGTGATGAAATCCATTGAAAGACAAATCCAAGGAACACTTGGAATTTGAAGAGGCTTGAGGAGTCTAAACTTCTTGTGATGAATATTTTTGTTTCTTGAACACTGTTGACAGGATGAGACATAATCCTTGATGAATTGAGTCATGCCGGACCAGTGAAAATCCTGCTTGACAAGTTTGAGAGTCTTCTCTTGGCCAGGGTATCCAGCTAGAGGAGAGTCATGCCACTTTTGAAGTATATTGAGTTGAATTGTGGGGTCATTTGGGACCACCACCCGATCTTTGAAGAGAAGGAGTTGGGAGGAGGAATCAAGAGAATAATCTTGGACAGATTTACCTTTACCCAAATCTTCAAGGATACTTCTATATTGAGAATCTTGCCATAATGACTTCTGAATTGATTCAATAAAATTTGGAAATGCTTCCACCTTGACTGCAAAAAACTTTGAGGCTTTAATTTCATCTTGCTTAATTATCTTCTGATAATTCATTGGGTTCTTGCGGATGAAATCCTCCCCCCTCTCTGGGTAAACGTTGTCCCAACGTGATAAAGCATCTGGAAGGGTGGCCAAGCAGCCAGGGCGGTAAGTGATTGAGAAATGAAATTCAGACAAAAATTCAGCCCAGTGGGCTTGGCGGTGAGTGAGAATCTTTGATGACATGAATTATTGGTGAGAACTTCAAAAGGGGAAGAAATTGAAAGAAGGAAAGCTCTCCAGCGCTTGAGAGCCCAGACTATGCCAAGGAGTTCCTTGTCATGAATCTCATAGTTGAGCTCAGCTGGGAGAAGCTTGCGGCTATCAAATGCAATGGGATGTTTTCCTGAGTCAGAGACCTGACTCAGTACAGCACCCAAAGCATAATATGGAGCATCAGTCTCTACAATGGTGGGTAGAGAAGGATTGGTGCAGTGGTGAATGCCTCTTTTAGTTGATGAAACTGTCTAAGAGCTTCCTCATTGAGGGTAAAACAGGAATCTTTCTTCAGGAAACTTGTGAGTGAACTAATCTTCTTTGAATAATTCTTGATGAAACAGCGGTAAAAATTGGCAAATCCAAGGAATGATTGAAGAGCCTTGAGGTTTCTTGGAGGCTGCCAATTGAGAATTTGCTGGAATTTTTCTTGGTCCATCTTGAGGCCTTCAGAAGAAACAACATAACCCAGATACTCTACACTAGAAACATGAAACAGTCACTTGGAGGCCTTAGCAAAGAGGTTATTGGCTCTGAGTCTGGCAAGAATAGTGGACACATGAGTGACATGTTCTTCTTCAGATTTGGAAAAGACCATAATGTCATCCAAATAAACCACAACATAGACATCAAGAAGATCATAAAAGATATTATTGACAAGGTTTTGAAAAGAGGCAGGAGCATTGGTGAGCCCAAATGGCATAACCAAATACTCATAGCTGCCATATTTAGTTCTAAAACATGTCAAATGTTCATCACCTTCCTTGATTCTGAGCAGGTTATATGCACCACGCAAATCAATATTGGAGAAGATAGAAGAACCATTGAAAACAGTAAGAACTGATTAATAGGAGGAACAGGATACTTGTTCTTCCTAGTAACAGCATTGAGTTTGCGGTAATCAACACACAAACAGAGGCCACCATCTTTCTTTTTGACAAAAAGAACAGCTGCTCCTGTAGAAGAGGAGCTTGGGCGGATGAAACCTTTCTCTACATTCTCTGAAATGTAGGCCCCGAGTGTATCTGACTCTTGTTTGGATAAAGAGTAGATAACCCCAACTGGAGGTAGAGACCCCTCCAGCTCAATATGATGATCACAGGCGCGGTGAGGAGGAAGTTTCTCTGCTTTCACCTTGGAGAATACATCCAAATAGTGGTGATAAACAGAAGGAACAACCTTCATCATGGTTTCTATTTCTTCTGGCTCTTCCTCTTCATCCCACAACTCCTCCAGGGAGTCATGATAAGATGAAGGAGGAAGGTCCATATTCCCAAAGAAGAGATGAAGTGAAGATACAGAATTATCTTCTCCAACATCTTGAATCTCTTTGAAGACTTCATCTCTATATGATAGTAATGACTGATGGGAATTAAGGGAAGGAATATGGACAGAAGATGGAAATGATGGTGTTCTAAAATCACCAACCAGAGCTGCACATTATTTGGCAGAAGAAAAGTCATTACTGAAAGAATTAGAAGGATCACAATAGTCCTTATGATCAGCATTAAAGGTGATCAACACTTGCCTCCAATCAATAAATGGATTAAAATGATTGGGAAAGTCAAAGCCCAATATGAGGTATTCTCCCTTGGGAGTATCAATGACTAAAAAGTCCCATTCAAAGCTTGGGAAGGAAGGGAGCTTAACCATATATTTAGTATGGTGAGTCACAAATAAAGAAGGAGACTCAGAGGAGTCAAGAATGATAAGGGGAATCTTCTCTGGGATTTCTTACATGGTCAAAGAATACTTGTGAGCAAACTGCTTTGCAATAAATGAGTTGGTAGCACCAGAATCAATGAGAATACTGTAAAAAAACATCAGAAAGAGAAGAAAAAACAAAAAAAATTAAGAGAATTTTTGACACCAGTATTCAGAATGCACAATTGTGCTCTGGATGGAAAACATTGAAGACCATTGAACACAACATGATCTTCACTCAGGCTTTTCCCTGGCTGGGAAATTTGACTGATGGTTGGGTAAGCTTGTTTTGAGGCCTTTTGAAACAGGACTCAATGCTATGCTTCCCACCACAATAGGTACAAAGACCCTCTTTGATTCTTCTTTCTTTTTCAGAGTTCATGAGCTTGAAATCTTTATTCAATAAAGCAGAATGGGGCTTGTCCCTCTTCTGAAAATTCTTCTTCTTCTTTTGAATTGAGCTTGAAGAACTTTGAGGATGAGAAGAACTTGACTTTGAGGCTTCTGGCTTCTTCTCTTGTTGGTTACTCTTTTCATTTTGCCTCTCATGGTACCTGGTATCAAGCTCCAGGGTAATATCCATTAAGTCTTGAATAGAGTCAATTCTTGAAGGATGGGAGGCCAATTGATCCAATATCCTGCATGGCGATCCCTTCCTGAAATGATGGATAAGAGCTATTTCACCCCAATCTCCAATTCTTGATACCTAACTCCTGAAATCGGCTATGTATAGTGAAACATGGCCACCTTCCTTCATTCTTAGTGAATCCAATTCTGCTTCAGCTTTTCTGACTTCATTTGGGTCACCAAATAGAGTGAAAATTGAGATTCAAATAAAGGCCAAAAATTGAGAAGGTAATTAGAGTCCTGATTGGTGAGATTGGAAAGATAAGGCTCAATCCATTTTGCAGCCCTGCCAATGAGAAATTAAGTGGCAAAAAGGACCTTCTTTCTGTCTTGAGGAAATTTTGCCAGTTCATTATGAAAAATCAGTTGACAAGACTGAATAAAGCTTCTAACCTTGAAGGGTTGAGTCCCATCAAAGCATTCTGGTGCCTTCATAGATGGAGTCTTGAAGGCTGGTGTTCTTGATGCTTCAGAGGATGAAGCTGCTTGAAGATTGGCCATAATCTGAGTCATTTGCTGCATGATGGCCAATAGAGATGGCTCAGACTGATGAGATACAGGCTGATTAGACTGGGTTAGAGTTGGCCCTCCAGTACCTTGGGATGCCTCCACAGGAGCAGGGACACCTTCAGTACCATCAGACTCTTCCTCTTCCACAGAATTCTCCTCCTCCTCTTCACCATCTTCACATGGACCCTTTAAGATAGTCCTTGAAGCTCCTGGAAATCTGCCAACTACTCCTGAGAATGAGCTTGATCTTCTGGGCACTCTTCCTTCCTTCCTGGACAGTGCTGCTCCTTCCAACGTGGGTCCTCTGTCCAATTTGGCCCTCAGTTGAGAAACTGCTGGGGTGCCATCAAGAGGATCCCTAGGAGTTGGAGTGAGAACAGCTTGAGTTCTGGCCTGAGATCTTGCCTGCCTTGCAGGAGGTGAGTGTTGGATGGGCATGATTTCAGGATAAAAATGAAATAAAATGAACAAGAATCAAAATTTGAAGATAAAAACTTGAGGCAATTGAAATAATGCTTGAAGTCAAAAATCAAAATCAAAATCTTGAGGGAAATCAATCAAATCAATAAATCAAATGAAATCTTCAGGTATGTCAATCAATCAAAAATCGAATGAAGTCTTGAAGTCAAAATCAAATCAATGTCTTGAAGTAAATCAGTGAATCAAATCAAAACAAAGTCTTCAAGTCAATAAATCAATGAATCAAATCAATCAGAATCAAAATCTTGCAGAAAGTCAATCAATCAAAATGAATTCTTGAGGCAAAAACAATTTATGTCAAAATTCTTGATGTGAAAAATAAGCAAAATCAATAAAATCTTCAGGTCAATCAATTTTCTTGAGGTCAATGTCAATTTATGTCAAATAAATCAATCAAATCAAAATCAAGTGAGGTCTTCTTAAAAATCAAAATTCTTGAAGAATGAATCAATTATGAATCTTGATGTGAAGAATGTGTCTGAATAATTTGATGAAAAAATTTGAAATCAAATGAAAATTAAGATGATGCCTGAATTATGAATGAATTTAAAATGATGATTTGAATAAGATTTAAAAAGAGAAAACAAAAAATAAAATTGGGTCAGCTTTCAATTTTCAGAATGAAGAATGAATGAGAGAAAATTGAGAGGTGATGATGAATCATAAGGTTCATAAGCGTTAAAGAGTCATAATTTCAATGAAATGAGTGAATTAAATTATGAAGGAAGAATGAACAGAATGAAAATAAATTATGAGTTAATTAATATAATGTCACAGGGGCTATTGGACAGAAAACAAGAGTGTCCTGGCACTCAGAAATCAGGGAACTCACTTGGAAGACTCCAAAAGGATAAAGAAAATAAAAATAAAGAATTTAATTTCTCTAAGAAGAATGCAATTACAAAGACAAAGTGCAAAAGAGAAATTAGAAGCCAAATGGCCAAAGAGCCAACCAAGTAAGTCCTTAATCACTGTTTCAACCTGCCAAAATGAATAATAGAATTAGTAAGGATATGACCACCAAATATCCATTGACAGGTGAGGAAAGAATAAGAGAAGGTGCTAAATGACTTACTTTATAATATCATTATTCACTTAACAAAATGATAAGATAACTAAAGATAAAATAAAATCAAACTATATTAATCAACTGGGGAAAAACCTCCCAGGGTGGAAAGGGTAGCCGGTATATGTGAAAAGTTGGGAGCTTGAGTTCTTCAGGCTGAAAACTGATCTGTATTGATTGTTTTGGGAATTGATACATCTGGCTAATATTGAAATTGAATTGGGTTGAATGAATTTCCTATGCTTGAAAATGAAATACAGTTCTTGATGGATCCAGACTGTATTGAAATGAAGGTGGTTGCCAAGATAAATTGGGTGGAGCTTTGACACTTGAAAATTGAATGAATGAATGAACTGCCTCTTGAATCCCTTGAGAATGTTTGAACAGTATTGCCTTGGAGGAATACTGTGAATGAAATTATCCAATGACGTCTTGATGGTGTGATTGGACTTTGACACTGAAACACTTGCTCTTGAGCCTTGATGAGTCCTCTGAATGATTGGGTGCCTTGATGACTTGATGATGTGTTGGAATGTTGAAATGACCATTTGATATTGCCACCATTGAATTTCTGTTGAAAAATGATGCATAATGAGATATAACATCATTTATGGCATATTGGTTCATTGGAAAGAAGATTATGTCCAAAGGTCTTGAGATGGAAAGACAGAGGGGAAAAGATTGAGGTGATGGCTTCAGAGCTTGGAAAGGTGTTTCTGGGTCCTTTGGGGTTTGTGGCCACTTTTGGGTTCTGAGCCAAAAACTGGCCCAAAGGGCGGGAAAGTGTCTTTTGGACACTTTGTGTCAAAGTGCGCAAAATGCGCATAAATGCGCATTATGAGCCCAAATTGCCAAAAACAGCCATTTGTGCCATTTACCCTGGTTTTGAGGGAAATGACCAGAAATACCCATTTGGGAATAAATTGCCGCTATGGCTTCTGGATTGAGGTGAAGGGCCATGAAGGCCCCAAAACACAAATGGCCATAAATGGTCCATAAGATGATGAAGGGGCCATATTGGTCACTGGTGATGGATATTGCCAATTGGCTATAAAAGGACTGTGGCTTGATATGCCATATGGGGATCCAAGGAGGTGAATTGCCATGGTTGTGACACAATTTCCACTAACCTCTATTTCTCAATGTGTATATGAATGTGTCAATAATTCTCAACAAAAATACACCCCTTCCCCTGAGGGTGATAGGTAAGGAGTTTACTTCAAATATTTTCAATATAAACAGCACATTGAAGAGCTAAAACTATCCATTGAAGCCAAATCTATTCCTGAAATCCCTCTTTCTGAATAGGGATCTCAGCTCCCCCCAATTGTATTGGATCCCATTTTTCCCAATGATAATTCCAAATTAGCCCAAAGCACATCCTCCACTCCACCAGGCCTCAGTTCAAATGCACCAAAACCATACAGCTGGAGTCAAAACATTTGGCTGAAAGATCTTGGAATGATAATCTCCACCATTCTATCTACAGGCTATAATATACCATGAAGGGCTTCAAGCATCAGCAACCCTTATCTAAACCTACTTCTTAATTCAAGTATCTCAATCTCAGGTGGTCATACTACTAAAAGATCTAATATACCTCAAGATCTTAGTACCATATTCTAGTATCTCCAATTGGAGCCACTGATTAAAAACTATATATGTTTTCCTCATTGTTTTTTTCTTAATGTCCTCATTGAATATGTAAAAACTGACAAACCTCACTTTCAACACCATGATGAACCAAATGATAGTTATCCCCCTTGCACACTATCATTAGGCAAAGTCATCAATTCATGTGAACCTCACACCCAAAAGACAGCCAATATCAAGCAATAATTAATACAAAAAAAATTCATTTATCAACCTTTTAAAATTTTTCTGGGAAGTTTTCTCAATAGTAATGAAATTCTGGAAATTCTGAATCAACATCAATGATCCCAAAACCCTCAAAATTTGGCAAAATGTGAGATATGGGATTGATTGGCCTGAAGATGCTTCACTGGAACCAGAAATATAAATGAACCACAAATAATTTCTTTTTCTGGTGCTTTTTAATTACCAATTTATGTAGATTTGTTCAATGCACAGGGAAATTCATGCTGCTTGGCCATGATTGAACCAATAATGTTAATTTGTCTCAATTCCCCTCAAATGAAATATTGAATCAGGAGAATTTCTATGTTTCAGGAATCATCCCTGGACAAAAGGAACCAGCAACCCTTGAATTTAATTAAATTTGAATTCCACTAATCAAGGATATTAAAGAACTGTGGCAAGGTTCCCATTTTTTACCCACCTAAAAGGGTCCTTCAGGATATTTTATTCATGTTGTCATCCCCATAGCCATTGCAGATGTGGTTGCCATGCTCATGCTGGCTGTATTTATTCCTCATTAAAGAATCTACTTTTGTAATTATTCTTTATTAAAAATGCCTAAATTAAAAGAATTTGTACTCAATTTTACTACACATGCTCATACCAAAATCATAAAGCCACTATTGCCAAATGGCTTTAGGAAACCCCAAAACAACATCAAGCAATTTTTTCTGATTATGGAATACAATATTCACTTTTGGAAGACCTTTCCTAATAGGATACAACCACAATGGATAATACCTATATAATTCATAATCTTATACTTGGAATTTGAAGGATCATGCAGCTTTTGTAGTATGTATTCCAGAGGCCAAATCAAAAACATTTATCAGGTCCCACAAGAAATCCATTTACAAATACTATTAAGAATCAAAATCAATGACCCCAACCGCTCTTTTTATTAAATCACATTTAAAGAGACCCACTCCCTCAGAATAGATGCTGTGGGATGAGATAAGGAAGTACCTTGAGGGGGAAATTATTGGTGAACTGGTTTTGAACTTCAGAATTAGCCAATAACCATGAGTTCTAAGGTTTATTGGCTTTCCCTATGAATAATACTAAATAGTCATCCTAAAGAGAATGACAAACTATAATAAAATTTTTGGTTTTAACAAATAGAGAATACTTATCAGTAGTCTCTAAATCAGACCTATCAATAACTCTATAGCCAAAACTCTGATGTAACACTGAATTTTTGATAAAATAAAGACTACAATTTGATTTTATCTTAATAATACTAATATAAATACTTTTTTTGGTGTTTTTTTATTATAATTATATTTATAATACTAATACTAATAATAAAACTACTGTATTTGATAAGAATAGTATTTCTTCAGTATTTTTTAATACAATGTTTATATCACTACTAAGCTTATGAGAAAGTCTAATAACCTTTCCACTATGTTTATACTACTATTCTTTAATAATACTAAGCTTCTCAGAAAGGCTATTGAGACTTTCACTACACTTATACTACTATTCTTTGATAATACTAAGCTAATGGGCTTTTCATGGATAAATTACTACTACTCTAGATATCCTGCTAGCTCAGGGATGTTTGAGATCCTGAAAAGGAGGAACTTGTTCCATTATTTTGGAAAAATGGGGTATAGAAGACCTCTATTTATTTTTTTTGGCCTCTGTAGAGCTTTCCAAAACAGGGGATTTATAAAAAAAAGACATGAGATGTTTCATCTGGTAAGAGATGTAGTTTTGGTGTAACAAAGTGTTTTCTGAGATATTCTTGATAGCGGTCTTTTTCTATCAAAATCATGTGATGTCATCAAGATAATTTGGCTGGTGAGAGTTTATTTTTTCCAAGAAAGTGGAGAAAATACAGCTAATGAGAATTGAACTTTTTCCTAGTCATGTGATATCTTTGAGAAAATTTAGCTGGTGACTTTTTCATGTGTTTTCTGAGATAATTTTTCTGTTGGTTTTTCTTTTCAAAATTATGTGATGTAATTGCAATAATTTGGCTGGTGAGAATTGATTCTTCCCAAGAAAGTGGAGAAAGCACATCTTATGAAAATTGAAATTTCTTCTAGTCATATGATATCTTTGAGAGAATTTATTTGGTGACTGTCAGCCTGTGACTCAAAACCAGAGCACAAGCATGACAGCCAAAATACCATAAATCAATGGTATAGCCAAGATACCACCAAAACATGGAGCTGAGCCAAATCAGATAAAAAGGCATCAAAAGAAAGAGGAAACTCACTTTTTTCTGAAAATACAAGTCCCATCACCATAGGACAAAGAATAACAGAATTATTCATGCTCAAAGTTACTGCTGAGCATAAACCTTAATTTTCACCTCTCATCTGAAATACAGAGTAAGAGGCTTAAGCCCATCAAATGGGTATGCACAATGAAGCTCTAAGCCAGGGCTATCCAATGGTACCAGCTAAACTGAGCTAGCACCAGTATTACTGAAGTTATGGTCAAATTCAGGCCAAATAAGGGTGAACAAAACATTCACCTCTCATCTAACTTCCACAGTTTTAGTGTGAGATACCTAAAGTGGGGTCTTTTTCAAAAGAGAAGAATCAGGGATATCCGATGGTGTAATTCATTTCCTCATATCTCAACTATAGCAGAAGTTATGGGGCAAACAAGCCCAATACAGCTTTTTGCCTAAACCATGCATATGTACAAAAATCTTGTACATGGCATAACTTTGCCATATTTAATGATTACCATATCAAATAAGGTACCATTGTGTAGAAAAAATACAGGGCTACACACTGATCCAGCTTTGAGGTTGATATCTCAAGAACTGAAAAAGCTATAGCTGTTTTAAGGTCAAAATTCCACATTCTGACCAATACAGCCTCACCATGGGATAATATCCCATAACCATGATTATGAGGTGTCAAACTGACAAAGAAGAATTTTTATACTTCAATACCTCATAAGTCAGTCAATACTGGGGTCCCATACAGTTTCTGTACAGCATTCTACGCATCATACACGTCAGAAGAGGGCTATGTGGTCCCCAGATGAAAATTTTCACCCTGTATTGGTGAAAACTGCCCAGATGTGGTTTAAAAACCACATCTGAGCCCAATACAGGTTATACAGGTCCTTTCAAACCACAAGCCTGTCTCAGAGAGTGAAAAAATCTTCACTTCCTCTACATGGAAAGGTCTAACAGCCCTTCCACCCCATTTCAGGATGAAAAGGAGGCTTTTCACAGCCAGAATAGCTTTCCTCATCCTGCTCTTGAATACCCTATGTAGTAAACTGTCAAAAACAGTTTTGCTCTTGGGTAATGACCAGGTATAATTATAATTTTAATTATTGTAGTCTTTATTATTGTAACCCAACAGGTAAAGCTGCACCCAGGGCTTTCAACAGCGCTCACCACCACTATATTTAATATAGTAAAGCCCTTTTATTTTTAAGTTAAACCATTTTTTGATCCTCATAAATCTTTTTAATCCTTTTTACCATGTCACAGTCATAGTTAAAAGTTGTAAATACCATTATATTACTTTTATCATAGACTCAGCCTGGCAGTGACAATATTCTTGGAGGTGGAAAAGGTGAGGAAAATACATTATTTTCTATTGAGTGAACTTCTATTATACTTGAACAGAGGTGGGGAAATTATTTCTTACAAATCTTCTTTATTTTCATTTATTACTAATATCAACTTTGATATACAATCTTCAGAGAATTTTTCTGGTGGCTTGATTTCATTATTCCATCATTTTATGCAGATATTTCATTATTTCTATCAAATTTTATGTGTGTTGATATTACTAATTAAAAATTTGCTCTTGGTAAATCCATTGTAATTTCTTTCATAGTCTTGAGGTATTTTGTTGAATTGCATTTAGATGTAGAAAATACATTTCTGATGCTGTGCTCAATATGAATTTCAATGTTTGTGGCTTTATTTTGTTTATCTTCATTTAATTGTGTACCTTTTCTAGGGATGATGCAATAAGAGGAGAAATCGGTATTTATTATTTTAATTGAAATTTTTCTTGTTGAAACTTTAGTCTTCTAGATTTTAAAAATTCTTTATTTTTCCCTAGCACTTCTTCATAGTTTGATTTACCTAGTTCCAGAGCTCTGAGATTTTATTTCCTTCTCTTCCAAAACTTTTCTTTCATCACTGGAGTTATCCCACAGTTTGATTTCCTTCTCCCAAGTTATTCAGAAATCTTATTTTGATCTATGTAATTCTTCTAAACCTTCTTTCTTTTCTGAAGTTATTCTGCAATTTTATTTCCTTCTCCAGAGCTATTCCACAAACTTCCATAATTCCCAAATCTTCTTTCCGTGTCTGAAGGTATTCTTCAATTTTATTTCCTTCTGTTGAGTTATTCCACAATTTCCAATATTTCCCAATCTTCTTTCCATATCCAATGTCATTATGAAGTTTCCTTTCCATCTCCAGATTTATTCCACAAACTTCCATAATTCCCAAATCTTGGTTCCATTTCTGAAGTTATTCTGAAATTTTATTTCCTTCTCTGGAGTTATTCTTCAAATTTTCTATAAGTCCACAATCCTATTTCCATCTCTTTAATTATCCTACAATTCAATTGCAATCTCTGGAGTTATTATGCAAGCCTATTTCTATCTCCAGAGTTATTCCACTCCTCTTCTGTAATTCCATAATTTTCTTTTCATGTCCAAAGTTTTTCTGAAATTTTCTTTCCTTTTCTGGATTTATTCCAAAACTTCCCAAATTTCCAATTCTTCTTTCAATCTTCAGAGTTATTCCACAAAATTATTTAATTCCCAAATCTTCTTTCCATTTCTGAAGTCATTCCAAAATTTCATTTCCTTCTCCAGAGTTATTCTTCCAATTTTCTTTAATTCTGAAATCCTATTTCCATCCCTGTAAATATTCTGAAATTGGATTTCCTTCTCCAGAGTTGATCAGCAGTTTTTTTCCCTCCCCAGAGTTTTTCTGAGTTTTTTCCATAATTTGAATTTTTTTTTTCTTAAATTATTTGGTAAGGTTGATACTGGTAAAATTGGCATGGAATACCACAACCCTGTGAAAATAATAAATGAGTCACTCCCACTACTTCCACCAAACAAAATTTCTTTCAAATACCCCCCCTCACAAAAAGCATTCATCTAGTTGTTCTTCAGAGATTCCCTCATTTGATCCAGAGTACATACCCACTTCTTAATTTCCCTCTGAGCTGGATATTAGTGCACTCAGTGATCACCAGATCAAAGGTGAGGCTCTAGAGCTTCTCCAACAGAATATATCTTATACCATAACTCCATCATCATTGACAAGAGTTTCTATCAAAATGGTTTCCCCCTCTAATGGTAGTCTAAAGGATGCTGAATGGGGTTTCTTATACAAGTTCCATATTCAAATCTAAATTCTTGGTCAACAGATGTCATAGATGAAAACAGAGGAAATTTGGTAAATAAGAAGATCTTGAAAAGAAACCATCAAAAAATACATTCCATTTCATTAGTTCTATCAACATTGCAACAAGCTGGCCTATTCCAATGGATACTTCTCCTGTATTTCCTGAACATTGGAAAACAATTCTGCCTTTCCAATCATCATTTTGCCAATCACATTGAAGTTCTCTCCCAATTTTGGGGACCAGTACAAACCTCAGCCACATGGGGGTTTGTGCACTTAATAAAAGTATTTGGAAAGATTACAACAAATAAAAAATACATATTTAAGGCTTTAATATGAGACAAAAAGTAAAAATTCCTCATATTTTACTTATTATACTCTGAATTTTGTAATTTTAATTAATAATAAGATCAAAAATAATTCAAATGATAAATAATTTTTGTAATTATGGTGTAAAAATATTTATATTATTCAAAAAAAATGAAACAATAAAATGAAATAAATATATTAATATTTGATAAGTGATATATTTATGGAAATTCATTATTGCTAAAAATAAATCATACATGTAAGAAGAATTGTTATTTAATAATAATAAAGATTATAAAAGTAATATTACTAATATTAAAGCTATATATTAATATAAATCCTATTTATATTAATATAAGAACATGTAGTTTTTTGTGGGGAATCCAATGGAGGATTTTATTTCAAATTTCTATTCATTGGCTTCTGAGATAATGAATAATTAATGCTTTCTTATGGCATGTTTACTTATTTCAAGATTATAATTTTAATTATTATTATTAAAATAAGTTTGAAATTTTTTTTTGTGACTTTTTTGAACATTTTTTAATATCTCAAAGGCTCACAAAATATGTTAGTTAATAAGAGAAATATATTCACAATGATTATACACATGAACTAAATAAGATTAACTGCTTGTAGCTGTGTATAGATGATATAGATCAAAACTTACGTCAAAATCTTTGTCAATGTTCCAAACTTTCCATTCTCCTCAAATCTCCATCATCCCCATTTGAAATAACACAACCTTTTGAATAAAAACCTCCTTCATAGTTAAATAAGCAAAACCATAATAAACCACTCCACCATAACAAACACATGTTTTATTCCCTTGTTGAGTACCTACATAATTTTCACTCAACAAGGGAAATATTTCTGTGGATAAGCTTAGAAACACTGGTAAAATCCACAATTCATCCCACTTTGAGAATTGTTTCACCTTGGTATTTTCCAGTTTTAAACATTAATATGAAAACAATATATATTCAACTGAAACCAAAAGCCTCAAAAATAGTGTAATATATTTTCTGAGGAGGAACTAAGGTCAATTTGGTATCATTAATAGAATTTTTAAATTATATTATCCATCTTAAATGCTTAACAAGCAATTTCTGATTTTAAAAACTTTGAAGATTGATTTGAATTTCTTACTAGATTGGTGCCATCTCAATATTTATAAAGCTGTTGGTTTTTATAATGGACACTTCATTATTTCTGAAGAAAAAATATAATGTAACTGTGGGTTGTAATATAACAAGGTGATTTTGGGTAGACTTCTTGTAACTATAGAGCCTTTATTTCATGATATTTAGCACATTTCTTTCATTGAAAATATATTGACACATTAATGGAATTCTTTCAGCTTCATGAGAATTTTTTTCTGAGAAATAACTGCCTCAAAGTTTTGTGACATAAATTTGCCATTGTGACCATTAAAGCCCTTCAGTTCACATGAATACGAAAAATCCCCATGTTCACATTGGGTGTGATGTGAATAAACCACCTCAAATTATCATATTAAATGCACACTCACATATCACAGGATCTAAAATGGAACAGATACACTATCCTCAAGATACAAGATACATACCACCATGAGCCCTGTTTGCCTCGGAATCACATTCCATCCATGAGATTTTGGGTGACTTCAAGCTTCAAGGGGCTGGTCATATGCCTTTAGTGAGTTCTGTGTGCATGTGTATTGCGCAAAATTAACCTTTCCCATTATTTTTCCTTTGTGCATGTGTCACATATATACACCCAAGGAATTGTGTGGCTGGCTGAACCTGTGCCACATGCAGCTGGTCAATCCCACCCATTCCAAGGTGTTTTATAGATGACCTGGGGAGGTCACACACCCCCATTGATTGTCATGGAGCTCCATTACACATGAAATTGTCAGTTCTGGGTGCATGCAGGTAACACCAAATTAACCCTGCACATTCTTTGGCCTTTTTGCGTGTGTGTCACACATACAAACCCAAAGTTTTGGCTGCTTTCTGATCCTGTGTCACACACCACTTTTGAATCCTTCTAATTCCAAGTTAGATCCCACAGCCCTCCTTTGTTGTGGATCTCCATCACACATGCAGTGAATCATTCCAGGCTCTTTTGGGAATTTTTGGACATTATTTTAGGTGTGTGAATTTTCCTTATGTTACATGAAAGCTACACTTTTAGATAAGTATTCTCATATCAACTGGGGGAAGAAACTGCTTTGTTATATATATCTTGCTATATAGGCCCATGGCTGTGGAAAAAGGTGTTTCTTCTTGGAGCTTTTAACTTAAACATGGAAGGGCTACATGCAAACATACTTAGTGTTAGATTTTGTTTAATTGAGCCAGTGAGTGATATATCTATTATAATTTTTCACTTCACATATAAAATTGCAATATATTGTGTCAGAAAAGGTAATAAATATGGACCAATGGAGAAATATGAATTAAGACTGGTTTAATGACATTTTTGATTTGTGTGTGTGAAATCAAATATCGGTACTGTGTTATTGGTAGCAAACTTGGGCTTTTGCACTTACAGAAGCTTCACAGGGTGAGGAATTTCAGTGGAAGGCACAGGGGAAGAAATACCAATTCATGTCACAGGATATGGTGTAAGACTTGATTGTTACCTATGCTAAACATTCCCTTGACTTTTATCTTTATTGAAATGAAGTCAATCACTGTCAATTGAAGTGACATTTTCCCTGGTGGCAAATCCCTAGCTGAGAAAAGTGCAGCACTCAAAACAATGGCTGAGGATTCAATAGTGAGCAAGGATGCAGGGAAATCAGAAAGGAGGATTAATGAATACTAAAAGCTCAAGAAGAAATTTTAAAGAAGACAAGATATTACCTTTTGAGCCTCAAAAAAATTGGCCTCTAATTAAAATAGCAATGATATTTCCAGGAATATTTAGGGATAATAATTACTTTTTGAGTGTGGCTAGTCAATTCCTTTCTTTATATGTTTTTATCAAGCTCTTGTACTTATTTATTGAAAATAAATTTAAATTAGGGATGCTTTGTTTTTTTTAACAAGCATTTTTTTATGTAGAATATTGTTTTTTGTATTTATCAAAATTGGGGAAGCTCTCATTGGGAGTTATGATATAAAAGGTGTTAGTTTATTTCATAAAACAACCTTTCACATATTCATAGATACATTTGACAATTATATAGAGAAAAAGTGTAGTTTAAAAAATTGGAAGCAAAAAAAAATAGATTACTTCCATATCACCCTTTTGTTCCCACAAGCTCTGTATTAAGTCCAATTTTAAGGAGTGATGTCCTTCAGGGCTCCTGATGTGGCTGAATTCTATTATATATTGTGAAAAAAATTGCTACAATGATCATTCGGAATCTGAATTCCATAATGAATACATTATTCAAGCTTGAGTCCAGATTCATTCTCAGCTATCATATTGTGAATTATTATGCATTTCTTAATGATATTATTTAGTTATTTCTCACTTCAACCATGTGCTGGTAACTTGTTTATTGTAAATCTTGATTTCAGTACCCCAAATTCTCTGGCAATGTCTTTTCTTGCTCCCTCTGCATGGAGACAAAACTCTATAGGTGAAAGAAACCAATGAGAGACATAGTTTTCAAAGCTATCAAAATAAAAAAGGAACTCACCTTGTTTTCAACCCCTTGTTGTTTAGTAATTTTCTTTACCATTGCAGCCCAGTCTGGGTAACTTCCATTGACAAGGTAGAAACCCATTGTATAATCCATGACATTTATGGTGAACCTACATGATGGATCTGTGACATTTGATAGTTTCTCAAAAAGAGGAGATTGATCTAGTAGATTCAAGTCATTATTTGATCCTGAAATTCCAAAGAAAGAATTTCAGAACCAAAAATCTTGTGATACAACAGCTTATAGGATGAGAGTAGGTTAATATTGAAGAAAGAAAGAGTTATATTCAAAAAAATGAGTAGATAACAAACCCTTGAGCTCACTTTTTATTTTCCCATATACTATCATTCCCAAGAAAGTAGATACTTCTTCGACTTCCAGTGCATATACAATTCAAAGAGCCCAACATCCCTGGAAATCCCTTCTTCTCTCCAATTTCCATCAAGAAGTTGATATTGGACTCCATTGGATATCAAAGATAAGCTGGTTCATATGGCTCAATTATAGCAATGCAGTATTGAGGCAAGCTAGACAAGCAAGTGGTCTCAGAAATACACATGTATTCATCAACCATGTCTATTGAAACTCCACATGAAATCTGTCTCATGGATGAACTAATATTCTGAAGAAAACTCAGCCCAACTCTCCCTTCCCCCTTTTTGGCTTGAAGGAAAAAAGGGGTAGACATTTTTGATTTTTGAAACAAGCTTGAGGAACAATTCTCTTTGAATTCAAAAACAGTAGCAAAAAATCTGAGTGTTGTAGACTGGGTTTTGACTAAAATAGTCCTTGTATAATCTCTGATAACCACCATGATGATCACAAAATATATTGGGGTGTTTTCCAGCCTGGGAACCTCCATGGATAGTATCATTTGATGGATTGTAAAAAAAATTGAGATATTTGCTGATTTGTGAGTATTGTGGTTGTGCTGGTGGTTGTAATAATCTTTGATAATTGAGTAGGATCCATGGTATAATAAATGTTTGAAATAGAAGCAGAAAAGATTTTGGTGTGGCAAGAAATAAAAAGGTGAAACTTGAGACTATTTGAAAAATGACGCAGGTCTTGGGGTAGGTTTTTTGCAGCAAGCAGGAAGTAACTGAAGTTTTAGCTCCCCAGCGTTTGGAAACGCTGGTGGAGATGCTCTTAGGCGTTGACTAATCAGGGTGTCCGCTCAAGTCAGACTGCAACTGCATGGAGTACTCTTATCCATCCTTGGCAGCTATGTCACCACTCCGTTGGAAGAAGCATGCTGGTTTGGCGGGAAGTGCTTTCGAGGGGGTTTGGCCCACGATTGTTGCAGCAACCGGCGGGGCGACGTCCCGAGACCGAACTTTACCGGGTTTGATGCCCTCTAATCTCAAACCGAGGTTTCACCCTAAGGTGATGATATTCGATGCTCCGCTTCCGCAGCCGCGGCAGGTCTCCGTCAACCACAAGCTGCCCCTGCTTGTTGAGACTCTAAAAGCCCAGCCCAGCCGCCCCTGCGGTCGAGAGCCGGCATGGTCAACTGCTCATCGGGGTTCCCATAATCGGGGAAACAAGCGCATGCACCTTGCTCGTCTCCGCTCCACCGGACTGCTTGCCATCCCAAAAACTTCCTCCCACTTTACCTGCTCATTTTCGCATTTTTCTGCTGCCTTCGTTCATCTCACTCTTCCCCTTTGTATTAAACGCAGAATGCCACCCAAAAAATCGGCCGTCGAGGTCAAAACCTTGCTGGGAAGGCCTTCAAACAATTTAAAGATTGGCATCGTTGGTATGCCAAATGTGGGAAAAAGCAGTCTTTTTAACGTGATTGCCAAGTGCGGTAGGTGCGCTATCATTTTTCCACTTGCATCTTTTTTCCGCTTTTCTCCACCTGATTTGGTTGTCTGACAGTCTTTTGCTTGTTACTATGCGTCTATTTGCAAAATTGTAGACCTCGGTAAAAGTGCCAACTTTCCTTAGTGAGTTCGTCCCAATTTAGCCATATTACGTTCAAAATTCGGCTTTTCTTGTCTATTGCCTTTAGCATCGTTTTCTAATACCCATCCTCTTTTCTAGTGCCACCATTGATCCTGAGGAGGCCCGCGTGCCAGTGCCAGACGAACGTTTTGATTGGCTTTGCAGTGTTTACAAGCCTACGAACAAGATTCCAGCTTTTTTGACTTGTATCGATATTGCCGGCCTCACAGCTGGTGCTTCCACTGGTGCCGGCCTGGGTAACGCCTTCTTATCCCATGTCAGGGCAGTGGATGGAATTTTCCAGGTAGTCCGTGCTTTTGATGATGCTGAAGTCATTCATGTTGAGGGAGACGTCAATCCAATCCGTGACATGGAAATCATTCACAACGAGTTGAAGTTGAAGGACATTGAGTGGGTTGAAAAACACTACGAAGCTAAGAAAAAGGCGTTCAGAGGCACAGGCACAGCCAATCTTGCTGATAAGGCTAAGAAGGAAGAGATCGATACCACTGCCAAAGTCTTGCATTGGCTCAAAGAAGAGGGGCGTGATGTACGCAAGGGTGATTGGACTAACAAAGAGGTAAGGTCCTCGCTCTATGTCTCTTCGTATTTTTTTGTACATGATGAACAAGGGCGGCTACGTATTTGAACGCCCGAATATTTTCTATACCCAGCTCGTCGAGTGATTTTCGTCACACATGAGATGAACAGTACCACTCTGATATACAAAAAGATGCGATTACATGAATTTTGTAGCCTAAGCGACCCCCGTAACAAAGCAAGCATGCTAACTCATTCTTCTCTTAACAGATCGATGTCATCAACAACCTTCAACTTTTGACTGCCAAACCTGTCACGTATTTGATTAATTTGTCGGAGGCCGATTATATTCGTAAAAAGAACAAGTGGCTGGCTAAGATCAAAGCCTGGATTGATGCTAACAATCCCGGTGACATGCTCATCCCGTTCTCCGTAGCACTGGAGGAACGCTTGCTGCAACTTGGAACTGATGACGATGTGCCAGCAAGAAAAGAGGAACTCACAAAGCTTGGCACTACCTCGGCACTTGGGAAAATAACAACCGCAGGCTACTCCAGCTTGCATCTTATCCGATACTTCACTACGGGTCCTACCGAAGTCAGGGCATGGACAATCCGTAAAGGCACTAAAGCCCCTCAAGCTGCTGGTGTGATTCATACTGACTTTGAGAATAAGTTTGTCTGTGGTGAAGTAAGTAGTGCATTTCTGGAAAATACGATCTGGTCGGATTAATTCATTATGTATGGCATTTCAACAGATTATGAGTTACGCTGACCTGAAAGAATACGGATCGGAACCCGCAGTTAAAGCAGCAGGGAAATACAGACAACAGGGCAAACCCTATGAAATGCAGGACGGCGACATTGCATTTTGGAAACATGGTGGCTAACGCACTATCGTCTCTGCCCGTTGGCGCCTCGTTTCTCCCTCCCATGCTTATTATTGGTGAGGCATTGCCTCAATGAAGGTGTTGCTTGTGTGCACACAGGCTTTTTTGAAGGCATCGCAGCTCTAATTAACTTCGTATGTATTTAAGTGTAGAATCATATCTTAGGCGAGACATGTGTTTCCTTCTCGACACCTATATACCAGAAGAAAAGTATCTTTCAACGTCTTCATGGTCCCAACGCCAATTTGTAGCAAGCGGTTGAGCAAGTTATCCCGCATGCATTGTGAGGACTACCGAGCATCTAAAGTCCCTCCACTGTTGAACTCGCAAGCAGAAAGCTGAGCGTTCCCATTAGTGTCCATTTAACCCGTGAAATTATAAAGTATCCAAATTAAAAGAGCATTTCCAGATGCGGATAACTAGTGAAGTTTCACAGCTTAGGTGCCACGGAAGCCAAAAGCCCCACCGGCAATGGCAAAGCTAAAACAATTCTAGCTGCGATTGTAAAGAGCCCTTGGTTTTACGATGGGGGCAGCCTCTTTTTCACGGGAGCATGCCAATGGCTGCTGGTGGCAAGGCCCCCCCCCTACCAACAGTCAGTGTTAAGGTGTTTCTTTTTTTTAAGAAAAAGCTAATTTATTGCAATTTTTTGAGCAACTCCATCTGAATGGAGAGCAGTTCAAACGCAGTTACAGTCAAACTTGCCAAACTCCAAACCCCGTGGTTCAAAGCTTTTGGTGTGGGTTTTGGCAGGATAACCTGATGAAGCCCACAGAACCCATACTCATCATGGCAAATAATATCAGAAATTTATGTAAAATTACCAAGTCAATAATACAATCACATAAAGTTTTTACTTTGTATATGTCAATAGTTCAGCAGTAAAGGTACCATTTTATTAAATTTATATGAAGAATACAACCATAGCTTAGAATGGGCATTAGGTTGTCAGCCCCTTTTGTAGATCAAGGAAAAAGATAATTCAAAATGGTTGGAAATGCCTTTTTGACTTCTGAAATTGGAAGGAGCTGAAGCTGAGACTCTTGCTCATTTGTTTCCATTTCTTTGCCATCTTCTTGATCTCCCTTCTCATTGAAGATTTCTTCAGACATAAGCATGCAATTAATACTGTACTAATCCTCATTAATAGCATATAAGAGCTCAGACATAGACATTCTTTTGCTCTGAGTGATGAGAGAAATCTTTTGTAAACAAGTACTTGCTTCCTTAAGTGAAGCTTCAGCTTGTATTAAACCAAAGTCATGAGGTATTGTGTTGAGTTTTGGAAGGATTTCAGTGTGGTTCCAGCAGCTAGTAATTGTGGCTGGTGTAAGCAAGTTCCATGTCATACAGCAAAGCGACATGGCATTGAGCTCATCAATATTACAAATATTGTTCAAGCTAATAGTTTTATGGTAATAATGTATACCAAGGAAGATAAATGTTTGTAAATACTGGTCCTTCAAAGTCTGCATAATTTCAGAGCTTAGAGGCTGAACAGATGATGTCATATTAGGTGAGAAAAGGATTACCTGGATTTGTTCCTTAAAATTTTCTAATAAAACTTTGATCTTGCAATTGCTATCACAGAGATTATTGTCCCATTTTAAGATCCAATTATAAAATATTTGAGAATTCATCCATGTTCTGGTTTTGAAAAAATATTGGCAACCAAGTTGGAAACCATTGTGATTGTTCAAATTTACCAATGAGCAAGGGTGGTAAGAACTTTCTACCTCTTTCATTACTTGCTAATGCAACAATAATATGTGGTTGGTTCATGTCATATCCATGAAAGTGTGACTGAGCCAATACTTTGTCAGGTGGAATTCTAAGAGGCAAAGACAAATTAATGTATGTATAAAAGGACAGAAATTCAGAAGACTCAGGCATGAAACAATCCGGTCTCATCCATATTAAAAATATCCACAGGTGAAAATGGTGAAAGAAGCTCATTTAATCATTTTATTTCCTCTTGAACTTTGGATATTTTGGTCAACCCTTATTCACAATGTAATTTCTTATACTTGAGGTTTCTGGATTGCTTAAACACATCCAGACATCTATTTTAAAGCTGAAACCATTTTCTGCTTGGGAGATTACAGAGTATGTGAAACTTTTTAAATTTTAGTTGTATAATTTTACTATTTATTAGTATATTTTTCATGCTTTCTTGCTAAACCCAATAATCTAACATTTGATCAATTTTGGAATTATTCACAGTGCTCCATTGTTTGGAATCAATTGAATCAGAAACCCTATTTTATTTTTGTATCTTGGTTTTATCCTTGAGAAATGTGGAGATTTGTGGCTTATTAAAGCCTAGATAGAGATAAATTTAATCAAAGTTCTTTTCTGTGGAAGATTAAATCATGCAATTTGTATGATAAAAATGAAGAATAAATATTTTTGAGCTTTGAATTCAAGCTTAATTGGGTTTGATGAGTCTGTTTTTATTTTGTATTTCCATTTGATTCATCTTTTTCTTCCTTTTTTTGTGAGCTCTTGATTTGAATTATGATCCTGTGAGTACTTGATCAGCTTCTTCAGTGAATGAAGTTATGAAGTGGTAAGTTATATTATTTCTCCATTGTTCTTTGCTTCAAGAATCTATCCAACAGAAATGTACTCATCAATGAGGTTGCCTTCTTTATTGAGACATTTTTCTTCTGATTGAGTAAGTGGGATAATATTTTGTTTATAAATTAGTTTTTCTTCTTTTATTATACAGAATGGTCCAATTGGAAAAAGCTTTCTTCAAAAGAATTGAGATAATTTTCATCAATTATTGTTGAAGTAACGTGAAGAGAAAAGTGATCAAAAGAAGACAAAGAGGATTTTTATATTATTTTCACAATGCATGGAATAAATTTGAAACTTTTAAGCCATTTAAAGAGAAAGAGGAGTTCATATAGAAAATGAGGAAATTTTTTCTGAGTTTTTACCTGTAAAGATTGCCTTGGGGGTATGGGTTTTATAATATCTCATAGCATGAACCAATGTGGCTCATGGGTTAGGTTATAAATTTAACCAACTTTGACTGTATTAATTGAAATCCAAGAATTAAAAAACAAAGGATAAAAACTAAGGGTGGGCCCTGAACTTGATCCATGAGGGTTTCTGAATGGATTAGGATCTTGGGAACTGGGAACAGGCACTAATTTGTGAAAAAACAAACTTTTTTTGCCAAAGGAAATGGGAATTCTCAAAATTTATATCCCCAAAAGGCCCAAGGTAACATTAACAAAAAAATAAAACCTAATTTGACATATAAAGGAGACAATTACAGAAAACATAAAGGAAATCAATCAAAAAAGGAAGGGCTTTAGTAAATTTTTTCAAAAAAATTTAAAAAAAAACGTTGAGAGAAAAGTGAGAAAAAGAATGAATCCTGTGTGTCCTTCCCCATCCATGAATTTCCAGGAGGGCAGTGGCCAGGCCTAAAAACTCAAAAAGGGGATTGGAGCCAGGCAACGATAGGGCTAGGGCTAAGATGGGAAAAAAAACCATGGGAAACACCCTTGATACAAACACTAAGATAAGATAAAAGTCAAATTCTCATTTTGAACGGATCCAAGACATGTTTTAAAATCCATCATTTTTTCTGAAATTGAAAGAAAATAAATTATGTGAGGTTTTGTTTAGATTGAAGTCAAACATGGGGTCTATAAGAGTGTCCTATGGAGAGATGAGATCCATATCAGATGGGGAAAAGAAACCATCTTCAAAGAACTATAAGTCAATTGATGAACTAAGAAATCAAAATCAATGCATTTGGTCATATTCAATTATAGTAGTATAGTAGAAACTGACATAACCCATACTTTTTGGGAGATAAAATGTGATGTGGGGTTTTTTAAGGTCATGCGTCAATAAAGAAACTTCCCAAAGCCATATTATTAAGCAAATGATTTTGAAATTTCTTTTGTTTAATTAAACCTGTCATATACCATAAGTAAAACTGAGAGGAGGCTTTTGGCACTCATATGAAAGTTTCTTACACTGACTGAACTATGGTAACTCGGTAGGTGTAAGCAACCTGCATGTTGGTCAAGAAATCTTTTCCTCGGTCTAACACCCATATATTTAATTAATAATATACTCTTACTCTCACAGAGAGATATTGTGTTTTGAGAATGCATGTTAACTGCACAAGTACGACTCAGGAAACCAATATAATGGAGTGTCAACGGATTTAAAATCCAATAAAAGAAATGAAATAGGAAAAAGAAACCAGAAAAAAAGTCAAGTGTTGACCATATTATTTTTATTTGATATAGTCAATACTTGTTTTTAGCTCTAAGCTTCTAGAGAATCATTCACTTTATCAGCTTGATATTATTCTACACAGATTTATATTTTTAATATTGCAGTCTTTATGTCACCAATTCATGATGCTGGTATTTCTGGATCCACAGAATCTATTTTTTCCATTCAATTAGTGAAACTATTATTTTTGTAAAATATTTCTCCAGTTGAATTGATTTGATATTCAGTATTTTTGATTGGGTTAGGCGCTCTGATACAAACATGCAGTTCTGAATTTTAATCAGGCCAGCTAGCTACCTTGATTAATCAAATTTATTCTTCTAGAAAAGCTTCAGCATGAGCTATAACCAAATCCCTTTCAATTTAATTGAGGCTGGGAATCATTTTGGTATGGTCTCAACAGTTGATTTCTTAAGTGGTTAAATAAGTCCATGCCAGACAACAACCACATAGGGAACTTAATTGAGAAATACTGTATCTATTTTTAAATAATTGGATAAAAAGCTTAATGTAACACTTAAAATATCAAGCCTTGAAAGTTCAAATTATACAGAAATATAGTGGTTGAACATCATTGAGTAGGATTGGAGGAAAAAAATGATTGTTATAGGATTGGAAAAAGAACTTGAATAAATTGGTAAGAGCATGAAAATTATTATGTGTTTTAGCCGCAATTTATTAAGAAAAGGCAACAAATGCCTAATACACTTTTTGAATACATAATGAAATTTCATCCTTTCATAATAGGAATTATTCCATCAGTGGAATATAAAAATTATCATTGAAGCCATAAGATTATGGCTGGAAAAACCATAAAACCTTTTGACTAAAACAATGGAAATATTCTGATTGAACAAGAAGGAGATGAAAATTTTGTTTTTCATGGAATATCACACTTGTTATTAAAATAATGACAGGATTTTCATTTTGATGAGAAAAATTCTTTCATGGAAAAATGAAAATAATTTTATTGAAACAATGTCACTTTTTATTGATATGATAAAATTATTGTTATCAATACAACAAGATCTCTGTTATTGTTTCAAAAGGACTATTATTAATTATAAAATGAAACTCTCCATGATCAAAATTGATACATATTAAGCCAAGTTTTACATTTAGAAAAGATCTTACAATTTTCCTGTGAACTAGGTTGGAGCCAAGAATTAGATAATTTCCAGTCATTCGGATTATTCCAAGCCACTGAAATTTTGCAGAATTTTGAATATTTTTATCCTTTTTTTAATTTGATTCAATAAAAATATAGTATCTTATGCGGAAATTCCTTTTATTTATATTCTAATATTCAAGAAAATATTATTCATGACTGAAAGTTGAATCTAAAAGTCTATTTTGAATTTAAATAATTCTCTTTTTCTTTTTGGGCCAAAATAAGTCAAATTCAGTATTCAAAACGAGTAGGGACTTCTTATATCTTTATTAATGACTCATTATCACTTTATAAAAATATCACTCCTCATCTCGTCTTCTTGAAATTTCTCACAAAAATAAAAATAAACTTCTTTAAACCCAATCCTGTTGTGGTAAAACTGATCATTAATTATTGGATACTTTTTTTAAGGTTAAATTTCTGTAATTTAGAAGGAAGAGGAATATAATTTTCAGTTTCTTTGAATAAATTTATTTATGAGAAAAATAAAGAGAAGTGTATATTTTTCCATTATTGATTAGAAATTTATAAATTGAAGTATCATTTTCATTCTTTTTTCTTCTGATTAATCTTTATGATAATTAAGCTTAGTCAATTCTCATTATTATTAATACTAACCTTTGTCCTTTTTGAAGAGGAAGAAACTCCTTAATTTTAATCTTTTGAATTTTTTTTATGAATTCAAAATGGAAGTAGTAGTCTCTTTTCATTACATACCCTTCTACTGGAAGGAATTAGAGACTTTGGTGTAGAATTCTGTATCAGAAATAAAAGGGGTATGTAATGCATAATTATCAACAATTTTTGACAATTTTACAGTAGCAGCCATTACAGTAAATCTTCTGTAAAAAAATCTACAGCTGTATAATAATTTACAGTAGAAGAAGGCCTTACAAGGATTGATACTGTAATATTTAATATAAAAAACAACATAAAATAAAATAAAAACCAATAAAGAAAAGTAAAAATGGACTGAATGAAGCTGAAAAAAAAATAAAAACCTTGAAAAAACAAAATTTAATAAAATAACACAAATAACATATCACCATAAAAAATGGATAATAGAACTCAAAAAATTAAAATAGAATAAACAAAAAAACTGTTTCAGATTAACAGAAAGACAGTTTTTGATACTTATTTCCTTCAAAAAATAGAAGGAAATGATTCATTGTAACAATTAAAAATGAATGAAGTGTACCTTTCATGATTTTATTTATCCCTCAGATCTTTTTGGTAGTCATATTATTCTATGTTAATTTTTTACTAAAGAGGAATTTTTCAAATTATATTCTGTGGGCTTTGTGTTTCTTTTTCCTGATTCAAAAATGGAGATCAAGAATAATTATTTTTGAAACAAGAAACATTGGAATTAACAGCAGGAAGTATAGGAATTCAATATTATTGTGATAAAGCTAATTGAAAATTGAGATACTATGTTTTATTTAAACAAATAATTACCAAGAAACTCAATCTCTGAGAGGTGTCTCTTCCCATATTATTCATAATATTCTGTACAAGAAATGGTCAAAAACTTGATTTCCCTTTAATCATTTTAAAATACTGTCAAAATTTGCATGAATAATATTCTTTTACTTTTGGGAGGCTTGAAAGGTCTTTTCTTTCTCTTAAAATAGGTATATTTTCATTGAAAAAAAGTATATTATTAATGACTTGTTCACAATCATTTTTTTTTGGATGAAAAATGAATTTATGGGCTGAAATTTTCCTGAAAAGAAAATTTTCACAAAAGAATATGAAAAAGGAGATAAAATAGATAAGCTCTAGGAAAATATGCTATAATTAAAAGTGAATGTTTTGAAATTTATTGAGACAATTTGTTTATTCTTATTGGTCATGTATCTGAGGTGATATTTGTGTCAATTCAAGAATAACTACCAAAAGGGTCCAATTAATAATCCAGCCACTTTATTAATAATAAATTCCAGAAGAAAGACCAGAAATGATTACATATGATATTTTAAGAACACCAGAAAGAGCTTAATATATATTGTGAGAAAATAAGTTTCATAAAAAGCTTATTATTCTAAATTTATTATTATTTGAGGTTGTATAAACTTAGAGAATTAGTTTTCAGCTTTGAAAACCTCCCAGAGACTTTATAGCTAAATTTTGGAAAGAAATAAAATAAAAAACCATTTTACCCAGTTATTTTGTCCTAATGTGAGCCTTTGAGACATGACCACATATTCAGAAAGGTCACCAAATAGCTTCCCAATACTTCTTTGAACAATAAGAATTGAAGTTATTATCTTAAAATAAGTAAAAATTCCTTCAAAATCATAAAACATTGATTATCTCAGAAACCAATGAATAAACATGTGATATAAATTACACCATTTTATTACTCCTGAAAAACTACATGTATGAATTTTTTATGTCATATCTGAAAAGTAAATACTTTCTGAGATAACCTGAATTTATTCACTTTGAGTATCAGCACATATATTAATGGCTTTCAGCTCACATCATTTAAAATATGCATGATAGAGAGCTGAACCAAAAATGAAGTTACCACATAATTACTGTACAAATACAGATATATGATTTATTTAGAAATTTATAAAAAAGGCTTGTGAGACTTGAGGTATATTTTACCTACCCAAATAGGCTACAACTATCTTTAAGATAAACTCTGAACTATGCATAACCCATAAGTCATTCATATATTCAAAACTCGTTATTTTTGATTTCATAAAGGATGAATAAATTTTTTGTGAGTAAGTAAATCCATGGATTTAAGGCCAGATTTGGATTATACACAAAATATTCACTTAGGGTATCTCAATAGAGTGAATAAGCTTAATTTAACTTTATGAGGTGGTAATATGGAAAATTATTCAACACCACATCATCAATACCACATAAAAGAATTGTGAAATTTTTTGTTTTTCTCAATTTCACACCAAAATAATGGGAATGTGAGAAATACCATGTTACATTATGCATGTTTGTGGCACTTGATATTATAGTATTTTTACTTACAGTCTTGGTACACCCATAGTGAATATCAGTCTTTAAGCATAAATTACTATTTTTGATGTGAAAATAGCCAAGGGGGACAAAAGACATCAAAGAGAGCCAGGGTACTCAACTTCTGAGGCCTCTGAGGCATGGATATCTCTCAAGCTTGGATCAATGGCGTAAAATTGCCAAATGAGTATACTAAAACCTTTTGGGAACCTAGTTACCAAGTTAAACTCTCATCAAATCATAAGAAAATTACAAATAAGCGGCTATTTTGATGTGACAAGGAGGTAAAGAGCAAGTTAGACTCCTGTAAAAATGTCAATCCATAATGATTTTTCATGGATAAATATTAAAATAGTAATCAAAACAATTTTTTTGACTAGTGTTCATTGATTTACCTTGTAGAAACCATCTATATTGTGCTATTTGCAATTCTATGTAGAAATGAGGTAAAAACTTTAAAATTCATTAGAAATACAATTCTTAATTGATCTTTCTGAAAATTTCAAAAACAATGGAAAATAGTATTACTCTTAAATGAATCAAAAACAATCATGTTTTAATGAGTAAAATTAAATGTTTTACTTACAGTCCATTTTTGATGATTCCACATAAAACACTGAATCTTCAAAAATTCACAGAAAATACAACCTGTGATGAAATTTCCAATAAAATTGATAAATTTGAGAAATTAATGATTATTTTGAAATAAAAGAATATCTACAGTTTTTACTCCTTTTATTCTCAACCATAAATGGGTTTGTAGTCACATAAAAGCTTTAATTAAGCAATTATGATAATCTTACATGACAACAGATGATGCAATCAATAATCCCAAAAGGATTATTGGTTTCTCAATCACTGGGTTTTCAGCTTGCTCCATTGCACACCTCTTTGAGCTTTCTTTGACTTAAAAAGAGGCCTCCTCTTGCTGTTTTTTCCAAATCATCTTATTATCCAATTATATCTTTGTTACCAACAAGTAAGCATTAGTTAAATCTTTTCTTAAGTGTCTTGAATATTTCAGAATAAATCAGAAGGAAGTGAAATCATAGAAATCAACAATATATTTATGTAATACTGCTATAAATACATTTTGATCCCTTAAATCCACAATTTATCCATCAAATCTCTCTACCAAATTCTTTCCAAGGTTCATTGGAGTATTAGTGAGTGTTCTTAGTTAATTCTTGAAGTTTTTCTCTCTTATTAGTTTTCTTCAAGAATTAAAATTATAATTATTATTGATAAATATAACTATATATTAAAATAAACTTATTGTTTTAATAAAAAAGCTTTACTATTAAATACTTCTTGTAATTGATTCTTGTAGACAATTACTGCTTACTGTTATAATTACTAGTAGTGTATAACACATAAAAGAAATAAATAAATAATTGATTATTTAATTGTGGCTATAATAATTTTTATTAGTATATTTTATAAGAAACGTAATAGTACTGTTGATTAAGAGTAATATTATCAACAGTTTCATAGACACATCTTGTAAGGTTATAACTTACAAGGGTCCATTGATCAAAGTAGTTATAACTGTTGACCATTTCTTTGTGAAAGTGGTTCAAAATTAAAAGAATTATATATTAAGATTTTACTAGCTCATATGTGAAGAATGATATAGTTTTCATCATTATATTCAAGGTATAACCTCTTTAAATCATGGCTTGAAGTTTCAAATAGTAAGTTTTGACAGAAAATATGAGTTACAAGAAAATTCATCAAAGATAGAGTTGTGATTATTTAATGAAATTCCCTTTGAATATTAGTAAAAAAATTCAAAGCTATCAGAATTCACTCTCCAAATGGCTTTAGCATGTATAACTCAAAAGTTATTAATGATCAAAGTTTAGGCTTAAAATTGATCATTTATGATCACTCACTGTAATCTTATTTTGAGCTTAACTGTCATATAAGTGATAAAATTGGTGAATAATAGTATATTATTATTAAAGATAGGAGAATACATAAATTTTAGACTTCTGACAAGCCTATGTTGTAAGAAAACCTAGAGCTACAGTGATAACTCTAAATAATGGCACAATAATGAGATAAGATGGTTTAATTATGATGTAATCATCACTAAAGCTTAAAATACTTATTAATTACAGTGGATACCATTGGTAAGAATCTACTAGAAGCCTTCTTGACTCTATGAGGGAGGATTGTACTATAAATAGAGCTCTTTTTCCTCTATTTTCCCTGAAGATGCATCAAAAACATTAAATTCAAAGGTAATAAACTTATGATTTTCATAAAGTTCTATTATATTATCAGAAAATAAAGTTGATATTCATAGTAATCATTAATTTTTACTGGATTACACCAATTTTTGATTGTTTTTGTTGAATTCTCTCCAAAATTTCCAATTCCACATAAAATCAAGAATTTTGCAAATACAATTTAAATAGGTTTTATTTAAATTGCTTGGATTCAACCTATTCAAAATTATTATATTAAGTGTTAAAAGTAGGTTATTTTCTCTTTTTATAACAATTTCTCCTTATTGTTTGTGAACCTTTGAGATATGACCACATACCCAAAAAGGTCACAAGAAACATTTTATATAATTATACATTAAAAATAAGTACCTTAAAAACTATAAAAATACCATAAATTGGTACAGAATTTGGTTTAACTTAAAAAGAAATGAATAAGCATGTGAAATAAACTACAGAATTGGATTCCCCATGGTAAAATACACATATACCATTTTTATGGCATATCTGTAAAGTCAATATTTAATAAGTTATAAGTAATAATACCTTATAAAAACCACAAATCCTTATTTATTTCAAAAACTAATGAAACAGCATGTAAAATAAGTGGTACCATTGGATTCTCCATGAAATTACACACATAAAACAATTAATAAGCTAAGCTTCAAAACCAATACTTAAGGAATTAACCTGAATATATGCACTTTTTTGGTCAACACATATATTCAAGGATTTTAGCTAATATCTCTTGAATTATGCATGATAGAGTGATGAACAAAAAAATAAAGTCATCACGTAATTACTGTAGGAATACAGATATGAAGTTTATTTCACAACTTATAAACAAGGTTAAAACCTGTAAGGAATTATTGATTAAAATCAATAGAGCTGTTGACCACTTTGTTGTGAAAGTGGACCAAACTTAAAAAAAAGTATACAGTTGAGTTCTACTAGTTCATTCGTGAAGAATGATGTATTTTTTATTATAATATTCAAGGTATAACCCCTTGAAATCATAGTTTGAAGTTTAAAATATTAAATTTTGACAGAAAAGATGAGTTACAAGAAAAATCATCAAAAATAGAGTTTTGATGATGTAATATAATTCTCTTTGCAGCATAATACGGTTATGCCAAGCTATCAGAATTCACTCTCTGAATTGCTGTAGCGTGTAAATATTCAAAGTTATTAAGGATCAAAGTTTGAGCTTAATTTGATCATTTATGATCACACACTGTAACCTTAAATTAAGTTTAACAGTCATATAAGTGTTAGAATTGGTGAATACTATTAGTTCATGATTAAAACTAATAAAATCCACGAAATTTGGGGTTCTTCCAAGCCTTTGACGTCATCAGACTTAGAGTTATAGTGATAACTCTAAATAATGGCGTAATAGTGATGTAATGAGGTTTGATCATCACCAAACCTTAAACTATTGATCAATTCCAGTGGATATGATCAGTACACGTCTAATAGAAGCCTGTTGGACTCTAGAGGGAGATATTTACTATAAATAGAGCTCTTTCTGCTCTGTTTTCCCCTCAGACGCATCAAGAACATTAAATTAATACAGACAAAAAGGTAATATCTTTATTCTTTATATATAAAACTTTTATGTTATTAAAGACCAAAGTTCATCTTTATTATAATCATCAATTTTGACGTGATTAAATCATTTGTTTAATTGTTTTTGTTAAAAATCTCTCTAAAACTCATTTCCATGTAAAAAATCAAGAATATTTGTAATTTCTCTATTTTTTATTGTAAATACAATTTGTATAAGTTGTATTTACATTATTTGGCGTAAAATATCTCAAAAGTATTATATTAAGCTTTAAAAGTAGGTTATTTTCCTTATATTAATAATTTTCTCTATATTATTCTTTTAATAATTCTTTAATTAATATAAATAGTATTTATATTAATTTATAACTTTAATATTAGTAATATTATTGTTATTAATTGTTTTTTATTGATAAAAAACAATTTTTTTACGCCTTTATTATTTGTTTGTAGCAATAATAAAGTGCTAATAAATATATTAATTATTTTATATTAATATATTTATTTTATTATATTATATTTCATAATATACATTATATTATTATATTTTATTAATAATATAATTATTTTTACGCCATAATTATAATAATTCTTTATTATTATAATTATTTTTATCTTATTTATTTCATTTATAAGGACATTCATAGTACAATAAGTAAAATATTAGTAATTTTTACTTATTGTTTCATAGTCAAACCTTACATTGTTATTCTTGCTAATTCTTTTATCAATATAAATAGTACTTATATTGATTTATATCCTTAATATTGGTAATTTTACTTTTATAAGCTGTCTTCCATTATTAAAAAAACAATTTTCTATGCATTTATTATTCTTTTGCAACAAAAATAACTTTCTATAAATATATTAATTATTAAATATTAATATGTTTATTTTCATTATATTATTTCTATAATATAATTTATATTATCTTATTTATTCAATTAATATGAATTTTTTTCACCATAATTATCATTATTATTTATCTAACTTATTACTTTGATAAGAACATACAGAGTAAAATAAGTAAAATATTAATAATATTTACTTATTGTTTCATAGTCAAACCTTACATTTAGGGGCCTGGCCATTAGATTTACTTGAAATACCTTTAAAAGGATTCAAATTGGGCTTATAAAATAATAAATTATATTTATAATCATTAAATAACAAAAGGATATTATATTTATGTATTTTGAAAGATATTGAGACATTTGGAAAGCAATTTTATTGTCTTACATGTGGTTTTTCACATCCTTAGACTTGAAAGAACTTTCTTTGAGTGACTCTAGTGGTTAAAAAAGATATTTATAAGCTAAAAATAATTTTATATTCTAACATAATCTTAAAAGAATCATATCAATTTTTATTTTATTACTTAAAAATAAAAATAAAAAATGAAAAAATAATAAAAAATCATTTTTATTCATTTTGATTCATTTATTTTACTCATTTCTCTTATTTTAAAGATATAAAAGCAATTTTTATGTGTAAATTGCCATATCTTCTCAACAATAACACTTTTTATAATACGAATTATATTTATTTGCCTTTGTTAGTGCTTGAAGACAACCCAACAGAGGACAATCAGACCACTATTTAAATATTGGTGATAGAAACTTTTCAAAGTTCTCCAAAACAATTTGTCAATAAGAAAAGAAAGGCAAAGAAACTAGTTTTCCCAGAACCACTATTCAGGACTCTGAAGGTAATTACCTCTCTTAAAATTGACATAAAAGGACTTTCTTTTTTTCTTAAATCTTTTTATCTCTTACTTTCTCCAATATGTATACTAGAAGAGGATCCCAATACTCCACCCAATCAGATGGAACTGGACTCAGAAGTATAATTGATCCCCCAAAAGGGAAAAGAAAGGGCCAAATCCCTGGTGGAACAGAATCCACACAAGGAAGGTCTGTCACAGCCATGGAGACAGGCAGGGCATTACCATTCATTACTAATAGAACATCTTCCAACACCTAATCAGAAAGGGGCTTCATGGAATATCCACCAAATACAGTTTCAAACTTCAATACAGCTCAATAAAGGCAAAAACCAAATACAGGCCTGCCCTCAATACAGGTGCAAACACCTGTATTGATTCAAATAACTGTATTGGATACACCAATACAGTTTCAAATCTCAAATACAGGTTCTTCAATCATACAGTCATGGTTTCTCCACACTCAAACTCCAGGCTGGCATTTTTTCACATATACCAGACCCCTTTCACCCACCTGGGGGTTTTTCCCCCAGTTAATTTAAATATTTGATTTATTATTAATATTATTTTATTTCTCACTCAGAAGTATTATTTTATTAATTATTAAGTTAGTATTAGCCTTCCCTCACCTGTTTCAGTAGAGTCCTGGTGGCCATATCCTTTATTAATCCTTTTCTCTTTTCTGAACAGGTTGAAACAGTGATACAGGATTATTTGTGGTAAACTCTTTATTATTGCTTTGGTTTTTCTCTCATGTCTTGGAATGCTATTATTTTATGACTAGGAGCTTATCTCTTATCTCATCACTATTATCAATTGAGGATTTATTCTGAGCCCTCCATAAGTAAGTCTTCTCACTGAGTGCCAGGCCCTCCTCATTTAGAAGAGCCCCTGTGACATTATTTTAATTAACTCATAATTTCTTCTTTTATTTTATTCATTATTATTCATTTCTCTCATTCTCAATTATGAGTTTTATGATCTTATGATTTTTAGGATTTCAAGATCTCTCATCAATTTTCATCTCTTTCATTTCATTCAAATGAAAATTGCTTCTCTTTCTCATTTCTAAAATTTTTCTGACCATTTCACTTTCTTCTTAATTCTAAATCAAATTTTATTTTCATTTTCTGTCTGAATTCAGGTTCTTTTATCAGGCTTAATTGATTCATCATTTCAGGAGTTTGCATTGAATTGGGGTTATAATTTGTTGATTTTGAAATTTCTCAAGAATTATTGATTGATTGATTTGATTATTCAAGAAATTGACTTTAACTAAAGATTCTGAGTTGATTTAATTGATTTATCTTATTTGATTCCTCAAGATAGCTGATTTATCCTCAAGATTTGATTTAATTGATTGTTTTGAAGTTTATTCCTCAAGAAATTGAATTGATTTTTGAATATATTGATTGAATTACTCAAGAAATAATTGATTTGATTTTGAATTGAATTGAATTGATTTATTTGATTTGACTTATTAATCTACTGTATTTGACTTATTGATTGAAATTTATTATTCATAAGAATTTGACTTTGTCATCTTCATTCTTCAAGACTCATTCATATTAATTCACTTCAATACTATTGATTGATTTCTCAAGTTAATCAAGATTCTCATTTTATTGTTTTGGTCAAGCATTATTTTATTCTCAAGTATCATTAAGATTTATTTTCTTTCTTCAATAATGCCAGTTCAGAATAGCCCTCCAGAAAATAATACAAGATCTCAAAGACATCAAGCTGTTCTCACTCCTACAGCAAGGGCTCCTCTTGACTGCACACCATCAGTTCATCAACTGAGTGAGAATTTGGAAAGAGGACCACCAATGGAAGGAGAAGCACCCTCTAGAAGAGGAGGTGTGAAGTCAAGAAGATCAAGATCATTCTCCAGCTTATTGGGTGGCTATCCAAGCATTTCTCAAGGGCCTAGAAGCAGATCAGGGGAAGCTGAAGATAAAGAGGGGGAGGAATCTGTGGAATAGGAGGAGTCTGAAGAAACTGAAGTAGCAGCTGCCTTGGAAGATGCCCCTTAGGCTTCTGAAGCTCCAAATCTATCCTCTTCTAATCAACCTCTTGTCTCTCAAGCTGAAAAAGATTTTCTCAACATGATGGAGCACATGACTCAATTCATGGGACAACCAGCTCAAGAAGTTGCCCCAAGGGAAAATTCAAAAGCACCAGAATTCAAGACTCCATAAATGAAGGCACCTTATTCCTTTGATGGTACTGAAGTTTATAAATTGAGAGGATTTCTTCAATATTATTAATTAATTTTCCATAATGACCCAGAAAACCTCTTCTCTAACAGGAAGAAGGTTTTGTACTCAACTTCTTTTCTCACTGGCAGATCTGGCAAATGGATTGAACCTTACATCTCAAATATCTCCAATGAAGACCCTTCTCATCTCCTCAATAACTGGCAGTTATTTGAAACCCAGTTATTCACTCTGTTTGGTGACCCTAATTGTGAGCCTTTGAGATATGACCACATACCCAATAAGGTCACAAAAAAGCCTCAGAACAATTATACCTTTAATATAATTATATTAAAATTACTTAGAATAATTATACATTAAGAATAATTAATTAAATATACAAAAAATACCATAAATTGGTACAAAAATTGGTTTAACTTAAAAAACAATGAATCAACATGTAAAATAAATTATACCATTGGATTCCCCATGGAAAAATACACATATACCATTTTTATGGCATATCTGTAAAGTCAATATTTAAGGAATTATAAGGTATAATACCTTATAAAAATCATAAAACCTTATTTATCTCAAGAACTAATGATACAACATGTGAAATAAATTGTACCAGTGGATTCCCCATGAAAATCCACACATAAAACAATTAAAAAACTAATTCCCAATGTTAATACTTAAGGAATTATCCTGAATATATGCACTTTTTTGGTCAACGCATATATTCAAGGATCATAGCTAATATCTTCTAAACTATACATGATAGAATGATGAACCAAAAATAAAGTTACCACGTAATTACTGTAAGAACACAGATATGCACTTTATTCTACAAATTATAAACAAGGTTAAAACCTATGATGAATTATTGATAAAAATCAACAGAGCTGTTGACCACTTTGTTGTGAAAGTGTTCCAAACTTAAAAAAAAGTATACAGTTGGATTCTACTAGTTCATTCGTGAAGAATGATGTAACTTTTATTATTAAATTCAGGGTATAACCCCCTGAAATCAAGGTTTGAAGTTTAAAATATTGAATTTCGACAGAAAAGATGAGTTACCAGAAAAATCATCAAAAATAGAGTTTTGATGATGTAATGAAAAGCTCTTGGCAGCATAATACAGTTATGCCAGGCTATCAGAATTCACTCTCTGAATTGCTGTAGCGTGTAAATCTTAAAAGGTATTGAGGATCAAAGTTTGAGCTTAATTTGAGCAGTTATGATCACATACTGTAACCTTAATTTAAGTTTAACAGTCTTAAGAGTGATAAAATTGGTGAATACTATTAGCTTATGATTAAAACTAATAAAATCCACGAAATTTGGGGTTCTGCCAAGCCTCTGATGTCATCAAACTTAGAGTTATAGTGATAACTCTAAATAATGGTGTAATAATGATGTAATATGGTTTGATCATGATGTAATCACCCTCAAACCTTAAAATATTGATCAATTCCAGTGGATATGATCAGTACACGTCTACTAGAAGCCTGTTGGACTCTAGGAGGGAGGTATTTACTATAAATAGAGCTCTTTTTACTCTATTTACCCCTCAGACGCATCAAAAACATTAAATCAATTAAATAAAAGGTAATTTCTTTATTCTTTATATATAAAACTCTTATATTATTAAAGACCAAAGACCATCTTAATATTAATCACTATTTTTACGTGATTAAATCAAATCTTTAATTGTTTTTGTCATAAATCTCTCTATAAACTCATCTCCACGTAAAATCAAGAATTTTAGTAATTTTCTTTATTTTTTATTGTAAATACAATTTGAAAAAGTTGTATTATATTCTTTTGGCGTAAAATATCTCAAAATTATTATTTTAAGTGTTAAAAGTAGGTTATTTCATCTTATTATAATAATTTCTCTCTTATTATTACTCTTAATAATTCTTATTTAATATAAATAGTATTTATATTAATATATAACTTTAATATTAGTAATATTATTGTTATTAATTGTTTTTTATTTATAAAAAACAGTTTTTTTACGCCTTTATTATTTGTTGGTAACAATAATAAAGAGCTTTATAATATATTAATTATTTTATATTAATATATTATTTATAATATTATAATTTCATATAATATTAATTATATTATTATATTTATTTAATAATATAATATTTTTACGCCATAATAATAATATTTCTTTATTATTATTATTATTATTTTAATCTTATTTATTTCAATTATAAGGATATTCAGAGTACAATAAGTAATAAATTAGTAATTTTTACTTATTGTTTTATAGTCAAACCTTACATTTGGGGGCCTGGCCGTGATATTTACTTAAAAGACCTTTAAAAAGATTTTAATTGGGTTTATCCAATAATAAATTATATTTATAATCATAAAATTATATAATAATTTTATATTTTATTGATTTTAAAAGCTATTGAGGCATTTGGAAAGCAATTGTACTGTCTTACACATGGTTTTTCACATCCTTAGACTTGCAAGAACTTTCTTTGAGTGACTCTAGTGATTAAAAAAGATAATTTATAAATTAAAAATAATTTTTATTATAATTTAATTTTATAAAGAATCATATTAATTTTTATTTTATTCCTTAAAAATAAAAAATAAAATTTTTTTTTTTTAAAAATATTAAAAAATATTAAAAACCAATAAAAAAAGTTATTTTTATTCCTTTTTATTCATTTCTTTATTCATTTCAAGTTTTTAAAGATATAAAAGCAATTTCTACGTGGAAAATTGCCATATCTTGCCAAAAATAACACTTCTTATAAAAAGACTTATATTTATTTGTCTTTTTTAGTGTTTGAAGATAACCCAACAGAAGACAACCAAGCTACTGTTGAGAGATTGGTGGAAGAAACTTGTCAAAGTTCTCCAACACCAGTTATCACCAAAAGAAAGAAAGCTAAGAAATTAGACTTTCCAGGGCCCACCATTCAAGACTCTGAAGGTGAGCACCTCTTTTTAAATTGCCATAAAAGAATTTTATTCTAAAATACTTTTATTTTTTCTTATTCTTTAAATTATGACTACCAGAAGAGGTTCCCAATACTCCATCCAATCAGATGGAGCTGGACTCAGAAGTAGAATTGATCTCTCAAAAGGGAAAAGAAAGGGCAATATCCCCAGTGGAACAGAATCCACACAAGGAAGTGCCTTATCCCAAAGGCAAGTCCCAGAAATGCCCATGATATCTGAGCCTGAATTGGAACTAAGTATGAGTAACTCAAATAGGTACAAATCACATTCAGAGGGCTCAAATAGACATCTAAATGAGCCAGTACAAGCAGTATTACACAGTATACAAGGACAAAGACTGGGAAATGCTGCCTCAAATACACCAAGGAGTGATGAACTCCTGGCACATCCTGAAAAAGTTCCTCAAAGAGGAGGAGATAGTGAAATACTCCAATGGATGGAATCCACTGTCATCCAAACCTCAAATCAAAAAAATCAAGGATTATCATGCCAAAAAGAGGGAGGCAACCAAGGAAGAAGCCCCAGTAGCCTCTACCAGCAAGCCTCAAGCCAACCCACTTCCCCAAGAAGGGAAGAAGAACAAGAAAAAGCATTGGAGGAAACCATATTCCCCAAGTTACAGAATCCCAAGAATCCAAAAGGATGCCATGGACAATGTTTTCAACATGGCCAGAACCTTGATGGAATTCAAGGACAAGGAAGAGCAAAGAATGAGACAACCTCATTTCCCAAAGAAATAACCTTGTCCAAAGATGTTGTAAATACTTTAACAGAAATTAAAAATAGTATATTACCTCTAAAAGAAATTAAAGATAGTTTATTATCACTACAAGAAATAAATAACAATTTATCTTCTTTAACAAAAATTGTTGTGCAAAACAAGAAAGAAATTGACAACATTAAGTTTATTGTTGAAAATAATAAACCAAAGAATTTAATTGACAATACTCAAAAATTAATACAAGGACAACAAGAATTGTATAAATACATAAAAGATATCAAAGACAAGACTTTGACAATCAATTATGATGTGAGTATTGACAATCTTACAGAAAAATTAAATAAATTAAGTATTTCTGTAGAAAAATTTGAAGAAAAGACTTCATCACACCAAAAATTACTTTTGGACCATGTGGAAAAAAGTGATGAAGCAAGAATGCATCTGAAAGATGATATTCAAAGTGAAATAAGGCTTATTACAGAAAAAATGGATAAAATTAATGAGGCTAATTTAAATATGCCAAAGTTATCAACACCATTTTCTCATATAAGAAGCCCTGTTAAAACAAAAGAGGAATTGTCAAATCCTTTCATAACAGACTTGAGTCATCAAGACAACAACCAAGTCTTAATGAAAGAAGCACCTCAATTGAAGGAATGGCCAACATTCACAGGAGAAGGTGAATATGACCACATGTCATTTATTAAAACAATTGACATGTTACAAGAAGACTATGCCATACCAGATGAATTAATCACTGCAAGATTACATTCATTGTTTGAGAAATCTGCAAAAAGATGGTATTATGGCATAAGACAAACAAATGGTAAAAATACCTGGTCTTGGTGGAAACAAGAAATAATCACCAAGTGGGCAAATGATGCCTGGAGGTATAAGATAGAAAATGAATTTGAAAACTCTTTCTTTGACCCAGAGAAAGATAAACCTTTAACTTGGTTCTTAAAACAAGTTGAAAGGCTTAATGCACTGTACCCAGAAATGTCACAGAAGATGGTGCATATGAAAATACTTAAAAAATGTGGAGGGGAACTAGAACATGCCCTAAGAAGCAGGCGTATAGAACCATGCTCCACAGAAGAGTATATAAATGCACTAGAAGATATAGTGACAAGAACAAAAATTGGCAGGACTTGGAAAAAATTGGACATTAAAAGCCCAAATAAACCATTTATCAAAAAAGATAAGTCAAAAGAATCCTTTAAGCCCAATACATCTAACAATAATGAGCAAAGAAAATGCCATAAATGTGGAGGTATTGGACACTTAGCCAATAATTGCCTTAAAAAAGCAAAGATTAATGAAATTGTGGAAACAGAAAACCACAATGACAAAGAAGAGGAATCTGACTCTGAAAAAGAGACAGAAGAGTCAGAAAGCTCTGAAAGTGATGAAATCAATATAATTAATGCACAAATTAATAATATTGATATAATTTATGAAGTACTGGATGTTAATTCAAACTTGCCACAAGTTGGAACATCTGACACAAATCTAACACATACAAGATGCCAAGATGTATAGAACCAAACCTGCAAGAGGAATGGGATATACAGCTGGAAAATTAAGTATTAGTATTGTTATGGTTGATAACCAAGAAGGAAAGGTTAACTTGGATACAGGAGCATATTGCACTTGTGTTGGCAAAAGTTATTTAAAAACCATTGTCCCAGACTGGCAAGAAAAACTTATGCCAATACAAGGTGTCAAATTTAGTAGTGCAAGTGAGAGCATGAAGCCCCTTGGAATAATTGATTTAACACTAATTTTTCCTCATCCCTCACAATGTGTCAGAATTAAAGTAGAGTTTGTAGTAATGGACAACTGTACTAGTAATCATTTCATACTTGGGAATGACTACTTATCAATCTATGGTATAGATATCTCCAACCAAAAGGATAGATATTTTACCATAGGAGATAACAAAAGACAAAGGTTTGGATTCTTAAATAACAAAAAACAAATCACAGTTATTAAGAATGAAGAAAAAATTCCAGAAAAGGAACTTTTTATATCTGAACAACTCAAAGAGGCAGAATTCAATCAAGAATTAACAGAAAAAATGAAAGAAAAATTGATTGACCTCTTATTTAAGTATAAAAATGCCTTTGAAACTGACAAAGAGCCACTAGGTGCCATAATTGGACATGAAGTGGATATAATTCTTAATGTAGAAAAACCTTACCCACCTTTATTAAGAAGACCTGCTTATCCAGCCAGTCCAAGAGCTAGAGAAGCCTTAGAGGTGCACATTAAAGAATTAATGGACCTTGGAGTGTTAAGAAAGGTTGGACATAATGAACAAGTAGAAGTTACTACACCTGTCATTATAACTTGGCATAATGGAAAATCAAGGATGGTAGGAGACTTCAGAGCCCTGAATACCTATACCATTCCAGACAGATATCCAATACCCAGAATCCATGAGACATTAACCCAATTGTCACAAGCTAAGTTCATCACAGCTATGGATGCTCTTAAGGGTTTTCATCAAAATGTCTTAACAGACAATGCCAAGAAACTACTAAGAATAATAGTTCATTGTGGAATTTTTGAATACTTAAGAATGCCATTTGGAATAAAAAATGCACCTTCCCATTATCAAAGAATGATGAATACCATATTCCCTGAAGAATTATCAGAAGGATGGTTGATTATCTATATAGATGATATCATAGTTTGCTCAGAAACTTGCGAAAATCACCTTACAAGACTAGAAAGGGTACTACAAAAAATAGTCCAAGTGAATATGAAAATTTCCTTGAAAAAGTGTCATTTTGCATATAGTGAATTAAAAGCACTAGGACATGTTGTATCTGGCCTTAGTCTAGGAATAGACAAAAATAAAGTAGCAGCAGTACTACTTAAGCCAATGCCTCAAACCAAAAAGGAAATGCAATCATTTCTAGGATTTGCTGATTACTATAGACAGCATATAAAGGACTTTGCAAAGATTGCTAAATCCTTGTATAAGCTATGTGACCAACAAACAGTCTATGAGATGACAGAAGAAAGAGTCAAGGCATATGAAGAATTGAAAAATTCCTTAACAAATGCCCCATTTCTTCTAATGCCAGATTGGAAACTGCCCTTCAAACTGTACATTGATGCTTGTGGAGAAGGATTAGGTGCTGCACTTCACCAAACACAAATTATCAATGATAAACCAGTGGAAGGACCAATTTGTTTCATTTCAAAGCAGATAAAGCCAACAGAAGCAAGGTATGGAGCAAGCCAAATGGAATGCTTATGCCTAGTATGGGCTTTAGAAAAACTGCATTACTATTTGGATGGCACAGTATTTGATGTAATCACAGACTGTAATGCTGTGAAATCACCATTAAATATGAAGACTCCAAATAGACATATGCTGAGATGGCAAATTGCTATCCAAGAATATAGAGGAAATATGACTATTGTTCATAAATCTGGAAATATTCATAAAAATGCAGATGGTCTTAGCAGATGGGCTCTAGCAAATACCCCTGACAATCAAGCATGGGTACCACAAGAAGAGCACCATATAGAAGGAATATGTGTTACAGACATTGGCACAGAATTCTTTAACCAAGTTAAAGAAAGCTATAAGACAGACAAAAATTGCCATATTTTAAGCCAACTTCTAATGAAAGACTGCAAAGATCCATCACTTTCATCAAAACTAGATGAAATATGGAAAAAGCCATATGATGAAAGAAGATTTCACCTCCTTGATGGAATCCTTTACCATAGAACAAAACACACATGTGTTATGGCCTTAACAGATAGAACAATAATAAACACTATTTTACATGAGTGTAATGATATTGTTGCATCTGGACATCTCTCAGAAGATAGGACACTAGAGAGGGTGAAAACCTGCTCTTGGTGGCCAAATTGGAAGAAAGATGTTGCAGAATACTGCCAAACCTGTGACAGATGTCAAAAAGCCAACAGGGCCACAGGAAAGAAATTTGGAATGATGATCCAAATCCAAGAACCAAAATCCCCATGGGAAATAGTTCATATGGATTGGGTAACAGCCTTACCTCCAGGAGGAGACAGGAGTTATAATGCATGTCTAGTGTTAGTTGACAGGTACAGTAAAACTCCCATGTTCTTACCATGTCATAAAGATGACACAGCTATGGATACAGCCATAATGATATGGAATAAAGTCATTAGCCACACAGGCTTATTCCAAAATATTATAAGTGACAGAGACCCAAAGTTCACTTCAGCATTATGGACAAACCTCCATAACTTGTTTGGGACAAAGTTATCATTCTCAACAGCTTATCATCCTCAAACTGATGGTCTAGCAGAAAGAATGATACAGACCCTAGAGGATATGATCAGAAGATTCTGTGCTTATGGGCTAGAATTCAAAGATTCTGATGGTTTTACCCATGATTGGTGTACACTAATACCAGCACTTGAACTGGCATATAAGACATCAATCCATTCTTCTACTGGCAAAACACCAGCAATGCTAGAGAAAGGTTGGAATCCAAGACTTCCTTATGATACCCTCAAAAAGGACTTAGTGGATATACATCCAACAGCAAGCAGTTTCAAGATAATGCTTGATAAAGCAAGACACCATGCAAACAGATGCATGCAAGATTCTTTTAAATATGCAAAAGAAAGATGGGATAAAAGTCATAAGCCACCTGATTTCAAAATAGGGGACTTGGTTTTAGTATCAACCCTTAATTTCAATAACATAAAAGGCCCAAAGAAATTGAAAGATTCCTTTTCAGGACCATTTATGATAAAAGCACTTCATGGACCCAATGCTGTGCAATTAGAACTCACAGGTGAACTAATGAACAAACACCCAACTTTCCCTGTAAGTCTAATAAGACATTACAGTTCAAGTGACAAAGAGTTATTTCCACTAAGAAATAAACCCCCACTTGAAATTCCCCCCTTGGAAGAAGGAGAAGAAAAGAAAATAGTAAAAGTCCTTAAAGAAAGAAGGACAAGAAACAAAAAAGAAAGGGAATACCTTGTAAGGTATAGAAATCCAACTCAAGAAGATGAATGGCTACTTGAGAAAGATATAACAGATGCTGATAAACTACTAAGAAGGTTCAGACATGAAAGAAAGCCTGAAAAATAGAAAAGTTAAGCATTATTGAGCTTCAAGACTAACAAAGTCTAATGAAGAGGTAGGACAGTGGATGATACCCTAATCACACATATCAGATTGTGGTACAATCTTTTTTGGTGGTAGGGAATGTGAGCCTTTGAGATATGACCACATACCCAATAAGGTCACAAAAAAGACTCAGAAAAATTATACCTTTAATATAATTATATTAAAATTACTTAGAATAATTATACATTAAGAATAATTAATTAAATATACAAAAAATACCATAAATTGGTACAAAAATTGGTTTAACTTAAAAACCAATGAATCAACATGTAAAATAAATTATACCATTCGATTCCCCATGGAAAAATACACATATACCATTTTCATGGCATATCTGTAAAGTCAATATTTAAGGAATTATAAGGTATAATACCTTATAAAAATCATAAAACCTTATTTATCTCAAGAACTAATGAAACAACATGTAAAATAAGTTGTACCAGTGGATTCCCCATGAAAATCCACACATAAAACAATTAACAAACTAATTCCCAATGTTAATACTTAAGGAATTATCCTGAATATATGCACTTTTTTGGTCAACGCATATATTCAAGGATCATAGCTAATATCTTCTAAACTATACATGATAGAATGATGAACCAAAAATAAAGTTACCACGTAATTACTGTAAGAACACAGATATGAACTTTATTTTACAAATTATAAACAAGGTTAAAACCTATGATGAATTATTGATAAAAATCAACAGAGCTGTTGACCAATTTGTTGTGAAAGTGTTCCAAACTTAAAAAAAAGTATACAGTTGGATTCTACTAGTTCATTCGTGAAGAATGATGTAACTTTTATTATTAAATTCAGGGTATAACCCCCTGAAATCAAGGTTTGAAGTTTAAAATATTGAATTTCGACAGAAAAGATGAGTTACCAGAAAAATCATCAAAAATAGAGTTTTGATGATGTAATGAAAAGCTCTTGGCAGCATAATACGGTTATGCCAGGCTATCAGAATTCACTCTCTGAATTGCTGTAGCGTGTAAATCTTAAAAGCTATTGAGGATCAAAGTTTGAGCTTAATTTGAGCAGTTATGATCACATACTGTGACCTTAATTTAAGTTTAACAGTCTTAAGAGTGATAAAATTGGTGAATACTATTAGTTTATGATTAAAACTAATAAAATCCACGAAATTTGGGGTTCTGCCAAGCCTCTGATGTCATCAAACTTAGAGTTATAGTGATAACTCTAAATAATGGTGTAATAATGATGTAATATGGTTTGATCATGATGTAATCACCCTCAAACCTTAAAATATTGATCAATTCCAGTGGATATGATCAGTACACGTCTACTAGAAGCCTGTTGGACTCTAGGAGGGAGGTATTTACTATAAATAGAGCTCTTTTTACTCTATTTACCCCTCAGACGCATCAAAAACATTAAATCAATTAAATAAAAGGTAATTTCTTTATTCTTTATATATAAAACTCTTATATTATTAAAGACCAAAGACCATCTTAATATTAATCACTATTTTTACGTGATTAAATCAAATCTTTAATTGTTTTTGTCATAAATCTCTCTATAAACTCATCTCCACGTAAAATCAAGAATTTTAGTAATTTTCTTTATTTTTTATTGTAAATACAATTTGAAAAAGTTGTATTATATTCTTTTGGCGTAAAATATCTCAAAATTATTATTTTAAGTGTTAAAAGTAGGTTATTTCATCTTATTATAATAATTTCTCTCTTATTATTACTCTTAATAATTCTTATTTAATATAAATAGTATTTATATTAATATATAACTTTAATATTAGTAATATTATTGTTATTAATTGTTTTTTATTTATAAAAAACAGTTTTTTACGCCTTTATTATTTGTTGGTAACAATAATAAAGAGCTTTATAATATATTAATTATTTTATATTAATATATTATTTATAATATTATAATTTCATATAATATTAATTATATTATTATATTTATTTAATAATATAATATTTTTACGCCATAATAATAATATTTCTTTATTATTATTATTATTTTAATCTTATTTATTTCAATTATAAGGATATTCAGAGTACAATAAGTAATAAATTAGTAATTTTTACTTATTGTTTCATAGTCAAACCTTACACTAATGAAGTCAGGAAGACTGAACAAGAGTTAGACAATCTCAGGATGAAAGAAAGTGCTCAAGTTTCCTTGTACATAGCAGATTTCAGAAGCTTAATGTCAATAATGGGAGACTGGGGGAAAGGGCCTATATTCATGTGTATAGAAGAGGATTGGAATCAAGATTGTTGGACCAATTGGCTTCTCACCCTGAAAACTTTGATAGCCTTCAAGACCTCATGGACATCACTTTGAAATAACATACCAGGTACCATGAGAGGCAGAAGGAAAATGGTAGTCATCAAGAGAAGAAGCCTCCAATCAGTGGATCCAACTACTCCAAGCCTCCTCAAAGTTCATCATCAAAAAAGCCTTATCACAGGAAGAATAAGAAGGGGAAGAGTTTTAAAGTGTTGAAAGACAAGCCTCATGCTGCTATCCTCACTAAGGACAGAAAATCAATTGGTTCTTAAAAGGAGAGGAAATAAGGCTTATTCACTTATTGTGGTGGCAAGCACCCACTTGAAAAATGCTTCAAGAGGCCTGAAAATAGGCAGGGGTCATCAAGAGGCTTCCCTAGCAAGAAGCCAAAAGCCTGAGTGGGGATCATGATGTGTTCAATGGTTCTCACTTATTTCCTTCAAGAGAAGAATTGTGCACTCTTGATACTAGTGTCACAAATTCTTTGAAATTTATTATTTTCTCTTCTCTCTCTGATATTTTTAAATTATTCTCATTGATTCTGGTGCTACAAACTCTTTTATTGCAAAGAATTTTGTTCTCAAGTACTCATTGACCATGTCAGATCTCCCTGAAAAGATTCCTCTTTTCATTGTGGATTATAATGAATCCACTTCTGTGCTAATACCTCATTATACCAAGTGGGTTGTTGACTTGCCTTAATTACCAAGATTTGAATGGGACTTCTTTATCATAGATTTACTCAAGGGAGAAGGCCTAATATTGGGCTATAATTTTCTTTACCATTTTAATCCCATCATTCATTGGAAAAATGGATTGATCACCAATGATTCTAGCAGTATCAATTCTTCTACTAGTAATGACTTTATCACTTCTGTCAACAGTGTTACTCTGGTTGGTGAACTCAAGACACATTCCCTTCCTCCTTCTGTCCATATCCCTTTCATCATTCCCTCCCAGTCATTAATTCCATCAAGAGATGAAGTCTTCAAAGAGATAAAAGATGTTGGGGAAGATGTTCCTATATCTCCACTTCATCTATTTCAAGGGGATATGGACCTTCCTCCTTTATCTTTTAATGCCTCCCTGGAGGAGCAGTGGGATGAGGACAAAGAGACAGAAGAGATTGAAGCTGTGCTGAAGGTAGTCCCTCCTGCTTATCACCAATATTTGGATGTATTCTCCAAGGTGAAAGCAGAGAAACTTCCCCCACACCGCGCCTGTGATCATCATATCAAACTGGAGGGTCTTCTACCTCCAGTTGGTTTTATCTACTCTTTATAAAAGAATGAGTCAGAAAAACTACAGGCCTACATTTCAGAGAATGTAGAGAAGGGTTTCATCAGGACAAGCTCCTCTTCAACAGGGGCACCTGTCCTTTTTGTTAAGAAAAAGGATGGTGGCCTTCATTTGTGTGTTGACTACCACAAACTTAATGCTGTAACTGGGAAGAACAGGTATCCTGTTCCTCCAATAAATCAGCTCCTTACCGTATTTAATGGTTCTACTATCTTCTCCAAGATAGATTTGCATGTTGCTTATAATCTCTTGAGAATCAAAGAGGGGTATGAGCACTTAACTTCCCTTAGAACTAAATATGGTAGTTATGAATATTTGGTTATGCCATTTGGATTGACCAGTGCTACTGCTTCATTCCACAATCTTGTGAATTATATCTTTTCAGATTTCTTCGATATTTTTGTTGTAGTATACTTAGATGATATAATGTTCTTATCTAGTTCTGAGGAGGAACATGTCAAACATGTGGCTTCTGTCCTCCAAAGACTGAGGGACAATAATTTGTTTGCTAAAGCCTCAAAGTGTGTATTCCATGCCTCAAGTGTGGAATACCTGGGCTATGTTGTTTCAAGTGAAGGCCTGAAGATGGATTCTTCAAAAGTTCAGAAAATAGTAAATTGGCCTCAGCCAAAGAACATCAAGGAACTTCAATCTTTTCTTGGATTTGCCAACTTCTCTTTTTGTTTCAATAAAGATTATTTTAAAAAAAAAATCTCTGATCTCACTTCCCTCCTTAAAAAAGATTCTCCCTTCATCTTCAATGAGGAAGCTCTTAGTAAGTTTCAAATACTCAAAGAAGCTTTCACCACTGCTACTATCCTATCCCACTTCAATCCTTCTCTACCAACTATTGTAGAGACTGATGCTTCTGATTATTTCTTGGGTGCTGTACTGAGTCAGGTGAATGACTCAGGATAGCATCCCATTGCATTTGATAGTCACAAGATTCTCCCAGCTGAGCTCAACTATGAAATTAATGACAAGGAATTCCTTGGCATAGTTTGGGCTCTCAAGCGCTGGAGAGCCTTTCTTCTTTCTCTTTCTGATTCCTTTGAAGTCTTGACAGACCACTCTTCCCTTAAATATTTTATGCCTTCCAAAGTCCTTACTTGGAATCAAGCCTCTTGGGAAGAGTTTCTCTCTGAATTTCAATTTTCCATCACTTACTGCCCAGGCAGACTGGCCACTTTACCAGATGACTTTTCATGTCAGGACAATGTGTATTCAGAGAGGGGGAGGCCTTCATCAGCAAGAATCCTCAAAACATTAATCAAGTTCTCAATCAAAATGAGCTTAAAGAGTCAATATTTTTCTCAATAAAAGCTGAAGTTTTCTCAGATTTAGTTGATCAAATTCAGAAGGAATTATGGCAAGCCAAATACCATAAGGAAATTCTCAAGCAATTAGAAAGAGGTGAATCAGTATCAGATTATTCTCTTGAACCTCAAGCTGAATTGTTATTATTCAAAGATAGAGTAGTCATCCCAAGCAATCATGAACTTCACTTGGATATTATTCAAAAGCATCATGACTCATCATTGGCTGGCTACCCTGGCCAGGCGAAGACCCTCACACTCATCAAGAGGGATTTTCATTGGGCTGGCACAAATCAAATTATCACAGACTATGTGTTCTCATGTCAGAAATGTTCAAGAAACAAGAAAATTTACAATAAGAAGCTTGGATTACTCAAGGCTCTTCAAATTCCATCTGGTCCTTGGAGTTCATTATCAATTGACTTTATCACTCAATTGCCTCTTTAAAGAAACTTTGATTCAATTCTAGTAGTTGTAGACAGATTCTCAAAGATGGAAATATTTATTCCAGCTTATTCAACAATAACTGCTTTGGACTTAGCTCAAATCTTTATTAGTCATGTATTTTCAAAACATGGTCTTCCAATCAGTATTGTTAGTGATAGAGGTTCATTATTTGTTTCATCATCTTGAACTCAATTGTGTCAGCAGCTCAAGATTTCAAGAGATCTTTTAACTGCCTTTCACCCTGAAACAAATGGACAGACAGAGAGGTTAAATCAGAATTTAGAACAGTATCTTTGGATGTATTTCAGTTACCATCAAGATGACTGGCACACCTGAATGCCTCTGGCTGAAGTTTCCTATAATAATGCAGAACATTAATCAACCAAACAGTCACTGTTTTTCACCATTTATGGAAGAAATCCCAGCTTTTACTCAATTCACAGTTCTCAAGATACAACTGCTTGAAAGTTATCAACAAAACTCCAATCAGTACAGCAAGTTGTAAAATAAGAATAAGAGTCATCAATAAAAAGTTTCAAGAAGTATGCAGATAGAAATAGAGCGATTCCACCTGATTTCCAACCTGGGGACAGAGTATGGCTAACTTCCAAGAACATCAAGAAACCTTCAGAAAGATGGTTGGGACCCTTTGAAGCTCTGAAGAAGATTGGCAGCCATGCATATCACCTCAAGTTTCCTCAACAATGGAAGTGTTGTGAATAGATCTCCCTTTCAATCCAATAAGTAGCAAGATTGGCAAGTTGAGGTTTGAGCACTAAGGAATTCTGGCTATCTGACCCATTTCGTACATTTATTTCCATCACTGACAAACAATTTCATTGTGTATAAGTTATGGCCTCCATTGTTATTCTGACCGACATTACTTAGTTTTTCATTATCTCTCATATTCATTATATTATTAATTAATTGATTTTTATTGTTATAATTATATTTCAATCTAATACTCACAAGGATTAGGGATTATTTAGAGTGTTTCTTAATTGTAACTATAAAATATCTTACTTATAGTGTTTTGTGCTGTTACCGTTAAAACCATAGTTATATTAACCATTCTATTTTTTCTCATTACAATAGGTATTGACTGTTTGTTTTAGTGTTACTATTACTGGTTGTATAATTGTGATAACATAGCAATTTAAAGATATATAATTATAACTCATTGCATGGTAGCAAGAGTTAGTTGAAATCTGCTATCTTATTCAATAAAAATTAAAACCAGAATAGAAAAGTTTTTATTCGACGTCTAGATATGCCTACAGAAGTACCAATTAACATTCATTCCAAAGAGTTGTCTGACAATGAGGTTCATCTTAAAACTAAGATGATAAAACTTGATCAGTCAAACTGGGTCCAGTGGAGCTTCCAGATGGAAAATTACCTCACCTCCAGACAATACAATGATCTTCTCATGCCACCCTCAGAAACACAAAAGAAAAATGCAAAATTTAACCAAAAGAATAGCAGTGCTTTGTCTTTACTGTGGGGATGTGTCAGCACTGAGCTAGAAGGAGTTCTATTAGATAACAGAACATCTTTTTACGACACATGGGAAGCTTTGGGAAAAATCTGTGGGAAGAACTCTATTTTAGTCACTTGTAAAACATTCTTTGAGATTATGTCTTTAAAAAATGAGCCTGAAACCTCCCTGCAAATCCACATCCATAGTTTTCAGAAGATTTTTGCTTGTCACAACTCCATTACCGTCGACAAAGAACTAGCAATGTCAATCTCACCAGTCATGGCAGTGGCCATGTTTATCCAAAGTCTCAATAACAATAGAGAGCTAAAAGGGTTAATTCAAACTTTGTAAGACATTAGCCGGTTCACTCTTTCATCTGTAGTAAACAGAGTAGCCATTGAACACTGACAAAGACAGCAATCCAGTGAACAGACACTGTTCATCAATCCTTCAAATAAAATTCCCAGACACAATTTAAAAGGAAAAGTTTGAAAGATGGGGAAGAAGAATATGAAAAACCAATCAGTTCCTCAAGGAAACAACAAGAGATTTGAGAATTTAGAAAATATGATTGCCAAACTACAAGCTTTGATGAAGATCCAATCAGCACACATGATTACAGAACCTGAGAAAGCTTTGAGTTCTGACTAAGACATCTTTGTTATCCAAAAGGATACTATTTTTTCCATTGATGAGGGTAATAAGATCTACCTGGACTCAGGTGCAGGTAAATCAACTCAATCTACTCACCAACATAACCCCTGTTCAGCAAAAAATCAACACATAGGGAAATTCTGTCTCAATAACACATCAAGGTACTCTAACTTTTGAATCCATCACAATCCACCCTGTCTATTTTTCCCCAAATGGTCCTGTCAGTCTTCTCTCAGTATCACAGTTACTCGACCATGGAATCAAACCAATAATCAAGGACAATGTTTTCCTGCTGAAAAAAGGGAATTCCATTCTAGCTTCATTCAAACAAGAGGGAAATCTGTTTGCAAGCAAGATCCAGTCAGAAAAGAACTATATGACAAATACTGAAGTCAAGGATTGGCACACAATCCTAGGTCATCCGAGTGGCAGCTATCTCAAACATTTGTTTAAAGAAGGTAAGATCAAAGGTGAATTCAAACCATCTAGGGACTGTCAAATTTGTCAAAAGGCCAAGATTCAGAATTTCCCTCACAACAGAGCTTTACCTTCTTCAACCACAGATTTTCATTGTCTGCACATGGAGACCCTGGAAATCGCCCCAGCTGCAGAACAAGGCATGAAATATGTCCTTGTTATTGTAGACGATCATAGTAGATATAATTGTGTTTATCTAATGAAGAACAAAATTCAGGCACAAGGTTTCATGATGGCATTTGTGAATGAAATACACAGCAAGGTAAATGTTACACCAGCCTTCTTACACACAGACAGAGGTGGAGAATTTGACTCAAATTCATTTTGACAATTTCTATTTAACAAGGCAATAAGTCTAGAGCGTGGACCTGCTGACTCACCCCAAACCAATGGTGTTGCCAAAAGGTTCAATTAAACCCTTCTCACCAAAATTTGCTGCCTTCTTGCTCAATCAAAAAATTCCTATTCGCATGTGGAATGAAGCTGCAAATCATAGTTCTTTACTATTAAATCTACTACCCCATAAGACCATTGGAATGAATTCAACATATGAGGTTCTTTCCTTGAACAACATGATTTTAGAAGCACCAATCAAACTAGAGAGGCTTGTGCCTTTTGGTTTAAAAACAATAGTACATGTACGGAAGACATCAAGCAAACTTGCACTCAGAGGAGAGACCCTGAGAGCTTTAACTTTTGAGAAGCACTCTGACAGTATGAGATTCTATGATGAAGATTCAAATAATGTCTGATTTACCCGTGACTTCAGTTCACCAAGCATTCCTGTTGACAGAACCATAAGACAAGATATTGTCAGCTTACCACTGCCCATGGTCAAAGACCATGTGTCTTCTACGCCTGAAATATTGCCAGTAGACAACATCAAATGCTCCAATCAGAAAGCCATTGATAATACTAGTGAAGCTACCCAGTCAAATACAAAAATTAATTACGCATATGTACCCTATTCTGATTGAGCTCCCAGAGATATCTCACATAAGATCAATCAAGGAATATCATTGAAGGAAGCAGACGGAAAAGTAAGATTCCGGACAGAGTCTTGTTGATGGATCTGTTAGCTTACTCAAAGGCTATGAGAGATCCAATGGAATCCAAGAATTGGGAAGAGGCTATGAACCTGGAATTTGATTCACTCACAAGTCACAGCACTGGGGAATTAGTCCCGTATCCAAAAAACGGAAAAGTGATTGGCGGAATGTGGAGATCAACTAAGAAACGCAACAAATATGGAGAGGTTTATAGATATAAAGCTAGATGGGTGGTGTTAGGAAATCATCAAGAACATCTTTTTCATTACTTTGATACCTGGGAATCTGTAGGGCGAAATGAAAGTTTCAAAGTAATGGTATCACTAGTTGCAAACTCAAACTAAATTACATATCAATTTGACATCAAAACCACATTCCTACATGGTGATATGGATACTACAGTGTACATGAAGCAGGTAAAAGGCTATGAGACTGCAGGAAAGGAGAGCTGGGTTTGGAAGTTGAATAAGTCATTGTATGGTACCAAGCAGGCTCCACGAATATGGCAGCTTAAACTCTGAAGTACTTTGACAAAGTGTGGTATGACAAAAGCTAAATCTGATTATTCTCTCTATCTCAATCATGAAAAATCTTTAATCTTACACATGCACGTTGATGATGATTTTCTAATCGGGAAGGAGGACTCCACCATAAAAGAATTCTTGTTGGTATTAAGCAAGGATTTTTCTCTCAAATCTAAGGTTAAACCAACCCAGCATTTAGGCTACAAGTTGGAATGGTATCATGATGGATCTGTTGGATTGAGTCAGCTAGATTTTATTAAGAAGCTAATTCATGATAACGACATGGATGAAAGCGGAAGTGTGAAGCCACCATGCAACAGTAATCTGATGACGGAGATAGAAGACAAAGGTGAAGTAGTCGCTATCACACCATATCAACAGGCAATTGGCAGCTTGAACTACCTTGCTCAACATACACGAACTGATATCATGTTTACAGTCAATCAATTGTCCAGATACTCCACCAAACCTAAAACCAAGCACTGGAAAGCTGTAGAACATCTACTACGCTATTTGAAGGGTACAATGCTATTTGTACTCGTATCTTCCAAGGAAAAGGATAAAGATGAGTCCATGCTTGCTGGATGGGCCGATGCTGACTATGCTAATGACAAAATCAATCTGAAGTCTATTTCAGTATACGTTATAACTTTTTTTTGGAAACCCTATCTGCTGGTGGAGTAAGAAACAATCGGTTGTTGCTCAGTCAACAACAGAAGCAGAATTCATTGCTATGAATGTATGTGTTAAGCAGCTTCGTTGGACATCTTACCTTTTGGCAGAAATTGGATTAGATATGGCAAAACCTATATTGTACAATGACAACTCTGGAGCAACTACAATATTGAAGCAAGCATCATTAAATTCCAACACGAAACATATTGAAGTGCGATTTCAATATGTTCGAGATTTAGTCATGAAAAAACAGCTAAATGTAATACAAGTTGGATCAGGTGATATGATAGCTGATGTATTAACCAAACCTTTGGGATTACAAAAAATGACTGAAGTGTATCAGCAGTTACATCTCAAGCAGATCAGAGGAGTATTGTGAAGAGATCTCCCTTTCAATCCAATAAGTAGCAAGATTGGGAATTTGAGGTTTGAGCACTAAGGAATTCCGGCTATCTGACCCATTTTGTACATTGATTTCCATCACTGACAAACAATTTCATTGTGTATAAATTATGGCCTCCATTGTTATTCTGATGGACATTACTTAGTTTTTCATTATCTCTCATATTCATTATATTATTAATTAATTGATTTTTATTGTTATAATTATATTTCACTCTAATACTCACAAGGCTTAGGGGTTATTTAGAGTGTTTCTTAATTGTAACTATAAAATATCTTATTTATAGTGTTTTGTGCTGTTACCGTTAAAACCATAGGTATATTAACCATTCTATTCTTTCTCATTATGATAGGTATTGACTGTTTGTTTTACCTAAGTGTTACTATTACTGGTTTTATAATTGTGATAACATAGCAATTTAAAGATATATAACTATAGCTCATTGCATGGTAGCAAGAGTTAGTTGAAATCTGCTATCTTATTCAATAAAAATAAAAACCAGAATAGAACACAATTTTTTTGATGTCTAGATATGCCTACAGAAGTACCAATCAACATTCCTTCCAAAGAGTTGTCTGAAAATGAGGTTCATCTTAAAACTAAGATGATAAAACTTGATCAGTCAAACTGGGTCCAGTGGAGCTGCCAGATGGAAAATTACCTCACCGCCAGACAATAAAATGATCTTCTCATGCCACCCTCAGAAACACAAAAGCAAAATGCAAAATTCAAACAAAAGAATAGGAGTATTATGCATACCTAATAAGTAATGCATGTATTAAAAATTCATCATTTTTGATTTCAGAAAAGATGAATATCTTTTTATTAAGTAAGTAAATCCATGTATTTAAGGCTAGATTTAGATTCTACACAAAATTTCACCTAGGGTAGCTCCATAGAGTGAATAAGATCAAATTAACTCTTTGAGGTGGTAATATGGAAACTAATTCAATACCACATACAAGATCTGTGAAAATTTTTGTTTTTCTTAATTTCACACCAAAATAACAGGAATGTGAGAAATACCATTTTACATATACACTAAAAATAGTGTTATGCATGTTTTTGGCACTTACTATCATGGTATTCTTACATGGACTTTTGATACACCCATAGTGGGTATCTCACTTGAGGCTTAAATTTCTATTTTGACATGAAAAATAGGCAAGGGGGACAAAAGACATCAAAGAGAGCCAGGGTACCCAACTTTTGAGGCCTCAGATGCGTGGACAGCTCCAAAGCTTGGATCCATGGCTGATCTTGGCCCAATTAGTAAGCTAAAACACTTTGGGAACTTGGTTACCATGTTACAACTACAGTAAATCATAAGAAAATAGCAAATAACCTGCTACTTTGACGTGCCAAGGAGGTAAAGAGCTACTTAGACTCCTGTAACCATGTCAATTCTTAATGACTTTCCATGGATAAACCGTAAAAGAGTAATTAAAACCCTTTTTGGACTTGTATCCATTGATTTACCTCATAGGAACCAGTTAAACACTGATATTTGCAATTATACGTAGAAATGAGGTAAAAACTTCAAAAATTCATTAAAACTACAATTCTTAATGAATATCTCTGAAGCTTTCAGGACCAATGGAAAGCTGTATTATCTATGGTACAACCAAAAAGAATTATAGTTTTACTTATAGTCCATTTTTGACTATTCTATGTGAAACACTGAATCTTCAAAAATTCACAGTAATTCCAACCTGTGATTAAATTGCCAATAAAATTGATAAATTTGAGAAATAAATGATTATTTTGGAATAAAAGAAGATTTATAGATGTTACCCCTTTTATTCTTAACCGTATTGGGGTTGGTAGTCACATAAAAGCATCAATTAAGTAATTATGATAATCTTACGTGACAACAGATGATGCAATCAATAATCCAAAAGGGTTTTATTATTTTCTCACTCACTGGTTTTTCAGTTTTCTCCATGGAATGCCTCTGTGAGCTGTTGTTGACTTAAAAGAGGCATCCTCTTGCTGTTTTTTCCATATCTACTCATCTTATTATCCATTTATATCCTTGTTACCAACAAGTAAGTATTAGTTAAACTATTATTAAGTGTTCTAATTCTTTAAGAATCAATCAGAAAGACGTTAAATCATAGAATCCAACTATATATTTCTGTAATCCTTCTATAAATCATTTTGATTGCTTAAAATCCACAATTCTACGTCAAATTTCTCTACTTATATCTTTCAATAAGTTCTTTGGAGTATAAGTGAGTCATTTATCTTTAATTCTTAAAGTTTTTCTCTAAAATTAGTTTTATTCAAGAATTATTTTTATAATTATTCTTGCAAAAGATAATTATGTATTAAAATAATTTTATTATTTTAATAAAAGAAGTTTTTATTATTAAATTCTTCTTGTAATTGATTCTTGTAGAAAATTACTGCTCACTGTTAAAATCACTAGTAGTGTTTAACACATGAAAGAAATAATTCTTTAATTATTTAATTGTGGATATTATAGTATTTTATTATTATATTTCATAAGAACAGACATAGTACTGTTGATTAATAGTAATATTATCATCAATTTCATAGTCAAATCTTACATTACTTGTTTGTAACAATAATAAAGTGCCATAAATATATTAATTATTATTATATTATTTCCACAATATAATTTATATTAGTTTATTTATTCAGTTAATATAAATATTTCCACGCCATAATTATAATATTTATTTATTATTATAATTATTCTTTATCTTATTTATCACTTCAATAAGGACATTAAGAGTACAATGAGAAAAATGTTAGTAATACTTACCAATTGTTTCATAGTAAAACCTTACACTTAATATTATATAGGGATACCATTATTTCAAAATGATAATCTTAATTTCTAATTTCTTAATAAATATATAGTCCACAACCATGCTAAATAGATATTCAATGTATATGTTAGCTCAAAGTAAGTTATCCATAAGAATATATAGGTTTTCCCCCTGTAATACTTTTCCATGAAACTCTTCATAATATTACTGTTAATTACTAGTACTATGACAATTATTATGAAATATGATAAATAAATTTCTTAAAGCCACAAAGACATTGCTCAATAATCTTCTTTACTTGCTATAAACTAAAAGTGATTCTAACAGTAAGCAGTAATTATATACTAGAATAACTGACAAAAAAATTGAATAATGAAGCTTATTAAAATAATATTTAATCATTTCAATAAATAATTATCTTTTGCAAGAGTAATTATCACAAATTCTCGAAGAAAAGTATAAATTTGGAGAAAAAACTCAAAAAATTTGATAAATAACTCACCAATACTCCAAAAATACCTTGAAAAGATTTCTTACAGTGATTTGACAGATGATTTGTGTATTTGAAGAATTAAAACCTGGATTAAAGGAATACCATAAAAGCTTATAGTTGAAACACTATTATAGGTAGTAATAATTTATCAGCTAATGTATTTGCTTCTGATTTGAACTATTAAAATAACACTTACTGGTGGTATTAATGATTTAATTATGTACCTGAAGGATACAGATGAAAATTCATGATTATTTCTGAAAAGTGAATAGCAAGCTTGTTTTAGGTCTCCAACAGCTCACAGGGTTATGAAATGGAGGAAAAGAGAAAACATGAGTGGGAAAACAATAAAACTATTTGTACTCATTATTAAATAACTTTTTGTCACATCAAATTATCATAATTACTTGACTAAGTCCTTTTATGTGGCTACCAACCCATTTATGGTTAAGAAATAATAAGGTTAATAATTGAAGTACCTTTTATCTCAAATTAAACATCTTATTCTAAAATTTCTCAATTTTATTGGAAATTTCATCACAGGTTGTATTATCTGTGAATTTATGAAGATTCAATGTTTTGAGTGGAATCATCAAAAAGGGACTGTAAGTAAAAAATCTGATTTGAGCTAATAGGTAATAACTATTTTTGTTTTTAGTATGAATTGGTTCTTTATAAATTTATTCTATAAGCTTTAGAAGAATTTATTGTGTGTTGTATTTTTAATGAATTTTTGAAGTTTACCTCATTTTCTATGTAGTATAACAAAATGGTACAGTGAAAGCTGGTTTTCATGAGGAAAATCCATGAATAACAGTCAAAAGGGGTTTTTATTAATCCTTTTATGCTTATACATGGAAGATAATTTATAATGGAAATGATTATAGAAGTAAGCGTTGCTCATTACCACCTTGTCATGTCAAAATAGCAGCTTATTTGCCATGTTATCATTATTTAATCAGAATTAGGCTGAGTAAAAAGGTTCAAAAAATTCTTCAATAGAATAATTTCTCAAAAAAAATAAATTTCTTCCAGCTTGAGGACTGTGTATGCCTCATAGCTATCAAAAATTGGCATACCCTGGCTCTCTTTGATGGCTTTTGTTCCCTCAAGCTATTTTCAAATCAAAAATGGTAATTCAATATTAAAGACTGAGATCCACTATGGATGTATCAATAATGTATGTAGAAATACAGAAACTGAGAGCTTCATAGCCACGAGGCCCACTCATATTAGTGTATCTGTAATATTGGAATCTTAAGATTCCCATTTCCTTGGAATGAAAACACAAAAAAAAGATTTTCACAAATATTTTCTGTGGTATTGATGATGAGAGGTTGAAGAATTTTCTTTATCACCCACTCATAGTGTTGATTAAGGATTGTTAACTCCATGGGGCTTCCCTAGGTGAATTCCTATGTAGAATATAAAGATTGTCATGAATCCATGGGTTTAATCACTGAAAAAAAAGTTATTCATATTTTTCTCTACAAGAAGTAATAAGTTTAGCATATATACATGACTTATGAGTTCTGTATCTTCCAAAAGATATTTAAAAAATATTTGCGGACTGATGAGGTTTGTAAAATATACCCCATGGCTCACATCCCAGATAAAATTGAGAAAATTTCGGTTTGGAAAAATTGGACAATTATTTTCTTTATTAGTTTTGATAATATTACTTTTTTATTTTTTAGTAATGTCAAAATAAAAAGTTTTATTTTAAAAGAGTTAAAGCTATTAACTCATTGAGTTCAGATAAATTTTTAAGCTTCTCAGTGCATTGAGAGCTCTCAATGTATTTAGATTATTACAAAAATAGATCAAAGATTAAGTAACTTCAAGTAAAAATTTAAAGTTTCTATGAAATACAACAAACATGATCAAGAAATCAATGACATTGGGATTTATCTTAATAAAGGTTTTGGAAATATGCAGATAGTTAATGAAAATAAAAATTAAAAATACTGATACATGGAGATTGAATTTACTCATATTTTAAGAAAAATATTTCATTTAAGCTCTGGAAATATTACTTATTTAAGCTTTGTTTTATGTCTTGATACAGCCACAACCTAATTTACTTGAGATGAGTACTCATGAAATTTTGGTATCTTGAATACTAAAGTAATCCAATAAATAAAAATGGTTCATTCAGATTTAGTGATTTTTTTACAATAATATACAAAGTTGAATTAAATAAGAATAAAGAAATAAGAGATTTAATGTCTTGAAAAATTGGAGAACCTGATATTTTCAATTACTATGAGGGTTGAAAATGTTATTATTAAGGCATGTTTTATATAAAAATTGAAATGAATTTTAACTTTAACCATGATGTTTTATGATGGAAATACTCCAAATATAAAGCTTATTCAAAAAATTATACTGTAAATATTAATATATTCTAGCCATAATTGTGAAAACCTACTTTATAGAGCTTTATGGGCTTGAACGGGGGTGATATTATTTCAATGTATACCATATTTTGGTGGTCCTCTCCCCAAAATTACTCTTTCCCATAGAGATTCAAAGCATTTTCTCAATTAAAGTTAAATACTTGCTTGAAGAAGAGAAAATGAAACATAGGGATATAGTTTTTCACAAAATACTGTTTTTAAAATAGAAAACAAATTATCTCTAGGGCATATATTTAATGATATGTATATGTTCTAAATTTACCAAGCTTTTTTCTGATTGTTTAAAGTTTATTTAAAAACTAAATGGTACTAATCCAAATATTATTTATCTATAGAATATAATAGTTGATCTTGAGCAAGAATTCATATTTTAACTTAAATATTTATGTGAAAACCTATAATAAAGGCCCTAAAGGCTGAGTGTTTTTTTTCGTGAAATGATTAAAAGTAATGGGAAAGCCTAAAACCAAAGCCAAATGAAGATAGCTCTTTTAATTATGTGTTTTGAAGCTATTGATCTTTGAAAAGCCTTCCAAAAAACTAATATTGAGCCAACTGAATTGAGAATGGTGGCCTAAATATGTCACTTCAAGTTCTCCCAAAATGTCTATTCCTAAATTTGATTTCTTTCCTATATCCAACATGAATCCAATCTATCTCCAATTTTAATTTCCAAATGAAGCACCTTCTTTCAGGTTTAGTCAGTTTGCTCATGGTTACACATTTCATTGTTACAATAACACACTTTTTATTATTATAATGATGCACTTGTTATTGTTACAATAAAATTATTGCTAAGGAGCTCTAGATCCCTTTTGGGCTTTTAAGTGAAATAAGCTGGAAATTGATATTTTTCTTAATAATTAAAAATTCCTTAAATATTGTGCTTTTTGTGATAAAAAATGAAGCATTTTAATCTTGAAGGAAAGAATTCCTATTTTTTGAATGAAAAAATTAAAAAAATAAACTCTCAGAGTTATAACAATTGTGTCATACAAAATCAACTTTTTAATTGCTCATTATGCCTAAAAAGTAGGAATCCTTTTGATAATGTTATATTTTATGAAAAACAAAAAAACTACAAATCTACATCTGTAGATGAATCACTAGTATTATGAGCCTGTTAAGTCAAAAAATTGACTTATAAAATGGTTCTAAAATGAAAAATAATGAAAAATGACAATAAATTTCCTTTGGTTACACAAAGCTATAGTTATTATGCCATTTTGTGATTCTACACCAACAATAAGCTGGGGTAGACCAATGGGGTGTTATACTCAAAAGGGTCCATTTTGGCTGTTATTAGAAAATTTAATAATCCCAAAGTACACTTACATAATTTAAAAAAAATGTTAATTTTAACTTTAACTTTAGGTCACATAAGGTTTATGTAAACCTACAAAAAAAATGTTAAAATTAAGGTGTGGTGTTTATTTATTGAATTAGCTAAGGATCTTCATACAGGCTGTAAATAATGAGTGATCTCAATTAAAATCTGTTTAAAGCCATGGTATGGCTTTAAATAAATTAATAGATAAAATCAATGCAAAAGATAGGACAAAGGGAAAAATGGCAAAATATGCCAGGGTACTCAATTTTTGGAATACTCAAGGGCCTAAATAAGGTTTTCCTCCTTTATTGAGTAATTTTAAACCGTATTTAGACATTCAAGTTAGTCTTCAATTGAATATGAAATTTTTGAGAGGTTTATCCTCCATTTGGACATGAATTACAAGCTGAAAAAGGGTAAATTCCCATATGAAGGCTTGTAATCAAGGTTTAAGGAACTGTTAAAGCTTAATTAAGATTAATGAAGCTTTAAAGCTTTATCAGAATTTAAGGTTCAATGTGTATTTTCCTTTTTATGTGTAAACAGACCAATGAATTCAAAAATTCATAGAAAATCTATTCATTGATGGTTTTTCTTGAAAGCTGTACAAAGATTACAAATAAATTTCATCTGTGTATGAATTGAATTTTGAGTATATTTTATAAGTAAGATTCTGTGCTATTTAGAATAGAAATTACCTCTTTTAATTATTTTTAAAGAAAATTCAGATTCATTTCAAAGTTGATTCAAAATTTTATTTAGAAGAATTTTTCTTAAAACTTTATTCTAGTATTCTTTATAGAGAAATTCAATCAAATTATCAAATTATAAGAAATAAAGCTATAATTATTATTCATAAATCAGGATTAAAGCTCCTTGGAGTTACAAATAACACTGGTAACTTTAATATAAGATAGAAAATAAATTACCTTATGATAAGCGCCTTATTTTTAGTATGGGTTTTCAGTTTTAATCTAGGAACACCCTCTATATCCATCAAAAATCATGAGAGCTTCTATAAAGACATGAAAAGTCCTCTTAATAACTGTTTTTTCCATAATTATCATAATCAATCAATCACACATTTTAAAACAGGTAATATTTCATTATATATAAAATCTTATATTATTAAGTAATTCTTAAGGTATTTTATTATTTATAAGCTTTAAATAAAGAATTGAAATAATAAATCTTAGATTATCTTGTTTTAATAACCAATAATCAATTTTATCATAGAGTTTCTGTCTTCAAATTTCTTTCAAATCCACAAATTTTTCTGAAAATTCTTAAATCACATTTTATTATATAAAATTGCTCTATTTCTTTAATATATTGATTCTTGGTGTTTTTTTAACTTATGAAAATAACTTAATACTATAGATTTTTTGTTTGACTCATGGTATAAAATCAATATCACAAGTAAGCTCTTCTCTGAATTTCTATATATTTTTTCATCTTGTATTAGGTTTTGTATAGAATTTCTCTATAAAAATTATTTCTGAAAAGTGTGTGTGATAATTTCCTTCATAAACAATCTTCTTATTAATTCTAAGCTGTCCAATATTCTTATTTTATACATATAATTGTCTCATTAAGAGCCTTTATATTTCTTATCATTATAGATATTAGTGACTAAGATAATAATGAAATAATTGTAATATATTATGATTATGAAGAATTTCATTATTTTTTGGCTTATTAAATAATAATTAATTAATTAATCATTTTTTATCTTCTAATTTCAATCATTAGATTCATTATAATTTATAGCAAGGAAAGTAATAATACTCTTGACTTTTTTATTGATATTATCAAGAGTTTCATATAAAAAGCTTACAAGTATTTTTATTTTTAAAGAATACGAATTCACATATGATATTGAGGCTTCCATGAAAATGAAAAAAATTAGAATCTAAAGTTGGACATACTTGTCAGATAGGTAATATATATTTGACATGATTATTTCATTAAGATATCTGACTTGGATTTAATATAATACAATTTCCAAAAAATGTTTAAATAATGTGCTCAAATTATGATATAGCTTCAAAAAGCATTTCTTATTATTCTTTTTGTAATAAACCACAATATAATTAGGCTAATGAGTACAATTAGTTCAAAATATAAGCTTTTCTTTCATAAGAATAAGTAATTAAAAATGAAGAATAATTCATGCTTAGGTAAAAGAAGAATTAGAATAATATATGGGAGATTAATTGTTTAGCTTGTGGCTTCTTCTAAAACTAATATTTCATGGACCAAATTATTAAACATTATCTCAAGTTGATTAAATGGAATGAGTAAATAAAAAATATTAATTTAAGTATAAGAAGTTTGGAAACTAATTCATAAAAGAAATAATACAAATGAGTAACTTGAAATGTTCACGAAAATCAATATACAATATAAATAGTCAGAAATTACAATTTTCTTTAGATAATAATTAGCCTTGAATCCTATACATTTTTGAAGATGTTATAAGATTTCATTTTTTTGAAAAGAGTTTCTCCTCATGATTAAAGTAATTAAAATAATAGGGGAGTGATATTTCCACGCCTTAACCTAAAACTTACGCCTACGCCTACGCATAAAATTGTGAATTCAGATACGCCTTCACACCTTTCATGGATGTAGTTTGCTAAATCCACGCATCAAAGTGATTACTAAATCCACGCCAAATAAGATTTTTATAAGATTTTTATCTCAGAAATTTGACAAAAAACTCTAAAATGAAAAAATGTTATATACAAGTGATCTGTCTACATTTGCGGAATAATTTTATTGATGAGGAATATACTCTTCTCCAATTTGAAGCTGATTGATGTGAATGTGCCCCGGGCCACTGCGGTGGAAATTTGGGAAGAGGTAATTTTCCTATCTCATGTTCATTGAAAATGATGAGTATCCAATGATTACCATTTATGTGACCTAGGGAGATTGGATGCATAATTGAAACTCCACATGGACTGAATAGGGTTGGAAGGAATGTTTGTGGTGGGAAGTTCTGCCAATCTGGATGGAAAAATACAAATGGACACTTATATGTATTTGTCAATATTGGTCCATGATCCCATTTACTTAACCAGTTATCCATTCTTGTAATAGCTGTAGCCATCAGATTATCTCTTATCTTATCCATTTCCACTGCTCCTCCCAATATTTGGCTGTAATAATTGTGATTCCTATCAATTTCTTCTATCAAATCTTGTCTCACTTCTCTCCAGCTCTTTTCCTTTTGTGGGCTTGAAAGTGACAATCCTTTTGCCACTGCATGGAATTGACAATTCCCATCTGCAGGAGGATTAAAAATTTTCTCAATGAACTGGTGCATGAAAGGTGGCTGTATCTGATCAATATAGAGAGTCTTTGAAAAGGAGGTTATTTTTCAGTTATTCATTTGCATATCAAATTTTATCCACTCACTGGTTCTTCCAAACAATTTGAGTTATTTTGGGGTCTCAAGTTTCTTTCCAATTTTCCAATATCATTTAATAGTTTTCTTTTTCTTTTTGTGGTAGTTTCATCATCTTGGCTTGCCTCTTTTTTCATCAAATAGAACTTTTCCCCCTCATAAATTGAGTGTTGGGACCAATAGTAGCTCTGTGCATCTTTTTAAGAAATCTTTTGTGACAATTCAGGATATCCTGCTCGATTTCAAAATTGGATGGAAGCCTTTTGGTAGATTTTACCCTTTTCGTTTTTAGTGATGGCCTACCACGTGAAATTAAAGCCTTTTTGGGGTGACAAAGCTTAATGGTTGTGTATTGAAAGCTAAGTAGCTCCTGAATTTGCTTGATCAATTTTTTTTGTAATGGTATTTCGGGCTCATCAACTTCCTTTTCAATCTTTTCCATTTGTTGTTTCAAATTCCATTGTGAATTAGAATCATGGTCCTGTTAAACATGATTTTAGCATGACCACAATCACACATATCAGAAATAAGATGTCACCTACTTCAAGAGGATTATAAAGTAGATTCCATTGTGGATAAAAATCTTCATTTCCAATGTAGCCTTTAGTATTAAGAAGTTTCTAAATTTCATGTGAGCAAGGAATCCCCATGCCATTAGTTAGTGTTTTGGAGCATGGCTGAAGATTTGGTTGGTGTTTGAGCTTTCGAAATTGGTCTTCAATAATTTTTATTGCTTTTATTGATATAGTGCCAAGTAGCTGCTTGAAAGGTGGGGAAACATCAGTCAATTTTTGAACTCTTTCTTTTCCCATAGTATGGTGGATATGTTTCAATTGAATATCAATTGCTGTTTTGAAATTTTGGAATACTGTAGAAAGCTCTCCATTGGAATTATTAATAAATGATTTTATTTATGAGTGTGCAGATTCAACACAGGAGCTGGCTTGCCCAAGCAGTGACAAACTTTTTCTTGAATGGGAGTAGGTTGCTTGAGATATATGACCATGCTCCTGAGTAATCTTTTGACTTCTCTTTGATTTTTTCAAGATTGTTCTCATATTTCTCGGTTGACTTGGAACTGACCAGTAGGTTCCAGGATGTCTGATAATCCTTCCAATCATCCTCTTGAAAATATTTGTGACAATTTTGGATAAGGTTTTTGCTGATGTGCCATGTGCAATAATTATGGATTGAGCTAGGAAAGACCAATTCAATGGCCATCTTCAGAGCTGGCTCACGATCTGTGATAATAACCTTGGGAATTCTGGGTGGCTGAAATAACATTTTGAGTTCTTGAAGGGCACATATGTATCGATCGTCATTTTCCCGTTCCATGTAGCAAAAGGCTAATGAGAAGGTGTGTCCAGTTGCAGTTTGGCCAACCATGTGGAAAAGTGGCAAATTGTACTTGCATGTCCGGTAAGTGGCATCAATCAATATCACATGGTGGTTTATATGACCCAATTCAATGAAGTCTGGGTGTGCAAAGAATAGGTTGGTAATCTTTCCATTTATATTAATTTTATTACTATGAATCCAATTGCTCTCTTTCAGAAGACGTATTAGATATTCCAGTTGAGATTGACCATTCCTTTCCTTGATTGATAGATGTCCTTTGTAGTTATACAGAGTTCTGCTAGTGGTACAGGTATTTCCTTGGGAATAAAGCTGGCTTAAAATCTGATTAGGACGGACATTTGCCTTCATCAATCCTTCAACTTGCAAAAGTTCTTTTTCATTAAGCCAACAATGAATGGGATGTACTGATGGGGTTGTAGAGGGTGGATGATTGTGCAGAATTTCTAGTGGGACTAAAACCCAATAGCCAGATCTGGTGAGGTGAATTGTGTGAACTTCCCCAGAATTGATATCACCTTAATGGTAAGAACATAGTAAATACGTACAGTATATTTGATGACTTACTCAGAGCAGGAATAGAGCCTCTGAGCCTAAACTTGCATCCACATTTTTTGGTTGTTGACTGCCTCTGGGTAGGTCCTTTAAGTTTTATATATTCACCATATTGGTCACATGCCAAGTAAACGTTCTTCCCTTGGTGAGAATTTTTCTTTGTTAATGCATAGCCATGACTTTTAGCCCACTTTTGTGCAAACTGGATGAGGGTATCTACATCACTGAACCTTGCAAGTGGAGGTGGTTCTAATTTCACTATATAGTTATTCAAATCAGTAAAAGTGTAGTGGATGAATGGAAATATATGTAAGCTTACGTCCAGTGGAGTAATCATATTGATCTGGGTTGGTAATGAGAGGGAATTGTTAATTAGGGACTGAAAAATCAGGTGTGCAATGAGTAGTGGCCTGTATAGATGATTTTATTTCCTCAATATCACCTTTAAACTGAGTTGTCCCAGATTCATGAAGATTCATAGCTTCAATGGGTTGTAATGATTCCATTCTAGAGGTCAAGCATTCAGGTGGTGGAAGGTTGTAGGGCTTCAAGGTTTTCCCAGGTGTTAATATAGTATTTTGAGAAGGATATGAGCACTATGATTCATTATGATGGACTGGATGGGTATCAAATTGGGAGTAATCAGGCTCAAAGTGAAAGATAGGGGACATAAGGGGGTAGATGACGAAAATATTTGAAACAATTGATGTGTTTAAGAAATAGAGGTCTAAAAATGATTTTTGGTGGAATATAGATTGATATGAATAGCTTAACAGTCTTGTAATAATGGTGGAATTTATATATTTTGTAAAAGAGGAACACCTTTCCAATTCTTTCACACTAATATTGGCAACTTGTGGTTAGAGTGAGAATGATTTGGCAATAGAATTTTCGAGAAAATTGTGATTATTAATGATTTGAATTAAGATTTATTTGGTCTTTTCAATTGAATCAACCAACATCTGGATATCAAAATAGAATCATACTAGAATGGATTGTGGGATAAAGTTCTATTCCAAGGGAGACTTTGTTTGAGTCTTTCAGGGAACAATCAAAGATAGATTTCTGAACACATCAAAATACACTTGGAACATTTTTGAAGTATTCAAATAGTTGTATATATTTCTCAAATGGATCCTTGATCGATGTGGCAACTCCGAACAGGAAGATGAATTTGGTGACAGGTGTACAATTTCAGTCTAATCACAGCTCTCATTAGGTTTCAGTCTGTAAGGGGAGCAAATACAAAGCTCCCCTCAGGTCTTGTTATGTGTGGTACTATTTTGCATTATGTATTCTCATATGAATTAGAAGCTTCTAGACCAAGAAATTCCATAACCACATTCTGGCCCTCTTTGTCTCCTCATTGAGTTTATAAAAGGGATTCTCATTTTAATTTGTAGCCTTTAACTACAACCCTTTCTTATAATTTCATAAAGATACTTCCCTTCCAAGAACATATATCATCTTTATCTACAATTAGTCATTTTTGTCTCTATGGATGCCAATACTACTAACAACTCTGATATGGGTCCTCAAAAGCAATTCAATTCTCCCAAATCTTCTGATATGGAGTTCTCATCAAGTGAAATTATCATTTCAATTAGTACAGCCATCCCAAATCCACCTCCAGAATTGCCAGAAGGTATGTTTTTTGAATGGAATTTACTTCTGATCAAATCAGTCTTATCAGTATCTCAATTAATCAGAAATAATGCACAAAAGCAACATAGAGGCACCCCATGCTCATTGGGCTTCTTCCACCGAAATATCTACTGAGGTGCTTTTTGGGGCTGAAATAGAAGTGATTACAAAGAAACAGTTCTTGAACAATTCATCACAAATAGCCCCAACATTAGAAGAAATGTCCAAAGATGCACGTATTCCTCAATATGTACAAGAGAAGCTCCAGGAGGCTAGAGAACTGCTGGTTGCTGATATTGATCGTATGTATAAAAAATTGCTATCTCATATATTTCACATTCCACCCTAATATCTTGGAATTATAACTTTAGGGGTCAAATCGGGCAATACACTACCTCCCGAATCACATGTTAAAATTGGTACAATGACAAACATTTCTTCAAAAAGGAAGTTTAAACCTTCAAAGAATCAAGCAAAAAAGAAAATTTGCTGAACTTTTCAATTGGCCCCTGAAGTTAATGAGGGGGAATCAGGGGCTCTTTGTCCTTCTGGTAATGAAAGTAATAATGGAAATCAAATAAACACCACAAATGATCACCCTGTTGAAATTCCTGAGATTGGAGGTGTAACCAATCATCATGAAAACATTGTTCCAAGTCCAAATTTGGACACTCAGGAAGAAACTACTGTTCCCAATGAAAATATCGGTACAGAAACTCAAAGAACATTGGCTGAGGATGAAATTGTATTGACCCAAACAAATTCTGACCCATCAATGGATTCAGTTGCTCGTTCACTAACTCTAACCCAAAGTCCTTCATGCATGAAAATTATATTGGAAAATGAAAACAAATTTGATTACATTCTAATGTCATATCATGTCTTCAAAAGGGAAGATTGGATAAAATTTAATTCGCTCATTCAAATGACCTTCATGAAGCGCAAATCACTTGTTCCAAAGGATGAACTTCCGACCAAGCTCCAATGTGGGATTTGCTACAAGAGTGGTAGGGACATTAGAATGAAAGAGTGGCTTGAAGAGCTCCATGCAGCTGGTAAACAGGATTTCAGAAATATATATATTGGTATCTCACTAATCTCATTTTTTCATAGGCTTAGATCTGTTTTCACCAATATCTGAGGAGCCGTTAATCTATGAGTCAATTTGGAATATGTCATTATTTCAAAGTGACATGTCCATACTGGCAGGTTTACCCAAGAGGCTCCATGCACTGTATCTATTGGTGCACAATCTTGTTCAACCAAGTCAACATCAAAAGCAGCAAGTCGCCAACATTTTGTTTGAAGCCATTGCACTTTATATGGATGATCAGAACCCTCCGGTTACATTCAATATTTCTGATTCAGCTTCCAGTGATTCTTTGTCTGTGGAAATTAGTGCTATGCAATATTTAGGCTCCTGTTTGAGTGTCAACAAGGTTCAACTAGTTCCAAAAAGCAATGAAAGTCAAGAAGGTACTACTATCACATCAAAGGGAATTTTTACACCAACTTTGACTGGCTTGGTCAATAATATCCTCCAGCTGATGATTGCATTTAATTGGGTGCAGGCGCATACTAAGGTTGATTCCAAAACTACTCAGAAAATTGGAAAGCAATTGGTCAAGAGAGGAGTGGATCCTTTGCAAGCATTGGTGACCATTCAAGATCAGATGAAGGCTGGAAGGCCATGCTACAATCTGATTGCAGCATTCTTTACAGGGGGTGTACGTGGACTTCTGGTGTGCTCAGCTGATTACCACATTAGTTCAGCGAAAGGGACCCTTCAGCTTCTGGAAATTACATCAATGCTCAAGAGAAAAGAATCCTTGTCAGATGAAGATATTTGGAAGCGCACAAACAAGTATATATATGAAATCCTTCATGAAAGCTTTTTCTCAAATCCTTCATCTTCACCAATTTGCCCAAGCAAATACCGCCTTGCAGAATATTTAGCATTGGATTTTAGTGAGGCATGGCAAAAAAAACACCCTTTGGAGTCTAATTTAATCATGAACTTACCTAAAATGGTTGGTATTGACAAAGAAATTCAAAAGGTGTAGTAGCGTGTGCGTGTGTCATATTACTTATTATTACCTGTGACCTGTGATTCATCACTATTGGGTGCAGGATACACTTACTGTGCGGAGTCATGACTTCAAACAGCTTTGTGCCAAGCTGCTTATAAGATTATCCAGTGTGCTTTTGTCACCTGAGTGCAAAAAAAGTCATGGGTAACAAGTTGATGCCACAAGTATCACAATAGAGAATAATTGTGCTTATGGGAATTTAGCGCCAAAAGATGAAGGTATGAGAGAAGTGATGCCAGGGACCTTCTGAGGGGCTTAAACCCACAGAGCCTACCTGTTCCACCAAGGAAGAATGAGTTGGATTTGGTTTGCCAAAGCTATTGTCACCAACCACCCAGATTCACAACCCAGGTGCCCCCAGGTGAGTCTGGCCAGCGCCCAGGATCAAACATGCCACCTCTAAACCAGTTTGAGAGGCAGATGCTCTAACCATTAGGTCATTCACATCAAATTGATTTTAGTTGGTCCTTTCAAAGCAAAATAACCCCCCCCACAGACCTTTTTTCATTTTTAATTTAATCACTCAAACCTAACCTTTTCAAAATTAATAAAATATTTTTCTTAAATATAAAATAATCCTCTCAACCAAAAACTTGTAATCAATACACTGAAGTAAGTTTTTTTTGTTAATTTTCAATTTAACAATATTTTCTTTTTATTTTATTGTTTTTTTTAAGAAAAAAACATTTTTCTTTTTTTTTTAAAATTTTATTTTTTAATATTTAAAGGGTATTGGTAAAAACATGTAAGAGCTTACGTGTTTTTACTAAAAACTTACGTGTTTTTACCATCAATTGGTAAAAACACGTAATTTTATGGTAAAAACACGTAAGGGATGGTTTTTAAATGAAATATGGCTATTTATGGCATTTATAATGCCATTAATGCCATTTGTGGCATTAAAAATTCTATTTATGGCATTAACAGTGCCATTAATGGCATTATCAATGAAATATTTCTGATGCCATTAATTCCATTAATGGCATTAACAATGCCATTAATGGCATTAACAGTGCCATAAGTGGCATTAGCAGTGTCATAAAGGGCATTAACAGTGTCATAAATGGCATTAACTGTGACATTAATGGCATTATCAATGAAATATCATTGATGCCATTAATGCCATTTGTGGCATCAAAAATGCAACATTTCTGATGCCATTAATGCCATAAATGGCATTAATAATGCCACATTAACAATGCCATTAATGGCATTACTAATTCCATGAATGGCATTATCAATTCAATAAATGGCATAATGCCATTTATGTAACACCATAAATGGCATTGTTAATTCCATTTATGTAATGCCACAAATGGAATTTTTGATTCCATAAATGGCATTTTTGATGCCATTTATGTTATAGTTAAGGCCATTAATTCCATTTTTAAGGCCAATGTTAAGGCCATTAATGCCATTTTTAAGGCCATTTATGGCATTTTTAAATGCATAAATGGCATTGTCAAGGCCATTAAATTCAATTTATGGCATTGCTTTAATGCCATTTATGCCGATTTTCTGGCCATAAATGGCATCTGTATGTCATTCTTGATGCCATTTATGGCATTATTATGTCATTAGTGATGCCATTTATGGCACTTTTGATGTGATAAATGGCACTGTTAATGCCAAAAATCAAACTTTAACCTCCACCCATCATAAATTACATTTTGAATTCAATTTATGTCATAAATGGCATTTTCAATTTAATTAAAAACATGAACAAAAAAACATCAAAAAACATGGACTTTTTGGGCCTACAAATGTTCTTTCAAAAAAATACCAAAATGTTGGGCTTCTGGTTTATTATTCTCAACATTCTCACCTTCATTTTAAAAAAAAATTATTCAAATCCATAAGTGGGAACATTTTTAATGAATTTTTTCAAAAAAAAGGGCCATTTTACCAAATTGCCCAAAATAGAAAAATTGGGCAAAAAAAAAAAATTTGAAAAAATTTGGGGACCTTCACATCCCATGTCGGAAAAAATATGGCAAAAAAAAATGTTAAAAATGCTCAAAAATGAGCCTGAGGAATTTTTATAAAAAAATTAGGTTACTTACGTGTTTTTACCATAAAATTACGTGTTTTGGCCATAATTTGGTAAAAACACGTAAGGGCTTACGTGTTTTTACTAAAAGCTTACGTGTGTTTACCAACACCCTATTTAAATTATATTTCATATATTTTCATTTATTTTGATTGCTGGGGCTCTTACAGCCCCAGCGATCAAAACATATTAAAAAAAACCTTTTTTTAATATTTAAATTATATTTCATATATTTTTATTTATTTTGATTGCTGGGGCTCTTACAGCCCCAGAAATCCAAAAATATTAAAAAAAAAACATTTTTTTTTTAAAATTTTATTTGTTAATATTTGAATTTTATTTAATTTTTTTTTGATTTAATTTGATCGATCAAAAAAAAAATAAAAATAAAAACATTTTTATTATTTTTTGAAATTTTATTTATATTTTATTTTTTTTATTTGAAATGCTTGCTGGGGCTGGAAGAGCCCCAGCGATCAAAAAAAAATAAAAATAAAACACTTTTTTTTTATTTTTTGAAATATTATTTAAATTTTATTTCATTTTAATTTAAATTGCTCACTGGAGCCCCAGCAATCAAAAAAAAACATTTTTTTCTTATTTTTTAATATTTAATTTTAATTTTAATTTTTTTTTGTTTAAATTGCTCACTGGGGCTCTTACAGCCCCAGCGATCAAAAAAAAATAAAAAAAAACATTTTTTTTTAATTTTTAATATTTAATTTTAATTTTAATTTTTTTGATTTAAATTGCTCGCTGGGGCTGTAAGAGCCCCAGTGATCAAAAAAAAATCAAAAAAAAAGCAATATTTAAATTTTATTTTTTTTGGGGCTGTAAGAGCCCCAGCCATCAATAAAAAATGAAAAAAAAACATTTTTTTTTTATTTTTTAATATTTAATTTTGTATTTTTATTTTTTTATTTAATTTGAAAAAAAATCTTTTAATTTTTTTTTTAAATTTTATTTAAATTTTATTTTTTTTTATTCAAATTGGTCACTCCCAGCGATCAAAAAAAGATTAAAAAAAAAGATTTTTTTTTTATTTTTATTTTTTATTTAAGTTGCTTTCTGGGGCTCTTACAGCCCCAGCAATCCAAAAAAAAAAATCTTTTTTTTTATTTTTTAATATTTAATTTTTTTATTTAATTTGATTACAATCAAAAAATTCTAAAAAAAAAATCTTTTTTTTTTTGTTTAAAATATTATTTAAAAGAAAAATCATTTTTTTTACTTCTTAATTATTTTTTTCAATAATTTAAGCTGCAGCAACAATGATTTTTTTTAAAAATAAATATTTTTGATTTTTATTTTATCATTATTTTTTTGATTTAATTTCCAAAAAAATATTTTTGGTTTTTTTTTTGTTGAATTTTATTTTTTTGGTTGTTTTGGTGTTAATTCAACCGTAAACTCTGATTTTTTTAAAATAAAAAATTTAAATTTATATTTACTAATTTTTTTTCAATTTCGTTACAACAATTATTTTTTAAAAATAAACTTATTTGTTTTTTTTATTAAAATTCAAGCAACCATGATTTTTATTGACTTATTTTACTTTTTTTTTAATAAAAATCATTCTAGGGGAAAGCCTCACCTGTCGTTTCTTGCTTTTTCACCAATCATGAATCAACAGTCACCATACCAACTCATTGAGCTCCCAAAATGTATGGAGTCACTTAATGATGAAGAAAAACATTTCATGGGAAGGACTATTTCACCAGTTGTAAATGGTTTTTCTTCATCAATTAGTGACTCAATGCATCCAAAAACCCTTCGAAACTCAAGCTTACACAGCACAAATGGAAAGGATGAGTCTTTTTTGCATTCTGAGGATCATTCCATGGGAAGGACTATTTCACCAGCTGTGAATGATTCCCCCTTATCCAAAAATGACTCATCTCTAAATAAGAAATCTAATCATTCGCATAGAAGATTTCAAATTGCACAAAAATTACTCACCCAAATTTTGGACCATGCATCAAGAAGCAGAGGCAAATTCAGTACAGTTCCAGTTAAGCCCAAGCAAAATAGAATAAATAAGCTTTTATTACCTTCCATAAATGAAACACCAAATCCTTCTATTGTTTTCAATTCAAAAAATCACAAGCCCCTCTTCATTTATCACTTGCATCCATTTCATATTCCTTCTCCAACTTTCACTTCATTAAATCAATTAATAATATCACTTTACAAATTAGCCCAAAATCATCCTCATATTAAATCCAATAGTGATCTCATTGATGGCCATATGAAAGGAGTTGGATTTCGCTGTGGAAGTGATAGTGGTAAATCCTTAGGTGAGTCTTTAGAAAATTATATTCAAGTTTTTTGTTAATTTTATTCTCCTTTTACTAGGTGTTTATGCCAGGAAGACCACAATGAATCCAGAAGTATTAGACGCAGATAATGAAGAATGGATGACCCTTTCTTGGTTTGAAAATTTTGTTTCCTCCCGCATCAAGATTCTTTCTATGTCTGCTGCCCGTGAGAATAATGAAATCATGCAAGAAGCCCAGCTATCTGAATGGCATGAAGGTGAATGGAATCCAATGTTCCACCAAAAATTATGGTCTTTCTCCAATGTGATCATAACAACAAATGGTTTTCATAATTGTGTTCATAGAGATGAGAAGGACAAGAATACTTGGACTTATGATTTGTTCACATTCTTTGACAAATCAGGCATAAAACCAATTCCATCTCCCATCCTCTCCTGTGGCTATGGCCTCTCATTTCCTGAATACTCCACACTTTTGGATTTTTCTCGCAAACAAGGTATTATTGAGCTTCTCTGGAAAACTTCAACCACTTTTCACCAGACCACTCAGCCACCTCCTATTTTTGATGAACTTCCTACCATAACTCACTTTGGATGTTCTTTCCAAATCAACTCCAAGCTATATTCAAGAGCTAAAAGCCTTATATGTATGGATCCAATAACCCAAGAAGAGAAAACATATGGACGTCAAGAAAGGATTCAAAATGAAAAGCAAAGACATCAACCAAAAAAAATGAAGCTTTCAAATATATAAATTTCTTGTAATTTACCATTTCTTTTGATGTAGCTTTTCAACCTTAGACTAGGATACTTATGCATGAAATGGGATGGTTGATGCAAACTTGAGTACATATTTTCCTTTGTTGACTTTCTTGAAATATATGTCCTTAAGTATCCTTAGGAATTTGCTTCATGTATTCTGTTTGAAGTCAGGACTTTGAATAGAAAGATTTTTCTCATTCAGAGCTTGATACAATTATATTTACATATCCAAGAATAAATTTCCTTGCCTTTCTAAATTGAGCTGTTTTTTCCAAACAATCTTTTATTGAACCTTGCGTGTTTCTATTTATAATACAAATAGTAACTGCAAACCACAAGCTGGCCTGATTAGTATCAAAATAACTTTAGTATATATTCTTGCTCTCCAGTTCATTGCATTTACCATTCATTCCTGTCAAGATCAAACTGAATCTTTTTTAGAAATATGGATTCTTCCAAGCCTTATTGCCTTGGGATATTGAAAACCCATGTACGCCTCACTAATCCCATTCAGAAACCTTTTCTTCCGGATGATTAGATTTTCTTATGTCATACAAGTCAAAATTTATTCTTGTATACACGACATCAAAGAGAAGCTTTGGGTAGCCTTCCTCTGGATGTCAGCTCTGCACTTGTACCATTATTGGGTGACCCCAATTTCTTTATATCCTGTGGTCCTTCTGGCATGTGGCACACCAATCTAGAGAAAAACCCCAACCAGAAAGTATTCATTAAAAGCTTTCTCAAGTTTAACCTTTACAACAAGATAAGCATCACTATTCCAATAGTAATGTTTATTTTTTTGTTTTCCTCAGCAAGCATTGATATATTTGACCTCATTAGACAGAATTCAATATTAATTCACCAACCAGCCACATACAACAGCTCTGGACATTGTGGGTGTTCACTTATCTCACACCTGGAGCCCCAGCCTGTTATCTCTTCTCAGAATGTATTGTTGTCACCTGAGCTGCACTCACAGCTCCTAAAGATTCCAAGTGGGAATGACCTTCCACAAATCGAATCCGTAATACCTGTCAGCCTGTGACTCAAAACCAGAGCACAAGCATGACAGCCAAAATACCATAAACCAATGGTATAGCCAAAATACCACCAAAACATGGAGCTGAGCCAAATTAGCTCAAAAGGTATCAGAAGAAAGAGTAAACTCACCTCTTTCTGAAAATATAGGTCCCATCACCATAGGACAAGAAATAACAAAGTTATTCCTGCTCAAAGTTATTGCTGAGCATAAACCTTAATTTTCACCTCTCATCTAAAATCTAGAAGGAGAGGCTTAACCCCATCAAATGGGTATTCAAAATGAAGCTCTAAGCCAGGGCTATCTAATGGTGCTAGCCAAACTGAGCTAGCACCAGTATTACTTGAGTTATGGTCAAATTCAGACCAAATAAGGGTGAACAAAACATTCACCTCTCATCTAACTTTTACAGTTTTAGTGTGAGATACCTAAAGTGGGGTCTTTTTGGAAAGAGCACAATCAGGGCTATCTGATGGTGCCATCCATTTCCTCATAGCTCAACTACAACAGAAGTTATTGGCCAAACAAGCTTAATACAGCTTTTGCCCAGACCACGCCAATGTACAAAAATACTTGTACATGGGATAACTTTGTCATATTTAATGATAACCATGTCAAGTTGGGTACCATTGTGTAGGGCTCATACAGAGCTATTCAATGAACCAACCTTGAGCTTGATATCTCAAAAGGTGACAGAGTTATGACCATTTTAAGGTCAAAATCCCACCTGCTGTCAGATACAGCCTTACCATGGGATAATATCCCATAACCATGAATATGAGGTGTCAAATAGACCAAGAAGCATATTTTTACTTCAATACCTCATATGTCAGTCAATACTGGGGTCCCATACAGTTTCTGTACAGCATTCTACACGTCATACACGTCAGAATCAGGCTGTGAGGTCCCCAGATGAAAATTTTCACCCTGTATTGGTGAAAACTGCCCAGATGTGGTTTCAAAACCACATCTGAGCCCAATAAAGGGTATACAGGCTGTTTGCAAACCACAAGCCTGTCATAGAGAGTGAAAAATCTTCACTTCCTCTACGTGGAAAGGTCTAGCAGCCTTTCCACCTCAATTTTAGGATAAAAGGAGGGCTTTTCACAGCCAAAAGCCTTTCCTCATCCTGCTCTTGAATACCCTACGTAGTAAACTGTCAAAAGCAGTTTTACTCTTGGGTAATAAACAGGTATAATTATATATTTAATTATTGTAACTCTTATTATAGTAACTCAACTGGTAAGATTGCACCCTGGGTTCTCAATAGCGCTCACCACCACTATTTTCTAATAGTAGAACCCTTTGAATATATTATAAATCATCTTTAACATCAAAAACTCTTATTTTTAATCAATTTTCTACGTGTCACAGTCATAATTCTAGTTGTAAATACTCTTATTACCATTTCAATATAGACTCAGCCTGACATTTTGGGGGCCTGGCCGTGTTTTAAATCTCTTATTGGACCTTATAAGTAAGTCTTTTCTCTCTTTATGACTTATTAACCAAGTGTTTTATCTTTTTTTAGGCGTAATTTCTTTATTTGAATATATATTTTATATATATTTATCCTTTTTTATATATACTCATATTATAAGAGTATTAATCACGTGGCTAATACCCACTGAATTTATATATTTTTGGCGTGTTTGGTATATAAAAACACATAAGCCATCAATAAAGTCCTGTATTCTTGACTGAATAAGGACACCTCTGACTGAAAAACCATCAGTTGAGGCGTGGAATAAGTGTATTGTTAACTCAATAACACTTATACAAAACCACTTGTACAGAATACACTTGAAAACCACAAGTGTATCTGTGGGATACTGGCACACAAACAGTGTGACAGGGTACCAAAAGCTGTAATTCTGACGTGAAATTGTTGATTCAATTACACTGTCATTATACAGGGCACATTGTAGTAACATACAAGCCAAGAGGCCAATCTTAGACGTGCAAAACCAGCATTTTTAAGAAGTCTAAACTGACATAAGTCCTCCCTTTTCTGCCTTGATTTCAGTGGAAGAAAATTACATCCCACTTGAGACCCAGTCACACCCTCAGAACCAGAGGGCAGCAAGGCAAAAGGAAAGAGGCACAGTGAAGGTCTCATCACAGCCAAGAAGTGGACACCAATAGCCACCCAGAGAAGTAGAAAACCACGAAACTCTGCATCCATACAAGGTAAACCAACCTTAGCCACTTGTACAGGAAAAATTACAATTATTAACCCAGTTGTAACTTCCAAAGGCAAACTGCCCAAGTCAGCAGACAGTAAATTTGTACAAGGCACAGTCAAAGGTAAATACCCAAAGAACATAAAGTTTTTGACTGCTTGCAAACACTGATATGTCCCCTGTATATCTCAGAGACCTTGGCTTCCAAAGGAACCAGCCAGAGGATAGAGGAGGATTGTCCAGAACCAGAAGACCTGAAAGAGGACACCCTGGACACAGTGGTGGATGGCAAAACAATGAGGGAGATAATATCAACCTTGCCATTCACACTCCAATTCAACAGAAACCTCAAACCAGAGGACTGGAAGGATATAGATCAAGTTCTTCAGATCCACCAACTCCTCAAAGATTTCTTTCAATGGAGCATGGACAACAAGAGGTTCAACCTAGCAACTCACTGGGCAGAACTGGGATCAATGTGCCAGAAGATCTGTCTCAAAGAGATATACTTCAAAGACCTTATGGTAATCACCAAGGGTTGGAATCCTACCAGGCAGCACAGACTCCTGGAGGCAAGGGCACAGAGGATAAGGGAGAATCAAGCCACTATCCTAGCTATAGAAGAACAGTTGGCCCAGACAGGGCCTACTCAGATTCCTTCAGGTTCACAAGGAGCAGGCCAAATCAACCCTCCAGTGGCTTCACACCATTCAGACACCAGCAGATCAGTGGCCAAGAGTCACCATTCTTCACAATTCCAGGAAGTTTCCAGGAGAAGACAAGGAAACAAGGGCAAGAACAAAACCTCCTTCAACCAGAGGAGGAAAGAGTCAGACCCCATGATCCAGAAGCTGTTGTATTTGGTAAAGGAAGTACACAAGAACCAGAAGTAGTTGTAAACCACTCTAGAATCAGTAGTCCTAGTAATAGAAACATTACCCCCACTCAGACTGAAAATAACATTGTCACATCTGAGAGTAACATCAACAGTGATACACTGTGGTTACAAGTGTCCCAATATGCTGAACAATCTGCAAAGCAATTTGCAGAAATTAAAGCTAGCCAAGAGAGGATGAGACAAACTCAAGCCTCCTTGGAACAAATAGTTAAGAATCTTCAAGAAGGATATGCTCAACTGAGCAAAGCCTCTGAAGAATCCAACAAAAGACTGAACCAAGTCTTTGAAGAACAACACCACAGCACAAGGGACAGGGAGTGTCTGGATCAAGACATTAACAAATTGTTTAATGCCTACCATAGCTTAAAGCCCCAACCACAAGGCCAAGCTATGGAGAATCCATATCAACCAGATGACATCAAACCAGATGCCATGTTGTTGAATAAGGCAAGATCTCCATCACAATACCAGGATGGAGATGGCATGTCTTATTCAGAGAAAGAAGCTTTGAAACAGATTCCTGAGGCCTCAAACTGGCCCAAATTCTCTGGATCAGGAGAATATGATCATATGGAACTCATAGATTATATTGATGGACTCTTCATTGATGTACCAAGCATACCAGACTACTGGATTACTGCTAGATTGAATACTGCATTTAAAGGTCATGCAAGTATATGGTATACAGAAATGAAAGAAATCCATGGCAGAAGGAACTGGCCATGGTGGAAGAGTCAAATAATCCAAAAGTACAGTAATGGAACTTGGATATGGCAAAAGACCATGTCATTTGAAAATGACAAATACTCTGCGGACAAAGATCCATATGAGTGGTGTCTCAGACAGTCTAAAAGACTTAAAGCCATTGATCCTCAGATGAACATCCAGATGAGGAATCACAAACTTCTGACACAACTGCCAGGAGAATTAGAGCATGCAGTGAAATGCAGATGCAACCAAAATTGCACTCTAGATGACATAGCCAATACCTTACAAGACATAAGGAAAAGGACTAATATAGGGAAATTCACCCCATATAGAAGCAGTAGTTTCAAAGAGAAACAACCTTTCAGGGTAGAGTTTAAAGACAAACCCAGAGAAAGAGTGGCAGAAGTGGCAAAGAAGAAGAATTCTTGTCACAATTGTGGTTCAACAGACCACTATGCCAACAACTATCCAAAAGAAAAGAAAAAAGTCTATGCTATAGAAAAAGTCCCTGAAGAAGAACCTCCAACAGAGGATTCTGAATCAGACTCTATGGGAGATGCCATCAGAGAACCATCTGATGATGATCAAGACCCAAGAGAGGAATTTCTAGTGGAATACCAAGAGGAAACCCCATTGGAAATCCAGGATATACAGTTGGAAGCAGGCATGCCACAGGACACTGCCAACAAGAACTTGTGCAAACACACACAAGATGCACAAACATTCCTGGTTACACCAACCAAAGGAATGGCATATATACATGGAACAGCCACAAAAATGACTGTATGTATTGACAATGCTCAGCACCCACTGATCATTGACAGTGGAGCACATCGCTCCATAGTGGCCAGAAATTATCTGGATAACCACTTCCCAAACTGGGAAAAGCAGCTCTTGCCCACTAAGGCAAGGGACTTCAAAAGTGCATCAGGGAAGATGACTTCCATTGGGACAATTATCAAAGAGATAATTATACCCCACAGGAAGGGTAATATCAGACTCAACCCAGAGTTTGTAGTGCTTGAAGATGCCCACATCCAAGGGTTTTTACTGGGAACAGATTACCAGAGGATGTATGGCATAGATATTTACAACAGTAAAAACAGGCACATTACCATTGGTACCAACAAGGAAAAGAAATTTTCACTTGATATATACCACATATCTTCACAGGACCCACTAGAAGAACTCTTGAAGGAATTCAGGGAGGGACAGTTTAGCACTACCCTCACCAGTAAACAAAAACTAAGTTTACTGAAGATGCTGAGGAAGAACAGACCAGCATTTGCCATTGGTGAAGAGCCACTAGGCAAGATTAAAGGCCATGATATAGAACTATATCTGGATGTGGAAAGACCTTATCCACCCATGCTGAAGAGACCTCCTTATCCAGCAAGTCTGGAAACCAGGAAAGAAATTGAAAAACACATCAATGAACTCCTGGACATGGATGTCATCAGGAAGATTGGACATAATGAAATAGTGGAAATCACCACTCCTGTCCTAATCACCTGGCATTATGGCAAGTCTAGATTGTGTAAAGACTTCAGAGCCCTGAATAACTACACAAAAGCAGACAGGTATCCTATACCAAGGATACCTCATGCCCTGGATAAGCTGGTCAAAGCTAAATACATAACCAAGATGGATTGTATGAAGGGCTTCCACCAAAATGGAGTTAAACCAAACTCCATGAAGTTGCTCAGAATAATATGCCATATGGGCATATATGAGTACACCAGGATGCCATTTGGCATCAAGAATGCACCAGCCCACTTCCAAAGGATGATGGACACCATATTTCAAGAAGAAATAATGGAAGGCTGGATGGTAGTATATATTGATGATATCATTATATACTCAGAGACATGGGAAGACCATGTACAATACATAGACAGAGTGCTAAGTAAATGTACACCCATCAATCTGAAAATTTCACTTAAAAAGTGTAACTTTGGCCAACAAGAGCTACTAGCTCTAGGACACAAAGTCTCAGGACTTAGTCTAGCAATTGACCAGAACAAAGTAGCAGCAGTACTGCAAAAGCCAGTACCAAAGAACATCAAAGAGATGCAATCTTTCCTTGGATTTGCTAGCTACTATAGAAACCACATCAAGAGCTTTGCCCACATAACTAGTAGTTTATACAAGTTATGCTCAAAGGATGTAGTTTTTGAAATAACCAAGGAAAGGAGGGATGCATATGAGAGGATCAAATATGAACTCACAAATGCACCTGTGATGATCTTGCCTGACTTTGAACTACCATTCAAGTTATATATAGATGCAGCATGCAGCCAAGGCTTGGGAGCAGCCCTTCACCAAAGACAAATTGTGGATGGTGAACCAAGAGAAGGTGTAATATGTTACATCTCTAGGCAACTGAAAGATTCAGAGGCCAGGTATGGGGCCACCCAGACTGAATGTCTATGTCTAGTCTGGGCTCTAGAAAAACTCCATTATTATTTGGAGGGTGCAGTCTTTGAAGTCTACACAGACTGCACAGCCTTGAAGTCTTTACTAAACATGAAGACTACTAATAGACACATGATGAGATGGCAAATAGCCATCCAGGAGTATAGAGGGAACATGACCATCATATACAAAGAAGGTAAAAGCCATACCAATGCAGATGGCCTTAGCAGATGGCCACTGGATAATGTCAAAAGCAATCCAGCTTATGGCCCTGAAGTTGCTGCAAAAATTCCTATCCATTTTATGGAAATAAATAGGAAGAAGAACTTCAGATTCTCTGAATGGGCACCAGGGAGTGGTACCCTTGACAGTGGAAACACTGATGCAGAAGGGACAGAAACCCCCATACTGGGAATAAGTTCCTCAGAACTGCACAATGAATTTTTCAATGCAGTACTGAAATCATATGCTAAACACAAACAGTGTAGCATACTACTCCAACTCCTTCAACAAAAATACAGGAGCCCAGAACTGGAAACCCAGCTGGAGGAACCCTGGTTGAGGGCCTATAAGGACAATAAATTCTTCCTTATAGATGGCCTGATTTATCACAGAGACAAGCACACCAGTGCACTCACAGTGATAGACAGAGACCACATCTCTTTAATCCTGCAGGAATGCCATGACTGCCCCTACATGGGACACATGAGTGAAGACAGGACTAAAGAGAGGGTAGCAAGCACAGCTTGGTGGCCCAAGTGGGAGCAAGAGTTGAGTGAATACATCAACACTTGTGAAAGATGCCAAAAGGCAAATAGAAAGCATGGGAAGAAATATGGGTTGCTTCAACACATAGAAGAACCCAAACACCCATGGGAAACCATCAACATGGGCTGGGTCACAGGACTTGTCCCAGGAGGCAAAGAAAACTACAATGCCTGCTTAATCATAGTTGATAGGTTCAGCAAGAGCATGAGATGTCTACCATGCCATAAAGAGGACACAGCCATGGACACTGCTCTGTTATTTTGGAATAACATCATATCCACCTGTGGAGTCCCTAAGATCATAATCAGTGACAGGGACCCAAAATTCACATCTGAATTTTGGACCAATTTATATGACATGCTTGGCACCAAGCTTGCTTTTTCCACAGCTTACCATCCACAAACAGATGGCCTAGCTGAGAGGATGATCCAAACAATGGAGGACATCCTCAGGAGGTTCTGTGCCTATGGCATGGAATACAAGGACCATGAGGGATACACCCATGATTGGGTCACCCTCTTACCAGCAGTCCAACTGGCTTATAATACAAGCCAGCACTCTACCACAGGAAAAACACCTGCACTGGTAGAGAAAGGGTGGAATCCCCTGTTACCTGTGGATCACTTGAAGAAAAATCTTCTGACCATCCACCCCACAGCCAAAGACTTCCATGATATGTGGAAGAAAGCCTGTGATACTGCTGCCAAATGCATAGCTGAGGCCAAAGAGTATAACAAGCAGAGGTGGGACAAATCACATATGGAACCTGACTTCAAGGAAGGGGACCAGGTGTTAGTGTCTACACTAAACTTTAACAATCTCAAAGGACCCAAGAAGATGAGAGACTCATTTGTAGGGCCCTTCACTATCATTAAGTTGATAGGGAAGAATGCAGTAGAGGTCAAATTCACTGAGGAGTTTTCTAGGAAACACCCAGTCTTTCCAGTAAGCCTGGTCAAACCATACTTCCAAACAGAGGAGGATAAATTCCCCTCCAGGAAGAAAAACATCACTCCACCAGAAATAGTGGAAGTAGAAGACTCTCCTGGACCTGTGAGTAAAATCATCAGGGCCAGAAAAATCAGACTTAATGGGAAGGATCAGAGACAATATCTAGTTAGATTCAAGAACCAGACAGCTGACAAAGACAAATGGTTGGCAGAAGATGCCATACCAGATGGGAACCTTCATCTAAGGAGATTCAGAGCCTCTAGGAGGACTGAACAGTCTCATCAATGATGAGCCTTTTTTAGAGGGAGGGTATGTCAGCCTGTGACTCAAAACCAGAGCACAAGCATGACAGCCAAAATACCACCAAAACATGGAGCTGAGCCAAATTAGCCCAAAAGGTATCAGAGGAAAGAGGAAACTCACCTCTTTCTGAAAATATAAGTCCCATCACCATGGGACAAGAAATAACAAAGTTATTCCTGCTCAAAGTTATTGCTGAGCATAAACCTTAATTTTCACCTCTCATCTAAAATCTATAAGGAGAGGCTTAACCCCATCAAATGGGTATTCAGAATGAAGCTCTAAGCCAGGGCTATCTAATGGTGCTAGCCAAACTGAGCTAGCACCAGTATTACTTTAGTTATGGTCAAATTCAGACCAAATAAGGGTGAACAAAACATTCACCTCTCATCTAACTTTTAAAGTTTTAGTGTGAGATACCTAAAGTGGGTTTTTTTTGGGAAGAGCACAATCAGGGCTATCTGATGGTGCAATCTATTTCCTCATAGCTCAACTACAACAGAAGTTATTGGCCAAACAAGCTTAATACAGCTTTTGCCCAGACCACGCCAATGTACAAAAATACTTGTACATGGGATAACTTTGTCATATTTAATGATAACCATGTCAAGTTGGGTACCATTGTGTAGAGCCCATACAGAGCTATTCAATGAACCAACTATGAGCTTGATATCTCAAAACGTGACAGAGTTATGACCATTTTAAGGTCAAAATCCCACCTGCTGTCAGATACAGCCTTACCATGGGATAATATCCCATAACCATGAATATGAGGTGTCAAATAGACCAAGAAGCATGTTTTTACTTCAATACCTCATATTTCAGTCAATACTGGGGTCCTATACAGTTTCTGTACAGCATTCTACGCGTCATACACGTCAGAATCAGGCTGTGAGGTCCCCAGATGAAAATTTTCACCCTGTATTGGTGAAAACTGCCCAGATGTGGTTTCAAAACCACATCTGAGCCCAATAAAGGGTATACAGGCTGTTTGCAAACCACAAGCCTGTCATAGAGAGTGAAAAATCTTCACTTCCTCTACGTGGAAAGGTCTAGCAGCCTTTCCACCTCAATTTTAGGATAAAAGGAGGGCTTTTCACAGCCAAAAGCCTTTCCTCATCCTGCTTTTGAATACCCTACGTAGTAAACTGTCAAAAACAGTTTTACTCTTGGGTAATAAACAGGTATAATTATATATTTAATTATTGTAACTCTTATTATAGTAACTCAACTGGTAAGATTGCACCCTGGGTTCTCAATAGCGCTCACCACCACTGTTTTCCAATAGTAGAACCCTTTGCATATATTATAAATCATCTTTAAAATCAAAAACTCTTATTTTTAATCAATTCTCCACGTGTCACAGTCATAATTCTAGCTGTAAATACTCTTATTACCACTTCAATATAGACTCAGCCTGACAATACCATTCCTAAAATCATCACTCAAGTCTCATCAAAAGCAAGGATTAGCATTTCTCCTAAATAGAGAAGCCCCAAATGGAAAATTGGCAAACTCTCTGTGGTTAAGTAAACCATCATCCTCATCTGCAAGAATGAATTTGATACATAGAATCACAAAGAAGCAAGTAAATAACCTCGAAGACACCTTCAGCCATACTCCCTTGGGCTGTCTGCTTGCGGATGACATGGGACTAGGGAAATCAATTCAGTGCATATCACTCATATGTATGACTCTTGAAGATTCCAGAAGAGATATTCCACCATCCATTCACTTTATTAATAAAAAACAAAAACACTCCACACTCATAATATGCTTACCTCGTTTCATAAAGAGTTGGGAAAATGAATTAAAATTACATACAGACATATCCCGACTAAAGATTGTCACCTATCATGGGAAGAAAAGAAAGGAGATTGGACTGAAAAAATGGTCTGAAGCTGATATTGTAATATCCAGCTATCATTTGTTAGCTCATGAGTTTGGTAAGCCTAATAATATAGAAAAATCTTGGATTTACCATAGTGAATGGTACCGAGTTGTCTTAGATGAGGCCCAGTGAGTTTTTCAAATTATTATTTATAAATTGCGGAATTCTGATGAATGATATATAAATTAAATTGACATACCTAGTCAGATAAGAAGTCAGGAGTCAACTTTCTTCAAAGCAATTGAGGCAATACAAACATCCAGACGCATTTTCCTGACAGGAGCCCCTATTCAAAACAGTATAAATGACTTAATGAGCCTAATCACCTTCATTACAGCACCTCAAAGTGAAAAACAAGAGAATTGGGTACCAAATATATTGGAAGAGCTCAAAAAAGGAAATTATAGCCCCCTTCAGTTATGCCTGAGGCATCTTTGTCTACAAAGAAACAAGGACCGCATTTTAAATGATCTACCTGAAATTAATCATGATTATATCCATGAACCTCTCTCAGATTGGACGTTAGATAGATATAATGATATTTACAAAGAGTTCATATCATCATCTAATCAAGGCCCAGAAATGTTCTTCAAGTATATAAACAAGCTTCGCCTTTGTTGCAATCATCACTTGCTTAGTGAAATTATATATGACATTGAAGGTATAATCTCACCATATGGGACAAAGATAGAAGGGGGTTTTTTTAATAGTACCATAACAGAACATGTTGATGTCAAAACATGTCGACAAAGCACTAAAATTCAGAGGCTCCTGAAAAATCTTTTATCACGCCGAAACATTAAAAATTCAACCCCAAAATCAGTGATTTTTTCACAGTTTACAACATTTCTTGATTTGTAAGTTGGGTTATTTCCCTTATTTTGTCTATTAAACTTCTGCTTTGTACCTCTCCTTTGATAATTATGAAGCTTTTGATTGACAATTATTTGTGATAAACTGGTAAGATTGGAATTGTCTTAGAAAACAATAAGATCATTTTTACACGTGTTGACGGAACAATAGGCCAAGCTACACAGGAAGCAGAACTCAAGAAATTCAAGGAAAACAGAAATGTAGGAGTACTTGTGGCTTCAATAGGGGCTGCAGGGGTTGGCCTGAATATAACTTGTGCAGACGTGGTATTTATAATGGTATGAATTATGATTATATGACCATGAGGCAATATTTTAATATAATCTATATATCTCATATATGTCTAGGAGCCTCATTGGAATCCAGCTGCTGAAGATCAAGCTATTGATCGTCTACATTGTATTGGACAAAGGAAAAATGTAATGGAATACCATTTTATATCACCTGATACAGTGGAGATAAACATGCAAAGGGTATGTTAATTCATAAGAAGTTTTATTTAATGAAAAATTTAGAACCACTTATTTTATATTTATGAATTACAGGTACAACAGAGGAAGCGTACTTTGGCAAGGTGTGTACATTTTTAATCATTCAAATCACTGATTGGATTTTATTTTCCTGTCCTTATGGTGGTTATTTTTTCATGTAAGAACAACTTTAGCAAGTACTTTGACATATGCTGAGCTATCAAAACTTTTCTTAGAGACTCATATGAAAATCAAAATTGAAAGTGGGTAACTGTGAAATTATAGTTCTTTTCGATTAAAAAAAATGGGGGTGTGGATTTAGTAATCACTTGGATGCGTGGATTTAGCAAACTACATCCATGAAAGGCGTGAAGGCGTATCTGAATCCACAATCTTATGCATAGGCGTAGGCGTGGAAATATCACTCCCCAAATAATAAGAAGCTGTGAAGACTTAAGTAAAGTTACTCAGCTATTTCTTGAAGATTTTGTTTTTGGTTTATTACAGCTAAAGTTTGATAGGAATAATAATGAATAGTGACTTGTAAAGTCAGTTTATTTTGCTTAATTAAGATTTGAATCGATGGCAATAAGATCTTATTTTATAATTATGACCATTCTTAGTTTAATTTATTGCACAATAGAGTGATTTGAGACAGATATTCAATTTTAAATATAAACAAAACATATATCAAGAAAAGTGAAATTGGAATCTTAGTTAAAAAGGTTTTCAAGTTGAATTTCAAGATTTAGAAACATTAAGGAGTCTTTAATTAGTAATGCATATTATCTATAGTATCTGAGTTAATGGTTCTGGAAGATAAAACTTAATTAGTAGATAGGAAGGTATGGAATTGATTATTATAAAGCCTGAGACAAAGCCATTTTGGTTCCAATTTTTTGGTTATTGAATTTACCTGTTGGTTATTCAAATCAAGAAGTGTTACAGTTGTTTTTCATTTCTTTCAGGTGAGCACAGGAAGGAGATTTAATTTATGATGAAGAGGCTTATATAAATCACTCCTATACCTTGCTTGGAAAATATTTGAATCAAATTAAAAACCAAGGTTTCTTTTACAAGTGGACACACAGTGATTTGAAATAACTTTTTTTAATGATTTTCCTAATAATCACAAATAAAGTCAAATGAATACAATATAAGACCTGAAAACCTTTCAAGGGATTGTTTTTTGTTTTTCTTGGGGATTTGGACTTCATATATCTATCTTATTTTCCTTTTGCATAAAGATAAATTGAAATTTAAAAAAATATAATCATAAACTTCTCTCTTATATTCTTGATAATATTTTACAAGTTTTATTAGGATTTTCTGTTGATTTAATTCTTTAGTTCCTTTTGATAAAGCAACTACTTCATTAGTTTCAGCAGAAGGTACTACTACAGCACCTATAGTATTCAGAAATCAACCTCCTTCTGAAAGTGAATATGGTGTAACTTTTCTTAACAAAGGAGAAAAATCAATTGAAGTTCTTAATATTTGATAGAAGCTACCTGGCAAGCCTAGATATATCCATAAACTGTAATAAAAATATAATTTTTTTATTCAGTTGCAGATCCCAGTAGGGAAGCGAGTAAATGTAAGATGTGTCTATGAAAATGTTGATAATATTACTATTAATCAAGAGTACTATGACTGTTCTTATGAAATATAATAAATAAGCTTATAATGACCCAATTTTTGGATTAATTGATTAATTTATTATTACTTTCACTTGCTATAAACTACTAGTGACTCTAACAGGAAGCAGTAAATGTCTACAAAAATCAATTCCAAGAAGTATTTAATAATAAACCTTCTTATTAAAATAATATAAATTATTTTTATTTAGAATTGTTTTTTCAAAGAATAATTATAAAGATAATTATTGAAGAAAAATATTACTAGGAAAAAACGTCAAGAATAAAGTAAAAAAACTTGCTAATAATCCAATACTACCTTGCAAAGAACTGATACACTGATTTGAGGGATAAATTGTGGATTTAAAAGGTCAATTTCTTTTATAGAAATAATTCAACAATACAATAGTTGAAAAAAATTGGAATTGGTATATTTCTATCATTTTAAATCTTTCTTATTCATTTGGAAAGATTTAAAACACTTAAGAGAAGAATTAACTAATACTTGCTTTTTCATACTAAAGATATGATTGAATAATAAGATGATTTGGAAAAAATAGGAAAAAGGCCTCTTTTAAGTTTATAAAAGCTCACAGAGGAGTGCAATGGAGAAAAATGAGTGAGAATCCATTAATTATTTTTGTATTATTGGTTGAATAACTTGTTGTCACATAAGATTATCATAATTACTTAATTAAGTCATTTTACATGACTACAAACCCATTTATGGTTAAGAAATAAAAGAGTAAAATATTTCAATATTATTTCATTTCAAAAAAAGTTAGGTCCTCAAATTTATCAATGTTATCAGAAATTTAATCACAAATTTCATTTTCTGTGAATTTTTGAAGATTCAGTGTTTCACTTGGAATCATCAAAAATGGTCTGTAAGTAGAACTTTTAATTTGAATTATGAACAGAAATTATTTTTGGTTTTTATAAGGATCATATCATTCTACATTGGTACTGAAATATTAAGAAAGATTAATTGAGAATTGTATTTTTAATGAATTTTTGAAGTTTTTACCTTATTTCTACGTAGAAATGCAAATAGCACACCAATAGCTGGTTTCCTTGAGGTAGATGCATGGATATTAGTCCAAAAAGGGTTTTAATCACTCTTGTCTGTCTTACTAATAGAAAATAGTTAATAACTGACATGTTTAAAGGAGTCAGAGTTTCTCATTACCTCCTTTTCATGTCAAAATAGTAGCTTATTTGCTATTTTCTTCTGATTTAATGGGACTTTAACTTGGTAGATAATTTCCCAAAAGGCTTTAGTACAGTTATTGAGCAATTATAAGCCATTAATCACATATTAAGAGCTATCCACATTTCAGAGGCCTAAGAAGCTGGGTACACTGGCTCTCTTTGATGTCTTTGTTCCCCCTTAGATATTTTCACATCAAAAATAGTAATTGAGGCTTCAAGACTGATATCCACCATGGATTTACCAAGCCTTTATTTAAGAACAGTGTAATATTATGTGGAATAAACAAGCATAACAGTATTCTTAGTGTATATGTAAATTGGGATTTCCCACATTCCCATTATTTTGCTGTGAAATTAAGAAAAACAAAAATTTCAACAATTCCTTCATGTGGTATTGATGATTTGGTGTTGCAATATTTTCTATATTAACACCTTATAGAGTTAGTTTAATATTATTTACTCTATGAAGCTTACCTGGGTCAGTTTTTGTTTAGAATCCAAATCTGGCCAGAAATACATGGATTCATTTACTCACAAAAAAGGTATTCACCTTTCTTTAAGTAAAAATTGATAAATTATGGATATATACATGAATTATGGGGTATTCATAGTTCAGAATTTTTTTCAATATTAATTGTGGCCTATTTGGGTATATATAAGTATACCTCAAGGATCACAGTAACTCCGCCATTTAAGAAAATGGATCTGGATATAAAATAGAGTATGCCCAGAAAGGGAAAGGAAAAAGCTTTAGATGAGCCCCTTGGACCAAATTCCCCAAGTTCAGTCCCTTAAAGGAATATTCTACTTGAATAAGAGGCTTTAATTCCCTTTAAACAATCTTTTCCTTCCTCTGATAGGTCTGGAAGCATGGAAATTTGCCTCTGTAGGGACCTACCAGAACAAATACAAAGTATAGTTCAGAGAAGACAAAGAAAATAACCTGGAGATAACTCAAAGCACCTTCAGGAGACCATAAAATATTAATTTTTGGTTAGAACATTTCTTGGAGAAGAGAAGACCAGAGACCTCTTGGGATGATAGTACCCTCTGGGAGTGAAGGTTTAAGTCAAACAAGTGAATGATTGGCTCAAGAAAAAGAAAGAGGTCTCAAAAGCCCAAAAAGACCAGCTAAAAGAACTCCAGAGCTCAGAAGCACCAGAAGGGTTCAAACTGATGAAAATATACCTCAGAAAACGGGAAACAAGAATGAATTACTCAAAAACAAGAAATTCTTCAATAAAACCTATTAAACAGGCTATGTTATTCCAAAGAGGGAAAGGAAAGCCATGTATACAGTATTTGATATGGCCAAGCCCCCTATTGAGTTTAAAAAAGTTTAGGAAGAGAAGATTGCAAGCCCATCTTCCACCATAATATTAATCAGTTGTATAACGAAATGATTATATTCCATAAGGAGAAAATTAATGCTATACAAAATTTCTATAGTTCTTTCAAAATTGAAATTGAATGACTTTGTGATAGAGTAGAAATTATTAATGATGTTTGTCAATTCAGTTAGTTCAGACTTGAATTAATTACAAATTGAAAAAGATTTTGATTCATAATCCAATATTGACATAGAATTATTGAGAAATTCAAATTTGAAAATTAATAATATTCAAATAACTCTAATCAATAATGATAATGTGTGCACCAATTGAATTAGTACTTTATCAGAACAGTTGGAAAGTCGGAAATTGTATTTTAAGAGAAATGAAGAATCTGCTTATCAAAAACCTTACTAAATCTAAAAAGAAGATGAAGGAGGTGATAAAATGAGGAGATAAATTAAGAAATATGTCAAAAGATTTTTGAATCAAAATTACAAATGGTCAACTCCTTTGTTTTATTAAATGTAAAAATTGCTTAATAAAACAATTTAACAACTTACCAGTACTTGAATTTTTACTTCTAAGCTTGAGGGCATTATTAAACCAGACACAAATATTTTAGCCAATGCAGTTCCAAAACTTGGACATTGGCCCAGCTTTACAGGTTAATGGGAATATGAATTTATGGAATTCAATAGAAAAGTTGAAATTATTAAAGAATAATTCAAGTTGCTCGCTAAATCAATAATTGAAACATTCTATGAATGTTTTGAGAAAACTGCTAAAATGTGATATCTTGGGGTAAGAAAATGATATGGCAAACAAGATTGTTACTGGTGGAAAAAGGAAATTATAGAAAAATGGAAAAATGATGATTTGAGATAAGGAATTGAAGCTAACATAGAGTATTAACCATCTAAAGCTGAAATAGATATTCCATTAAAGTGGTTCTCAAAGCAGAAAGGAAGAATAACTTACTTATATGCAGACATTTCTGAATTTTTAATACAAAAAAGAAGAATGAGGAAATGCGGTGGTAAACTGCAAGATGCTATTAGATTTAGAGTAACAGAAGAATGTTAAATTTATCATAATGAAAATCTTATTGGAGACATATTGTCAAAGACCAAGCTTTTTAAATCTTGGAAAACAGTCACCAGGGTGAATCTCGCGTCAATCGTCGGCAATTGACTTCACGTCAAGCAAACATCAAGAAGGATAAAAGTCAAGCTCACGTCAAGCACACGTCACACTCTGGTCTTACCACAAATCCTGTGACATCCACCAATATTGGTTCCCCTGTGCCTTCAACTGATCTTCCTCACCACTGGATCCTCCCTAAACCATCCAAAAGTTGATAAAAACTACACAAGACCCACCTGTTTGCACACGCACATATCAAAGAGGTCCTCCAGCCAGTCTTAATGTAGAGGCAGGGTGTGTGACTTCCCAGGTCATCCATGAAAGGACTCTGCCTCAGAACAATCCCGCGGGTGTGGGTGTGTTTGTGAAAAAAAACCAAGGAAAAATGATGTGTTGTCCTAATTTTGTGTATCCATGAATCAGCTCAGCATGAGAAGGTGACATGGTTGGCGCCCGCAGCACAATGCAGCGGGTGCATGGGTGTGCCACATGCACACAAGGGCAAAGCATGGGAAGGCCTAATGTCAAGTGGCATTGACCATTTGAAGGTGACACATGTTGAGCCCCTGTCAGTGGGTGCTTGTGCAGGCGCTAGTGCAGTGTTGTGTGCATTTGCCGGTGCTTGTGCATAAGTGGGAGACATGCGCAAGAAGGCAAGAGCATGTGCAGGTGTAATTTTCTGAAACCTACCTGCACAAAGCACTCATTAGGGCATGTCAACACCTCCATGTGACCTACAAAAATCCAAAATCTCATGAGAGCAATGTAATGCTGAGGACCACTTGGGTGATGGGCCTATTCCTCTTCCAACATGATGATGGTGCAGTTGTGTCATTTTAGATCCTGTTATATGTGAGTGTGTGGGTCATTTGATCATTGAAATTAGCTTATTAACACCGTACCCAATGTCAAAATAGTAATTCACTTCCACCCTCTGGGGCTGAAGTTAATAGGTCATTAAATTCAGTTGAATTTCCTGAGGCTTGGGGCATAGCAGAGGTAGTTTATTGAGTAAATAGATGGTGACAAGTTGATTCATCACTTGATTGAAAATGGTAGAATAAAAAGAACAAAATTGACCAAAAAAGGCAGGAGTTCCTAAAGTGGTGGAATTAAAATAAGTTTAAGATATTAATGATTGAATCTTTTTTAGGTAATATCAATATTGGAGAATTTTGAAAAGGTTGAAAGAAGTTAAATATCAATTTAAATCAGTTCAATAGTTAGTGCATTTTCTATTAAAAATAAATTGTAGAACCACAAGCTGACCAAAGGAGACCTGCCAATAAACATCCTTGAAACCTTCCATTAATATCTATTGAACTTGAATTGCATTTGAAAAATATGATGTGTTGGGAAATTCAAGGAGGTGATGTGTTGCAAATTATTTCACATCATTCAAATGAAATCACCTCCCTGTGATAAATTGAATAAAGTTGACTAGTGAGGAACCTACTAAAGTCAACTTTTGAACTATTCAACACTCATGAGGTAAGGACTAAGCAAAGTTTTCCCTTTGAATGATATGAAGTAAAATGGTTTTTTGGTGAAACAAAAGACACATTTATGGTTTTAAATGGTCCACTTATCAGGTTAAAATTTGCAAGTCTCATAATTTAAACCCTAACCACAAAATTGCAAATATCCCCACCAATTTCCCCCAGAAGACATTGGTGGAGAAGGCCACTCAGCATATCTATTTGATTGGGTGCATCATGTATGCCAACAAGCCACCATAACCTACGGATCTAATGTGGGAGCGTAAGAATAGTAGCCTGTGGAGAAGGTTAGGTGGGGTGTGAAAGTGTAGGGAGAGGGGGCAGTGTCAGACCCATACCTTGAGGGTTGTGCGTGAGTGTAAGCATTGTAAGCTGTGGGGGTGAAGGTAAACATGTGGTGGCAGCTTCAGAGGGAAATTGTGATCATGGTAAGCAGTGGGGGTGAGGGCAGACCTGGGGTGGTTGTGTCAGAGGTGAATCATGAGGGTGCAGCTGGAGCGTGAGGACGGTAAGCCACAGGGGTGCGGAAGGGTGGACATGTGGAGGCAGTGTTCGAGGGAAATTGTGAGGGGGCAGCGGGGGTGTGGAAGATTAAGGATGAGTGAGGGCGGATATGTTGTGGCAGCGTTGGAGGGAAATCATGCAGGCGGGTGGGGGTGCCAAAGCGTAAGGATTGGTGAGGGCAGACATGTGGTGGCAGTGTTGGAGGTAAATCATGAGGGCACAGCAGGAGGAAGAGGATGGTAAGACACAGTGGTGAGGCTGGATATGGGGTGGCAGTGTCAGAAGGAAATCATGTAGTTGCAGTGGGAGTGTGAGGATTAGGAAGGGGTGCGGAAGGATAAGGATAGGTGAGGGTGGACATGCACTGGCAGTGTTGGAGGGAAATTGTGATGGCACCGCAGGGGTGCAGAAGCGTAAGGATGAGTGAGGGTGGACATGGGGTGGCAGCGTAGGAGGGAAATCATGAGGGTGTGGCAGGGGTGCCAAAGCATGAAGATGAGTGAGGGAAGATATGGGGTGGAAGTGTCAGAGGGAAATCATGAGGGTGCAGCAAGGGTGTGGAAGCGTAAGGATGGGTGATTGTGGAGGGGAAGTGCAGGAGTGGAAGCATATATTGGCTGCTGGAAGAGATGATTAGTGGATGGTGCAGGAGCCAGCTCATGAGTGAGATTAGGCATGGTAAAGGGGTTAGATGATCAGACAGTGGGGCAGGAGTCATCCAAAGGACAAATATGAGAATGAGAAACTGCTTCCTTGCACCTTGAGATGTAATTACCCAAAAATTGTCAATGGTGTGGGTATGGGTTTTTTCAGTGAGTGACAGACTCATGTGACACATTTGACAATTGACGTTGTATTGACATTTTCTTGATGCAGATGTGATGTGACCCACTAAATCCAGTGACTCTACTGTGACACTAATGCCAGTGAAGCAAGATTTTATACTTAACAAGGTGCAAAATGATGTCAATAGCCGTCAATTGATGCAACATTTGACTTGGTGTCTCACCACCTGATCCTCCCTCAACAAGCCAAAGGTTGGTAAAAGTAACACAAGACCCACATCTTTCCACATGCACATATCAGAGAGGTCCTTCAACCAGTCTAGATGTAGCTGAGGGGTGTGTGACTTCCCCAGCTAATCTATGAATGAGCTCAGCATGAGTGAGATTGATAATTTGCAGGTGACATGGGTGGAGCCCACCACACAATGCAGTGGGTGCATAAGTGTGATATAAACACAAGGGAAAAAAGGATGTGATGCCTTGATGACTAGAGGAATTGGCAATTAGCAGGTTTGGGTTCCTAAGTGTAACACATGCACACCATGGCTAAAGAATGTGAGGGCCTAATTCATGTTAAGAGGCATCAACAATTTTCAGGTGACAGGTGTGGCAGGTGTGTAAGTGTGACACACAAACCCAAGGGCAAAAGCATTTGTGGGTTAAATGTGTGAAGCTTGCCACACCCTGTGGCAGCTGTGTAAGTGTGACATGCACATAAACGCTAAAGGAGGTGCAGGTCTAATATCAAGAAGCATGGAAATTTGTGGGTGAAATGTGTGAAGACCACTGCACCCTGCCGCAGGTGCATAAGTGTGACACATGCACATGCAGGAAATAGCATGTGTATTCATGAATACACTTGGAACAAGCAGGTGACAGGGGCAGAGCCAGCCCCTTAATGCTGTTGGTGTGGGTGTGTAAGTGTGACACATGCACATGGAGGCAAAATCATGTGCAGGCCTAAGTTAATGTAATTATGAATATTCTCAGAACAAGTGGGATTGAGAATTTGTGGGCAACATAGGTGGAAGCACTCCCATAATGCTGCGGGTGCAGCATTGTAAGGGTGACACACACATATAAAGGCAAAAGCATGTGCAGGCTTAACTTTTTTTAGTAATGAATCTGCCCATCAATGAGCAGGAGGTGATGAGGTGTATGTGGGGAAGTGTAAGTATGGTAAATTGCAGAGATGATGAAGTGGTTTTTCAGAACCATAAGAGTGGTAAATTGTAGAGATGATGAGGTGGATGTGTGGAAGTGTAAGCATGGTAAATTGCAGAGATGATGAGGAAGGGGTGTGGGAGTTTAAACATGGTAAATTGCGGAGATCATGATGAGGGGGAAGGTCCAAAGACAAAATTTGTGTGAGTTCAATTATTGTAAATTGCAGAGATAATGAGAAGCTGGTGTGTAAGCCAATTCATGCATGAGAGTAATAATTGTGTAGGGAAGAGGTGTGATTTGAAGTCAATCACACTAAATTGACATTAAATCTGCCTTTATGAGTGTATCAACTGATTGAATGTGATAAAAGAACATTTGAATCATGTGTGACTCACATTGACACCAAAAAGAACCAATTCTGGATGCCATGTTTTGGTGGACACAATTCAACACAAAAAATGGCAGAGAAAATGAAGAGAAAATATTTGATAAACAGAAATTCATGTAATTTTATCATTCAAATACTATGCTTCCACCATACCTGTCAGTCTGTGACTCAAAACCAGAGCACAAGCATGACAGCTAAAATACCATAAACCAATGGTATAGCCAAAATACCACCAAAACATGGAACTGTGCCAAATTAGCTCAAAAGGTATCAAATGAAAGAGGAAACTCACCTCTTTCTGAAAATATAAGTCCCATCACCATAGGACAAGAAATAACAAAGTTATTGCTGAGCACAAACCTTAATTTTCACCTCTCATCTAAAATCTAGAAGGAGAGGCTTAACCCAATCAAATGGGTATTCATAATGAAGCTCTAAGCCAGGGCTATCTAATGGTGCTAGCCAAACTGAGCTAGCACCAGTATTACTTGAGTTATGGTCAAATTCAGACCAAATAAGAGTGAACAAAACATTCATCTCTCATCTAACTTTTACAGTTTTAGTGTGAGATACCTAAAGTGGGGTCTTTTTGGAAAGAGCACAATCAGGGCTATCTGATGGTGCCATCCATTTCCTCATAGCTCAACTACAACAGAGGTTATTGGCCAAACAAGCTTAATACAGCTTTTGCCCAGACCACGCCAATGTACACAAATACTTGTACATGGGATAACTTTGTCATATTTAATGATAACCATGTCAAGTTGGGTACCATTGTGTAGAGCTCATACAGAGCTATTCAATGAACCAACTTTGAGCTTGATATCTCAAACACTGACAGAGGTATGACCATTTTGAGGTCAAAATCCCACCTGCTGTCAGATACAGCCTTACCATGGGATAATATCCCATAACCATGAATATGAGGTGTCAAATAGATGAAGAAGCATGTTTTTACTTCAATACCTCATATGTCAGTCAATACTGGGGTCCCATACAGTTTCTGTACAGCATTCTACGCGTCATACACGTCAGAATCAGGCTGTGAGGTCCCCAGATGAAAATTTTCACCCTGTATTGGTGAAATCTGCCCAGATGTGGTTTCAAAACCACATCTGAGCCCAATACAGAGTATACAGGCTGTTTGAAAACCACAAGTCTGTCATAGAGAGTGAAAAATCTTCACTTCCTCTACGTGGAAAGGTCTAGCAGCCTTTCCACCTCAATTTCAGGATAAAAGGAGGGCTTTTCACAGCCAAAACCCTTTCCTCATCCTGCTCTTGAATAACCTACTTAGTAAACTGTCAAAAACAGTTTTACTCTTGGTTAATAATCAGGTATAATTATAAACTTAATTATTGTAGTCTTTATTATTGTAACCCAACAGATAAAACTGCACCCAGGGCTTTCAGCAGTGCTCACCACCACTATATTTCCATAGTAAAGCCCTTAAAATCTCAATTCAATCATCTTTTATCAACCTTTTATCTTTAAAAATCTATTTTTTACCATGTCACAGTCATGGTTTTAGTTGTAAATAGCCTTATTACCTCTTCAACATAGACTCAGCCTGACATTTTGGGGGCCTGGCCGTGTTTTAAATCTTTTTTTTGGACCTTATAAGTAAGTCTTTTCTCTCTTTATGACTTATTAACCAGTGTTTTATCTTTTTTTAGGCATAATTTCTCTATTTAAAAATATATTTTATATATATTTATCTTTCTTTATATATATACTCATATTATAAGAGTATTTTTCACGTGGCTAATACCCACTGAATATAACTAATTTTGGCGTGTTTTGTATATAAAAACACATAAGCCGTCAATAAGTCCTGTATTCTTGACTGAAAAACCATCATTTGAGGCGTGGATTAAGTGTATTGTTAACTCAATAACACTTATACAAAAACCACTTGTACAGAATACACTTGAAAACCACAAGTGTATCTGTGGGATACTGGCACACAAACAGTGTGACAGGGTACCAAAAGCTGTAATTCTGACGTGGAATTGTTGATTCAATTACACTGTCATTATACAGGGCACATTGTAGTAACGTACAAGCCCAGAGGCCAATCTTAGACGTGCAAAACCAGAATTTTTAAGAAGTCTTAACTGACATAAGTTCTCCCTTTTCTGCCTTGATTTCAGTGGAAGAAAATTATATCCCACTTGAGACCCAGTCACAGGCCAACACACCAGTGACACCCTCAGAACCAGAGGGCGGCAAGGGCAAAGGAAAGAGGCACAGTGAAGGTCTCATCACAGCCAAGAAGTGGACACCAATAACCACTCAGAGAAGTAGAAAACCACAGAACTCTGCATCCATACAAGGTAAACCAACCTTAACCACTTGTACAGGAAAGATTACAATTATTAATCCAGTTGTAACTTCCAAAGGCAAACTGCCCAAGTCAGCAGACAATAAATTTGTACAAGGCACAGTCAAAGGTAAATACCCTAAGAACATAAAGTTTTTGACTGCTTGCAAACACTGATATGTCCCCTGTATACCTCAGAGACCTTGGCTTCCAAAGGAACCAGCCAGAGGATAGAGGAGGATTGTCCAGAACCAGAAGACCTGAAAGAGGACACCCTGGACACAGTGGTGGATGGAAAAGCAATGAGGGAGATAATATCAACCTTGCCATTCACACTCCAATTCAACAGAAACCTCAAACAAGAGGACTGGAAGGATATAGATCAAGTTCTTCAGATCCACCAACTCCTCAAAGATTTCTTTCAATGGAGCATGGACAACAAGAGGTTCAACCTAGCAACTCACTGGGCAGAACTGGGATCAATGTGCCAGAAGATCTGTCTCAAAGAGATATACTTCAAAGACCTTATGGTAATCACCAAGGGTTGGAATCCTACCAGGCAGCACAGACTCCTGGAGGCAAGGGCACAGAGGATAAGGGAGAATCAAGCCACTATCCTAGCTATAGAAGAACAGTTGGCCCAGACAGGGCCTACTCAGATTCCTTCAGGTTCACAAGGAGCAGGCCAAATCAACCCTCCAGTGGCTTCACACCATTCAGACACCAGCAGATCAGTGGCCAAGAGTCACCATTCTTCACAATTCCAGGAAGTTTCCAGGAAAGGACAAGGAAACAAGGGCAAGAACAAAACCTCCTTCAACCAGAGGAGGAAAGAGTCAGACCCCATGATCCAGAAGCTGTTGGATTTGGTAAAGGAAGTACACAAGAACCAGAAGTAGTTGTAAACCACTCTAGAATCAGTAGTCCTAGTAATAGAAACATTACACCCACTCAGACTGAAAATAACATTGTCACATCTGAGAGTAACATCAACAGTGATACACTGTGGTTACAAGTGTCCCAATATTTTGAACAATCTGCAAAGCAATTTGCAGAAATTAAAGCTAGCCAAGACAGGATGAGACAAACTCAAGCCTCCTTGGAACAAATAGTTAAGAATCTTCAAGAAGGATATGCTCAACTGAGCAAAGCCTCTGAAGAATCCAACAAAAGACTGAACCAAGTCTTTGAAGAACAACACCACAGCAAAAGGGACAGGGAGTGTCTGGATCAAGACATTAACAAATTGTTTAATGCCTATCATAGCTTGAAGCCCCAACCACAAGGCCAAGCTATGGAGAATCCATATCAACCAGATGACATCAAACCAGATGCCATGTTGTTGAATAAGGCAAGATCTCCATCACAATACCAGGATGGAGATGGCATGTCTTATTCAGAGAAGGAAGCCTTTAATCAGCTTCCTGAAGCCTCACACTGGGCCAAATTCTCTGGATCAGGAGAATATGATCATATGGAACTCATAGATTATATTGATGGACTCTTCATTGATGTACCCAGCATACCAGACTACTGGATTACTGCTAGACTGAATACTGCACTTAAAGGTCATGCAAGTATATGGTACACAGAAATGAAAGAAATCCATGGCCGAAGAAACTGGCCATGTTGGAAGAGTCAAATAATCCAAAAGTACAGTAATGGAACTTGGATATGGCAAAAAACCATGTCATTTGAAAATGACAAATACTCTGTGGACAAAGATCCATATGAGTGGTGTCTCAGATAGTCTAAAAGACTTAAAGCCATTGATCCTCAGATGAACATCCAGATGAGAAATCACAAACTTCTGACACAACTGCCAGGAGAATTAGAGCTTGCAGTGAAATGCAGATGCAACCAAAATTGCACTCTAGATGACATAGCCAATACCTTACAAGACATAAGGAAAAGGACTAATATAGGGAAATTCACCCCATATAGAAGCAGTAGTTTCAAAGAGAAACAACCTTTCAGGGTGGAGTTTAAAGACAAACCCAGAGAAAGAGTGGCAGAAGTGGCAAAGAAGAAGAATTCTTGTCACAATTGTGGTTCAACAGACCACTATGCCAACAACTGTCCAAAAGCAAAGAAAAAAGTCTATGCTATAGAAAACGTCCCTGAAGAAGAACCTCCAACAGAGGATTCTGAATCAGACTCTATGGGAGATGCCATCAGAGAACCATCTGATGATGATCAAGACCCAAGAGAGGAATTTCTAGTGGAATACCAAGAGTAAACCCCACTGGAAATCCAGGATATACAGTTGGAAGCAGGCATGCCACAGGACACTGCCAACAAGAACTTGTGCAAACACACACAAGATGCACAGACATTCCTGGTTACACCAACCAAAGGAATGGCATATATACATGGAACCGCCACAAAAATGACTGTATGTATTGACAATGCTCAGCACCCACTGATCATTGACAGTGGAGCACATTGCTCCATAGTGGCCAGAAATTATCTGGATAACCATTTCCCTAACTGGGAAGAACAGCTCTTGCCCACTAAGGCAAAGAACTTCAAAAGTGCATCAGAGAAGATGACTGCCATTGGGAAAATTATCAACGAGATAATTATACCCCACAGGAAGGGTAATATCAGACTCAACCCAGAGTTTGTGGTGCTTGAAGATGCCCACATCCAAGGGTTTTTACTGGGACCAGATTACCAGAGGATGTATGGCATAGATATTTACAACAGTAAAAACAGGCACATTACCATTGGTACCAACAAGGAAAAGAAATTTTCACTTGATATATACCACATATCTTCACAGGACCCACTAGAAGAACTCTTGAAGGAATTCAGGGAGGGACAGTTTAGCACTACCCTCACCAGTAAACAAAAACTAAGTTTACTGAAGATGCTGAGGAAGGACAGGCCAGCATTTGCCATTGGTGAAGAACCACTAGGCAAGATTAAAGGCCATGATATAGAACTATATCTGGATGTGGAAAGACCTTATCCACCCATGCTGAGGAGAACTCCTTATCCAGCAAGTCTGGAAACCAGGAAAGAAATTGAAAAACACATCAATGAACTCCTGGACATGGATGTCATCAGGAAGATTGGACATAATGAAATAGTGGAAATCACCACTCCTGTCCTGATCACCTGGCATGATGGCAAGTCTAGATTGTGTGGAGACTTCAGAGCCCTGAATAACTATACAAAAGCAGACAGGTATCCTATACCAAGGATACCTCATGCCTTGGATAAGCTAGCCAAAGCCAAATACATAACCAAGATGGATTGTATGAAAGGCTTCCACCAAAATGGAGTTAAACCAAACTCCATGAAGTTGCTCAGAATAAAATGCCATATGGGCATATATGAGTACACCAGGATGCCATTTGGCATCAAGAATGCACCAGCCCACTTCCAAAGGATGATGGACACCATATTTCAAGAAGAAATAATGGAAGGCTGGATGGTAGTATATATTGATGATATCATTATATACTCAGAGACATGGGAAGACCATGTACAATACATAGACAGAGTGCTAAGTAAATGTACACCCATCAATATGAAAATTTCACTTAAAAAGTGTAATTTTGGCCAACAAGAGCTGCTAGCTCTAGGACACAAAGTCTCAGGCCTTAGTCTGGCAATTGACCAGAACAAAGTAGCAGCAGTACTGCAAAAGCCAGTACCAAAGAACATCAAAGAGATGCAATCTTTCCTTGGATTTGCTAGCTACTATAGAAACCACATCAAAAACTTTGCCCACATAACTAGTAGTTTATACAAGTTATGTTCAAAGGATGTAGTTTTTGAAATAACCAAGGAAAGGAGGGATGCATATGAGAGGATCAAATATTAACTCACAAATGCACCTGTGCTCATCTTGCCTGACTTTGAACTACCATTCAAGTTATATATAGATGCAGCATGCAGCCAAGGCTTTGGAGCAGCCCTTCACCAAAGACAAATTGTGGATGGTGAACCAAGAGAGGGAGTAATATGTTACATCTCTAGGCAACTGAAAGATTCAGAGGCCAGGTATGGGGCCACCCAGACTGAATGTCTATGTCTAGTCTGGGCTCCAGAGAGACTCCATTATTATTTGGAGGGTGCAGTGTTTGAAGTCTACACAGACTGCACAGCCTTGAAGTGTTTACTAAACATGAAGACTACTAATAGACACATGCTGAGATGGAAAATAGCCATCCAGGAGTATAGAGGGAACATGACCATCATATACAAAGAAGGTAAAAGCCATACCAATGCAGATGGCCTTAGCAGATGGCCACTGGACAATGTCAAAAGCAATCCAGCTTATGACCCTGAAGTTGCTGCAAAAATTCCTATCCATTTTATGGAAATAAATAGGAAGAAGAACTTCAGATTCTCTGAATGGGCACCAGGGAGTGGTACCCTTGACAGTGGAAACACTGATTCAGAAGGGACAGAAACCCCCATACTGGGAATAAGTTCCTCAGAACTGCACAATGAATTTTTCAATGCAGTACTGAAATCATATGCTAAACACAAACAGTGTAGCATACTACTCCAACTCCTTCAACAAAAATACAGGAGCCCAGAACTGGAAACCCATCTGGAGGAACCCTGGTTGAGGGCCTATAAGGACAATAAATTCTTCCTTATAGATGGCCTGATTTATCACAGAGAAAAGCACACCAGTGCACTCACAGTGATAGACAGAGACCACATCTCTTTAAACCTGCAGGAATGCCATGACTGCCCCTACATGGGACACATGAGTGAGGACAGGACTAAAGAGAGGGTAGCAAGCACAGCTTGGTGGCCCAAGTGGGAGAAGGAGTTGAGTGAATACATCAACACTTGTGAAAGATGCCAAAAGGCAAATAGAAAGCATGGGAAGAAATATGGGTTGCTTCAACACATAGAAGAACCCAAACACCCATGGGAAACCATCAACATGGACTGGGTTACAGGACTTGTCCCAGGAGGCAAAGAAAACTACAATGCCTGCTTAATCATAGTTGATAGGTTCAGCAAGAGCATGAGATGTCTACCATGCCATAAAGAGGAGACAGCCATGGACACTGCTCTGTTATTTTGGAATAACATCATATCCACCTGTGGAGTCCCTAAGATCATAATTAGTGACAGGGATCCAAAATTCACATCTGAATTTTGGACCAATTTATATGACATGCTTGGCACCAAGCTTGCCTTTTCCACAGCTTACCATCCACAAACAGATGGCCTAGCTGAGAGGATGATCCAAACAATGGAGGACATTCTCAGGAGGTTCTGTGCCTATGGCATGGAATACAAGGACCATGAGGCATACACCCATGATTGGGTCACCCTCTTACCAGCAGTCCAACTGGCTTATAATACAAGCCAGCACTCTACCACAGGAAAAAAACCTGCACTGGTAGAGAAAGGGTGGAATCCCCTATTACCTGTGGATCAGTTGAAGAAAAATCTTCTGACCATCCACCCCACAGCCAAAGACCTCCATGATATGTGGAAGAAAGCCTGTGATACTGCTGCTAAATGCATAGCTGAGGCCAAAGAGTATAACAAGCAGAGGTGGGACAAATCACATATGGAACCTGACTTCAAGGAAGGGGACCAGGTGTTAGTGTCTACACTGAACTTTAACAATATCAAAGGACCCAAGAAGATGAGAGACTCATTTGTAGGGCCCTTCACTATCATTAAGTTGATAGGGAAGAATGCAGTAGAGGTCAAGCTCACTGAGGAGTTTTCTAGGAAACACCCAGTCTTTCCAGTAAGCCTGGTCAAACCATACTTCCAAACAGAGGAGGATAAATTCCCCTCCAGGAAGAAAAACATCACTCGACCAGAAATAGTAAATGGTCTGTTGAACCACAATTGTGACAAGAATTCTTCTTCTTTGCCACTTCTTCCACTCTTTCTCTGGGCCGGTCTTTAAACTCCACCCTGAAAGGCTGTTTCTCTTTAAACCCACTGCTTTTACATGGGGTGTATTTCCCTATATTAGTTCTTTTTCTTATATCTTGTAAAGTATTTGCAATGTCATCTAGAGTTCAATTGTGGTTTCATCTGCATTTCACTGCATGCTCTAAATCTCCTGGAATTTTTGTCAAGAGTTTATGATTCCTCATCTGAATTTTCATTTGAGGATCAATGGCTTTAAGTCTTTTAGACTGTCTGAGACACCACTCATATGGATCTTTGTCTACAGAGTACTTGTCCTTTTCAAATGACATGGTCTTTTTCCATATCCAGATACCATTACTGTACTTTTGGATGATTTTACTCTCCCACCATGGCCAGTTTCTTCTGCCATGGATTTCTTTCATTTCTGTGTACCATAAACTAGCATGTTCCTTGAATGCTGTATTAAGATTAGCAGTAATCCAGTAGTATGCTATTCTTGGTACATCAATGAAGAGTCCATCAATATAATCTATGAGTTCCATATGATCATATTCTCCTGATCCAGAGAATTTGGGCCAGCTTGAGGCCTCAGGAAGCTGTTTCAAGGCTTCCTTCTCTGAATAAGACATGCCATCTCCATCCGGGTATTGTGATGGAGATCTTGCCTTATTCAACAACATGGCATCTGGTTTGATGTCATCTGGTTGATATGGATTATCCATAACTTGGCCTTGTGGATGGGATTCAAGCTATGGTAGAAATTAAACAGTTTGTTTATGTCTTGATCCAGACAATCCCTGTCCCTTTTGCTGTGGTGTTGTTCTTCAAAGACTAGATTAAGTCTTTTGTTGGTTTCTTCAGAGGCTTTGCTCAATTGAGCATATCCTTCTTCAAGATTCTTAACTATCTGTTCCAAGGAGGATTGTGTTTTTTTCATCCTCTCATGGCCAGCTTCAAGTTGTTAAAAGTGCTTTGCAGATTGTTCAGCATATTTGGACATTTGTAACCACAGTGCATCACTGTTTAAGTTACTCTCAGGTGTGACAATGTTGTGTTCAATCTGAGTGGGGGTAATGTTTCTATTACTAGGACTACTGATTCTAGGGTGGTTTACAACTACTTCTGGTTCTTGTGTACTGTTTTCACCAAATCTAACAGCTTCTGGATCATGGGGTCTGACTCTTTCCTCCTCTGGGTGAAGGAGGTTTTGTTCTTGCCCTTGTTTCCTTGTCTTCTCCTGGAAACTTCCTGTAATTGTGAAGAATGGTGACTCTTGGCCCCTGATCTTCTGGTTTCTGAATGTTGTGAAGCCACTGGAGAGCTGATTTGGCCTGCTCCTTGTGAACCTGAAGGAATCTGAGTAGGCCCTGTCTGGGTTAACTTTTCTTCTATATCTTGGATAGTGGCTTGATTCTCCCTTATGCTCTGTGCCCTTGTCTCCAGGAGTCTGAACTGCCTGGTAGGATTCCAACCTTTGGTGATTATCATAAGGTCTTTGAAGTCTATCTCTTTGAGACAGATCTTCTGGCAACTTGCTCCAAGTTCTGCACAGTGACTTTCCAGGTTGAACCTTTTGTGGTCCATGCTCCATTGAAATAAATCTTTGAGGAGTTGGTGGAGCTGAACAACTTGATCCATATCCTTCCAGTCCTCTGGTTTGAGGTTCCTGTTGAATTGGAGTGTGAATGGCAAGGTTGATATTATCTCCCTCATTGTTTTGCCATCCACCACTGTGTCCAAGGTTTCCTCTTCCAGGTCTTCTGGTTCTGGACAAGCCTTCTCTGTCCTCTGGCTGTTTCCTTTGGAAGCCAAGGTCTCTGAGGTATACAGGGGACATATCAGTGTTTTCAAGCAGTCAAAATCTTTATGTTCTTAGGGTATTTACCTTTGACTGTGCCTTGTACAAATTTGTTATCTGCTGATTTGGGCAGTTTGCCTTTGGAGGTTACAACTGGGTTAATAATTGTAATTTTTCCTGTACAAGTGGTTAAGTTTGGTTTACCTTGTATTGATGCAGAGTTTTGTGGTTTTGTACTCCTATGAGTGGCTATTGGAGTCCACTTCTTGGCTGTGATGAGACCTTCACTGTGCCTCTTTCCCTTGGGCTTGCTGCCCTCTGGTTCTGAGGGTGTCACTGGTGTGTTGGCCTGTGGCTGGGTCTCAAGCGGGATGTAATTTTCTTCCACTGAATCAAGGTAGGAAAAAGAGGGCTTATGTCAGTTAAGACTTCTCAAAAATGCTGGTTTTGCACATCTAAGATTGGCCTCTGGGCTTGTATGTTACAGAAATCTGCCCTGTATAATGACAGTGTAATTGAATCAACAATTCCACGTCAGAATTACAGCTTTTGGTACCCTTTCACACTGTTTGTGTGCCAGTATCCCACAGATACACCTGTGGTTTTCAAGTGTAATCTGGATAAGTGTAATTGAGTTAACAATACAATTAACCACGCCTCAACTGCTGGTTTTTCAGTCAGAGGTGTCCTTATTCAATCAAGAATACAGCACCTATCGATGGATTATGTGTTTTTATATGTAAACATGCAAAAAATAAAGGTTTTTGTGGGTATCAACCACGTGGTAAGTACTCCTATAATATGAGTATTAAACAAAAATATATATAAAACATATATTTTTTAAAAGAAAATACGCCTAAAAAGATAAAACAATTTTCAGAAATAAAAAATAAGAGAGAAAAATTACTTATAAGGTCCCAAAAAAAAGTTTAAAACACAGCCAGGCCCCCAAAATGTCAGGATGAAACTATGATAAAGGTGTAAATAGGATAGTTAAAACTATAACTATGTTTGTGACATGGTAAAAATAATTAAAAAAGATTTATAAGGGTTGAAGATGATTTGATTTAAGATTAAAAGGGCTTTACTATATATAATATAGTGGTGGTGAGCGCTGTTGAAAGCCCTGGGTGCAGCTTTATCTGTTGGGTTACAATAATAAAAGACTACAATAATTAAGATTTACAATTATACCTGATTATTAACCAAGAGTGAATCTGTTTTTGACAGTTTACTACATAGGTTATTCAAGAGCAGGATGAGGAGACAATTCTGGCTGTGAAAAGCCTCCTTTTTATCCTGAAATGGGGTGGAAAGGGTGCTAGAACTTTCCACGTAGAGGAAGTGAAGATTTTTTCACTCTCTAGTACTGGCTTGGGGTTTGCAAACAGCCTGTATAACCTGTATTGGGCTCAGATGTGGTTTTGAAACCACATCTGGGCAGTTTTCACCAATACAGGGTGAAAATTTTCATCTGGGGACCTCACAGCCTGATTCTGATGTGTATGACGCGTAGAATGCTGTACAGAAGCTGTATGGGACCCCAGTATTGACTGCCATATGAGGTATTGAAGTAAAAACAAGCTTCTTTGTCTATTTGACACCTCATATTCATGGTTATGGGATATTATCCCATGGTAAGGCTGTATTGGTCAGAATGTGGTATTTTGACCTCAAAACAGCTATACCTTTGTCAGTTCTTGAGATATAAACCTCAAATCTGAACCGGTGTGTAGCACTGTATGTGTTCTACACAATGGTACCTTATTTGATATGGTTATCATTAAATATGGCAAAGTTATGCCATGTACAAGAATTTGGGACATATGTGTGTTTTAGGCAAAAAGCTGTATTGAGCTTGTTTGCCCCATATGTTCTGCTGTAGTTGAGATATGGGGAAGTGGATGACACCATCACATAGCCCTGATTGTGCTCTTTCCAAAAAGACCCCACTTCAAGTATCTCACACTAAAACTGTAGAAGTTAGATGAGAGGTGAATGTTTTGTTCACCCTTATTTGGCCTGAAATTGACCATAACTCCAGTAATATTGGTGCTAGCTCAGTTTGGCTGGTACCATTGGATATCCCTGGCTTAGAGCTTCATTTTGCGTACACATTTGATGGGGTTAAGCCTTTCCTTCTAGATTTTAGATGAGAGGTGAAAATTAAGGCTTATGCTCAGCAATAACTTTGTTATTCTTTGTCCTATGGTGATGGGACTTATATTTTCAAAAAGGGGTGAGTTTCCTCTTTCTTTTGATACTTTTTGAGCTGATTTGGATCCGTTCCATGTCTTGGTGGTATCTTGGCTATACCATTGGTTTATGGTATTTTGGCTGTCATGCTTGTGCTCTGGTTTTGAGTCACAGGCTGACATTGGGTGTGTGGAAGCGTAAGGATGGTCAAGGGTGGCCATGCGGTGCCGGGGGGATGCATATCTATAGGGAACAGTGGGAGCGTAAGCATGGGCAGGCATGTACAAGTATAAGGATGGTTGATTGCGGACATGGGGTGGCAGGGAGGGACACATATCTATAGGGGGATGTGAGAGCATAAGCATGATAAGTAGCTGAGATAGTTACACAGGAATGTGGAAGTGGGAGGATGTTTGAGGGATGAAACTTCTATATGGCACTGCCACAGTGTAAGCATGGTAAGAGGTAGAGAGGATTGCCAGGCATGTGGAAGCATAAGGGTGGGTAATCAGAGAGCTGAAATTGTCAGAGGGGAAGCATGTCTTGGATAAAGTGTAAGAAGAATTGGACGGTGGCAGAGATGATTAGCAACTGGTGCCGCAGCCAATTTGTGCATGAGAGTAGGCCTGGGAAAGGGGTGAGATGATCAGGCAGTGGGGCGGAAGTAATCCAAAGGACAAATATGAGGATGCTAAACTTGTCAGCCTGTGACTCAAAACAGAGCACTAGCATGACATCCAACATACCATAAATAATGGTATGACAAGTATTGAACAAACATAGTCAATACAGGTAATAATTAAGAGAAAACAATCCTCTTACATTAAACACCAACCTTATCCAAACAGAATAAGGAAACCTAGAGGAAAATAAATAACTCAAAACCCTTATTTTCACCCCTCATATAACTTATGCATATTTAAGTTATCCTATACCAAAATGGTATTTTTCTTAAAGCTCACATAAAGAGCTACACAATGATATCATTCATGTTGTTGTAACACCACTACAACTGGAGATACCATATAACCTCATTTTCAAAACCAAGTCCCCCTGAAAGTCAAAGAGGGCTTGTACAAAACTGTACAAAAGTATAACCAAATTAAAGATCTCAACAAGAGCTTTAATTTGAGATACCTTAGACCTCTGTATCTCTTAAATTGACTGAGGGATCTTGGTTCAAAGGTTTAATAACCAAAATACAGATATTCTGAAAATAAGAAAATAAACAAACCCCTGTATCTTTGGTATACACTCATACAACTGTACAGTGTCATATACCAAACTGTAGGGCTCATCAAGCCCTACAAAACTGTATCATCAGAATACAGATATCTTCCAAACTGAAGAAGATATCTGGTATGGAAGTTTTTGAAGCCTCATACTGATGTACAAAAATACATCCAAAAACTTAAAACCCTTATAACTTTTGCTATATTGAAGAAGGGTAAACATGAAGCATACCAAATTGAAGAGCTCATTAAGCCCTTCAATTCTGTGCCCTTAGTTTCTTGATATCTCAAAAACTGACCAAGATATCTTGGTTGGAAGAATTTTGGCCAATACTGGCCTGTACCAAACCTGTACCAACCAGTACAGTCTTAATACTCAAAATAATGGTTGTTCAAAGCTTAAACCCGCCCAGAATGACCAGTATTGGTCATACAAACACCAGAACAACGTCATCCAAGTGCTGACGTGGCAGGTGAAAAGTTTTTTCATCCTGTATTGATCCAGAATGATCATTTGTGGTCCCAAAACCACAATTCTGCCTCTACTGACGTCAGAATTCAGGATCCAGAACCACAGACTGGCCAATGGAGTGAAAATTTTCACTCCTCTGACGTGTGAAGAGTAAATAACTCTTGACAGTCTTGAAAGATATAAAAAGAAGGGTTTTTGCCTTCAAAAATCCTCATCTTATCTTTTTATTATATATTCTTACGTGACAAGACTGTTAATCATCAGTAGTGTCCTTAGAATACTTAAAGATATAATTAAATATAATTATTGTAGTGTCTCTTTACAGTCAAAGATATTAGAACATTGCAACCCAGGTCCTCAATAGACTCATCACCACTGTTACCACGTAGCAGTAGGACCTGAAGAATTTTTTTATTACTTATTTTGACGTGTCACAGTCATAGTACTAGCTTGTATTTACTGTTTTTAAGCTTCTACATAGACTCACCCTGACAATTTGGGGGCCTGGCCGTGGTTATTCAACCTTATTGGACGTATTTTGAACTGAATTAGGCGTAAAATTCAGCTATTTAAAAGGTATTTCACTACAAGTGAGTAAACTTTTTATTTTATTATCATTTTTTTTTATATACAAATCTTTTTTTTACTCCAAAAATATATATTATAAAATATTTTTGTTGAGAATAAGAGTACATATCCTCTTTATTTTTTTATTGCAATAAATTCCACGAAATTTCATAATAATACATCTGTATTATTTAAATTTCAATATAAATAATAATATACAAACAGTATATTATTTATTTTACTATTATTTTTCACCAAAGTGCGTGAAAATTAATATATAAACATTTATTAATTAATAATTAATAAATATAAAATAATAAAATAATTTTTTATTATTTTACAAGGAATATTTTAATTAAATATTTCCTTTAAAACAAGATATCACTCAAATTGACGTGAAAACTTGTAATTACTTGATATTTAACTAATATCAAAGTCTTATAATAAATATTATTTATAATATTTATAATAAAAAATCAAATTTATTATAATTTAATAAATTTGACGTGTTTACACAAAAACACAATAATATCCAAGTGAATCATTCACAAAACACTTGGATATTACAGTTTTTTTACTTATAAAACATAAGTGAAAAACTCAAAACTGTTACTTTTCAAACAAAAAAAATATAAAAACAATAAAAAACATAAAAACACTTAAAAATTTCGAAAAATAACAGTAGAATTGAATATAATCATTTTGTTTTATCATAAAATACTGATATACAATCTGAAATATCTTTTCTGAATAGTGGAAAAGGACTACATTCCATTAGAAACCCAGTCACAAGGAAACCCATCTGTGACAGCCTCAGAAGACAGAGAGGCGCTGCCAAACACCAAGGGCAAGCAGAAAAGACACAGTGAAGTGACAATCAACTCAAAAGATTGGACACCAATAGCTGTGCCAAGGGCCAAAAAACCCAGAAAAGCTCCAACAAAACCAGTTGGATCACCAAAACAAGTTGAGAAACAGAAAATCACTGTTATCAACCCAGTTGTAAACTCCAAAGGCAAATTGCCAAAGAGTATAGATCATAAATTTGTACAAGGGCCTGCCAAAGGTAAATAAACCTTGAAAAATACAACATTTTTTATTGTCTGTCATTTTTTAACATTGTTAACATGACACCTCCACTTCTTAGAGATCTTGGATTCCCAAGAAATCAACCAGAACACTGGCCAAGAAGACACAGAGGAAGAAGAAATGGAGCAGATGACCAGCAAAGGACTTACCATCAGGGAACTCCTACCCAAAGTCTTGTTCCAAATCAAATTCAACCCAGGAGTCCAACCAGGAGATTGGACAGATGCAGAACAGGTCCTCCAAATACACAAACTCCTGAGAGACCTCTTCACATGGAGCATGGACAGCAAAATGTTCACCATGGCAGCATCATGGGCAGAAGTGGGGATAACAACCTAGAAGATCTGTCTCAAGCAAATGGCTTGGATGGAACTTATGACAGAAATGCAAGGTTGGAATCCCAACAAGAATTTCAAACTCTTAGAAGAAAGAGCAACCAGAATCAAAGAGAACCAGGCAGCCATACAAGCCATAGAGAGATCTTGGCACAAGGAAGAGCCCAGTCAGATTCAGGCACCCCCAGAAATGGAAGAAGAAGCCCCATCTTCCCCACAACCATCCAGCAGTTCCAGGCCTTACAAGCCAAAGGAAACTTCATCCAAAGCTCCCCCACCATTCCAGGTAGTTTCCAACAGGAGAAAAGGAGCCCAAGGGAAAAACAAAACTTCTTTCAACCAGAGGAAGAAAGAAGCAGACCCATTGATGAAAAAGCTGATGGACTTAGTCCAAGAAGTACACAAAAACAAGAAATAGTTGTACCTACAAATAGTTTTTCTAGTTCTGACTCAATAGACCCAGAATTAATAACTGAAACTACCATGCACACTCATGAGTTTGAAAACAAATTCACATGGACCAAATTGGCCCAATTCATGGAGTGGACACATGAAACCTCAGAAAAAATGAGGACAGAAGTGGAAACATTGAAAGAAGAAAATGCTTTCCAAGCAACAGTCATAAAAGACTTGAATTCAAATCTGGCCAAAATCTGGACAGAATTTGAAAAAACCAACAGACAGTTGAATTCAATTCTAGAAGAACAACAAACTGTGAGGAGGGATCTGAGGAATATCCAGCAGCAGCAGGATAACCTTGACAAAGAAATTGATTACCTCTATGACAGGGAAGACAATCAATACCCTCCAACACAAGGTCACCCTACTACCTCTACAAAATTAAACGAAGAGGACAAAGACTATGACCAGGAACCTGAATATCAGATTCCAAAGTTAAGATCAGAGTCAGTGTACCAAGATGGGGAAAATCTCAACTATTCAGAGAAACAGGCACTGAAACAGTTACCAGAAGTAACAAACTGGCCAAAGTTCTCAGGAATAGGGGAATATGACCATATGGAGATCATTGACTATATTGATGGACTCTTTGTTGATGTCCCAAAGATACCAGACTACTGGATCACAACAAGACTCAACACAGCATTCAGAGGCCATGCAAACATATGATATACTGAAATGAAAGAAATACATGGCAGGAAAAGCTGGCCATGGTGGAGGAACCAGATTATACAAAAGTATAGCAATGGTAGCTGGATCTGGCAAAAAACCATGTCCTTTGAAAGTGATAGATACTCCACAGAAAAAGACCCTTATGAATGGTGCCTCAAACAAACAAAGAGGCTAAAAGCTATTGATCCCAATATGACAATAGAAATGAGAAACCATAAACTCCTGACAAAATTGCCAGGAGATCTAGAACATGCAGTCAAATGCAGATGCAACAACATCAGCAGCATTGATGACATAGCAAATGTTATACAAGATGTGACGAAAAAGACCTGCATAGGAAGGTACACATCTTTCAAACCAAACTTCAAAGACAAGAGGTCTGAAGTTAAAGAGACAAACAAAGAAAAAGGGAAAGAAACCCCAAAAAAGAAATATGTGTGCCACAACTGTGGTTCACCAGACCATTATGCTAACAATTGCACAAAACCAAAAAAGAAAATAGATGCAATTGATGAAGAATCAGAAGAAGAACAAACAGGTGAAAAATCTGATTCTGACAGCATGGGAAATGGTATGAGAGCAGAATCACAAAGTGAACCTGATACCATAGAAGAATACATAGTGGAATGCAATGAAGAAAGTTCACTTGATATACAAGACATTGAATTGGATTCAGGCATACCACAAATAACAACAGACAAAGAGCTCTGTAAGCACACACAGAATGCACAAACATTCCTGGTAACCCCCAATAGAGGGATGGGATTCATTCATGGAACACCTACAAAATTGACAGTTTATATTGAGAACTGTAAACACCCAATGATCATTGACACAGGAGCAAGTTGCTCCATAGTGGCAAAAGAATACTTGGAACAACATTTCCCCAAATGGGAAGATGATATAATCCCAACAAAAGCCAGAAACTTCAAAAGTGCATCAGGCAAAATGCACTCACTAGGGACAATAATCAAAGAGATAATTATCCCACACCAAAAAGGAAATATCAGACTGGAACCTGAATTTGTAGTTCTAGAAAATGCACATGTACAAGGATTCTTACTAGGTACAGAGTACCAAAGAATGTATGGTATGGATATTTGCAATAGTAAAAACAGATATCTTACCATAGGTACAAACAAAGATAAAAAATTTTCCTTTGACATTAACCATATAACAAATGATAACACCTTGAAAGAACTAGTGGAAGAATTCAAAGAGGCCCAATATGGCACTCAACTCACCAGTAAAATGAAACTCAACTTACTCAAAGTATTGAGAAAGCATAGAGGAGCTTTTGCAATAGGAGATGAACCACTAGGAAAAATCAAAGGACATGATATAGAATTATATCTGGATGTAGAAAGACCATATCCACCTATGCTTAGGAGACCACCATACCCAGCCAGCATGGAAACTAGGAAGGAAATTGAGAAACACATCAATGAACTCCTAGAAATGGGGGTAATAAGAAAGATAGGACATAATGAGATAGTAGAGGTCACTACACCAGTCCTTATAACATGGCATGATGGTAAATCCAGACTATGTGGTGACTTCAGGGCTTTGAATAATTACACCAAAGCAGATAGGTACCCCATCCCAAGGATACCACATGCACTAGATAAACTAGCAAAAGCCAAGTTCATTACAAAAATGGACTGCATGAAAGGTTTTCACCAGAATGGGGTAAAACCAGATTCCATCAAATTGCTAAGAATTATATGCCATATGGGCATATATGAATATACCAGAATGCCATTTGGCATTAAGAATGCACCAGCCCATTTTCAGAGGATGATGGATACCATATTTCAAGATGAAATAATGGAAGGGTGGATGGTAGTGTACATTGATGATATCATCATATACTCAGAAACATGGGAAGACCATGTGAAGAAAATTGATAAAGTATTGGGAAAATGCACACCAATCAATATGAAGATATCTCTTAAGAAATGTAACTTTGGACAGCAAGAACTGCTAGCCCTAGGACACAAAGTTTCAGGTTTAAGTCTAGCTATAGACCAAAACAAAGTTGCTGCAGTACTAAAGAAACCAGTACCAAAGAACATCAAAGAAATGCAATCTTTTTTGGGCTTTGCTAGCTACTACAGAAGCCACATAAAGAACTTTGCACACATCACTAGTAGCCTATACAAACTGTGCTCAAAAGATGTGGTCTTTGAAATTACCAAGGAAAGAAGGGATGCATTTGAAAAGATCAAACATGAACTGACCAATGCCCCTGTCCTAATGATGCCTGATTTTGAACTACCATTCAAACTATACATAGATGCAGCATGTAGCCAAGGGCTAGGAGCAGCACTACACCAGAGGCAACTAGTAGATGGCATACCCAAAGAAGGAGTAATTTGCTATATCTCAAGACAACTGAAAGACTCAGAAGCCAGATATGGAGCTACCCAGACAGAATGTCTATGCTTGGTATGGGCATTAGAAAAACTCCATTACTACTTAGAAGGAGCAGTATTTGAAGTTTTTACTGACTGCACAGCCCTCAAGTCACTGTTGAACATGAAAACAACAAACAGACACATGCTTAGGTGGCAAATAGCCATACAAGAATACAGAGGGAATATGACTATCATCTATAAAGAAGGGAAAAGTCATACTAATGCAGATGGTCTCAGCAGGTGGCCACTGAAGAATGACCAAGAAAATCCAGCATATGACCCTGAAAATGGGGCCAAAATACCTATACAATGCATGGAGATAGACAGGAGAAAGAACTTCAAACTATCAAACTGGGCATTAGGGAATGATTCATCAAACCCAGCACAGAGCTATGGGGAGATTAAAGAGATACCCATACTGGGAATCAGCTCCTCTAATCTGAACACAGAATTCTTTAGCATAGTACAATCAGCATACAATAAACACAAACAGTGTAGTATATTGATACAACTACTAAAACAAAAGTACAGGAGTCCTGAACTAGAGAGTCAATTGGAAGAGCCATGGCTCAAAAACTTTAAAGAAAATAGATTTTTTCTGATAGATGACCTACTGTACCATAGGGAAAAACACACAAGTGCCCTGGTAATAATAAGTAGAGAACACATTTCCCTCATACTACAGGAATGCCATGACTGCCCATACATGGGACATATGAGTGAAGAAAGAACTAAAGAAAGAGTCTTTAGCACAGCTTGGTGGCCAAAGTGGGAACAAGACTTGAGTGAATACATCAACACTTGTACCAGATGCCAAAAAGCCAACAGAAGTCATGGCAAAAGATATGGATTACTCCAGAGTATAGAGGAGCCCAAACACCCCTGGGAAATAATAAACATGGATTGGGTAACAGGCCTGGTCCCTGGAGGGAAAGACAGCTTTAATGCATGCCTAGTAGTAGTAGACAGGTATAGCAAGAGTGTCAGATGTCTCCCCTGTCACAAAGAGGACACAGCAATGGACACAGCCATATTGTTCTGGAACAATGTGATAGCTAACTGTGGAGTCCCAAGAATTATAATTAGTGACAGAGACCCTAAATTCACATCAGAATTTTGGACTAATCTATATGAGATGCTGGGAACCAAACTAGCATTTTCCACAGCTTACCATCCACAAACAGATGGTCTAGCAGAAAGAATGATCCAGACATTGGAAGACATCATTAGAAGGTTTTGTGCATATGGCATGGAATATAAAGACAATGAGGGATATACCCATGACTGGGTAACCCTCCTACCAGCTGTGCAATTGGCATACAACACAAGTATACACTCAGTGACAGGAAAAACCCCTGCCACATTAGAGAAAGGATGGAACCCACTACTTCCAGTAGATTACTTGAAGAAGAACCTCCTCTCAGTACATCCTACAGCCAAAGACTTTCACACAATGTAGAAGACTGCCTGCGAAAAAGCAGAACAATGTGTGGCTGAAGCCAAATTATATAACAAACAGAGATATGATAAAAGTCACCAAGAACCTGATTTCAAAGAAGGAGACCAAGTTCTAATCTCAACTTTTAACTTCAACAACCTAAAAGGACCCAAGAAGATGAGAGACTCATTCATAGGACCATTCACCATTATTAAATTGATAGGAAATAATGCAGTAGAGGTCAACCTGACCAAAGAGTTCTCTAGGAAACACCCAGTTTTCCCTGTGAGCCTGGTCAAACCTTATCACCAGACAGATGAGGAGAAATTCCCTGACAGGAAGAAGACAGTCACCCATGAAAGATTGGTAGAGGAAGATGACTCACCTGGACCAGTGAAAAAGATCATTAAAGCCAGGAAGATCAGAATCAATGGGAAAGACAACAGGCAATACCTGGTTAGATTTAAGAATCAACCAGCAGATAAAGACAAATGGTTAACTGAGAAAGAAATCCCAGATGGACAAATACACCTCAGAAGATTCAGAGCCTCCAAGAGGGCTGAAGAGTCTCATCAATGATGAGCCTTCTTTTGAGGGAGGGTATGTCAGCCTGTGACTCAAAACAGAGCACTAGCATGACATCCAACATACCATAAATAATGGTATGACAAGTATTGAACAAACATAGTCAATACAGGTAATAATTAAGAGAAAACAATCCTCTTACATTAAACACCAACCTTATCCAAACAGAATAAGGAAACCTAGAGGAAAATAAATAAGTCAAAACCCTTATTTTCACCTCTCATATAACTTATGCATATTTAAGTTATCCTATACCAAAATGGTATTTTTCTTAAAGCTCACATAAAGAGCTACACAATGATATCATCCATGTTGTTGTAACACCACTACAACTGGAGATACCATATAACCTCATTTTCCAAACCAAGTCCCCCTGAAAGTCAAAGAGGGCTTGTACAAAACTGTACAAAAGTATAACCAAATTAAAGATCTCAACAAGAGCTTTAATTTGAGATACCTTAGACCTCTGTATCTCTTAAATTGACTGAGGGATCTTGGTTCAAAGGTTTAATAACCAAAATACAGATATTCTGAAAATAAGAAAATAAACAAACCCCTGTATCTTTGGTATACACTCATACAACTGTACAGTGTCATATACCAAACTGTAGGGCTCATCAAGCCCTACAAAACTGTATCATCAGAATACAGATATCTTCCAAACTGAAGAAGATATCTGGTATGGAAGTTTTTGAAGCCTCATACTGATGTACAAAAATACATCCAAAAACTTAAAACCCTTATAACTTTTGCTATATTGAAGAAGGGTAAACATGAAGCATACCAAATTGAAGAGCTCATTAAGCCCTTCAATTCTGTGCCCTTAGTTTCTTGATATCTCAAAAACCGACCAAGATATCTTGGTTGGAAGAATTTTGGCCAATACTGGCCTGTACCAAACCTGTACCAACCAGTACAGTCTTAATACTCAAAATAATGGTTGTTCAAAGCTTAAACCCGCCCAGAATGACCAGTATTGGTCATACAAACACCAGAACAACGTCATCCAAGTGCTGACGTGGCAGGTGAAAAGTTTTTTCATCCTGTATTGATCCAGAATGATCATTTGTGGTCCCAAAACCACAATTCTGCCTCTACTGACGTCAGAATTGAGGATCCAGAACCACAGACTGGCCAATGGAGTGAAAATTTTCACTCCTCTGACGTGTGAAGAGTAAATAACTCTTGACAGTCCTGAAAGATATAAAAAGAAGGGTTTTTGCCTTCAAAAATCCTCATCTTATCTTTTTATTATATATTCTTACGTGACAAGACTGTTAATCATCAGTAGTGTCCTTAGAATACTTAAAGATATAACTAAATATAATTATTGTAGTGTCTCTTTACAGTCAAAGATATTAGAACATTGCAACCCAGGTCCTCAATAGACTCATCACCACTGTTACCACGTAGCAGTAGGACCTGAAGAATTTTTTTATTACTTATTTTGACGTGTCACAGTCATAGTACTAGCTTGTATTTACTGTTTTTAAGCTTCTACATAGACTCACCCTGACAAAACTGCTGCCTTGAACCTCAAGATGTAACTACCCAAACATTGCAAATGGTGTGAATATGGGTTTTTGCAGTAATTGACATACTCATGTGACACATTTGACAATTGACATTGTCTTGACGCAGAT